>JARHVA010005687.1:910000-957500 GCA_037957365.1 Torreya grandis | reverse complement strand
TTGGAAGATTGAGGCCAATAAAAGCTTATTCTATTATTCAAAATATGATGTGTTTAGCCAAATTGGTTTATATGATTATAAACCATTTGTATTATTTAAAACATATCATCATGGGATGCATATGCCTCTTGAAAGGATAAATTTGAAAAGTTACTTTTTCTTTGCATACTCACTTGAGTGTCAAGGCTACCTTCTCCATTTTTGACTAGATCATAACCTCCTTGAAGAGGAGTATAACCTACTCTAATGATTGAAAATAATTCATCCAAATTATATTTAGATACTTGTTCTTTCTTTTCTATGATATATTGGATGGTGATGGAAGAACCAATGATGATTTCATCCTCTTTGACAAAAGGAAAATATTCTTCAATATCAACACAATCAGAAGATTCAACAAAATAAAACACCTCTTATTTATAATTTATAACCTATTGAGTTCCCTCAAGTTTTATCTAAATTTATTTTACCTATATTTTCTTCTCAAGGACTACAATATCCTTAATTTCTTTCTCCTCTTGGTGATGCCAATGCAAGGCATTTTATAATTAGGAGACCTAGTCCAATGAGGTTACCAAGGAGCTATGTTTTATTCAACCAACATTTATGAATTATTATCAATAAAATTATCCTATTTAGGTTACCACACCATAGGTCCATTATGGAAAAGGTTGATAGGGTGATGACAAGATGAACTAGTTGGTGGAGGAAGAACATAGAACTCAACATCAAATTGAGAATGAATTGTAGGGGATTCTTTTAGAAGTTATTGAGGAAGGGGGGGAAGACCTTGGGATAAGATATATTGGTTTTATTCCTTCAATTTTATAATCACTTCATTTAAATTTTATTGAGATTGAGTACTCTCTTTATGAATGTTTAATTGGGTGTGTTTAGGCATAGGATCTTGTTTTGGCTCCAAACCTTCCATCACATCATGACTTAACAATTTCTTTATTGACTTTAAGTCTTCAATTTGATTGGATAGATTATATTATAAAATTATTTATTAAATTTTATAATCATATTCATGAGGGTAAGGAGTAAAATAGGGCTGATATGGAAAATAAGAGGTCTCTTGAGGAAGGGTGGGAGGGGCTTGCATAGGATCAAGTTCTTTCTCAAATTCACACTCTTCATCTAGAATTTCATCCCCTTTATTTTCACATGATTAAAATAAATTATTATATATGAGGATGTTAGTATTAGGATTCTCTTCTTTAGGTAGTGGTTCAATTTGAGGAGTGGATGAAGTGTTCAATAAAATTAGGATCTCCTTAAGCTTGGATTCTTCACCTCATTTCTAATTTGGGGTTTCATATCTAGAAGTTTCTTCTTAAGGTGGGGATGTAATGGGAGAGGAAAATAAGGGATTATATTCCACTTACTTGGATTATAATATGGATTTATTAATTTTATTAATAGACAACTCAATATACCTATCAATATTTGCTTCAAAAATAAGGTTTATCTTTCCAACTATCTCTTCTAGATTATTTGGAAAAATATGACTTTGGTAAGCTTGATTTGGCTCATGAGTAGAGGTCAATTAGAACTGATAAAAATCTTGGGAAGGTGGATATGAGGGTTGATATATTTGGTGAGGTTGTTCCTCATGAATTCTTAGCCTATCTTCCAAGGATGCAACTAGGCCACTCATATCTAACATCTCAGTTGCGAGCCTTTGCCAATTTTATCTCTTAATAGGTGCCCACACTCTTTTAACCATATATGATTAATCTCTCACATTATGAATGAGATTAATAGTAATATATATACCATGTAACCTTTGTGTGTCAATATCTATCATTTACCTCTCATAGCCCAAGAGAGTTTTCTTGAAAGTTGAAACAGATTGATTAGAGAAGTGACTAGGTTGACTAAGAGGAGTAAGATATTGAGAATGTTGGTTATAAGACTGATACAACTCATGATAAGGTTGATAATGGTCATATTGGAGCTATTAAGGATCATGACAAGGCTTATAAGAATCATATAATGGCTAATGGGGAATACCATAAGCTTGAGATACCTCACCAACTTATGTAAAACAATATTCAACACAAAAACTAGCCATGTAACTTGATTGGGAAGTAATAACACAAATAAAAATTACCAAAACTTTCAAAACATAAACTTGAGCTATTTGACTAGTTGATGTAACTTCAGAGTCACTATTAATGCTTAGATAGATGCCTCCAAATGCTGATTTATTGAAATACAACACCAAAAATATTTCAACTTCTTAGACAATGAGTCCTACGAGGCATGCCAAAAACTATTATCACTTGTATTTGAACCCTTTAAGGATATGTATCATCTCTCCTCATCTAAGTGGCACAATTGAAACACCTCTAGGTTATGGGTAAGCCTAAGAATGATGGGAATCTCTATATAGGGCTAGTTCCTTTGGTGTACCACTTTTGGATCACTATTACACCTATGCTTACAAGGGAAAAGGGAGATAAACTAAAATTAAACTATCCTAAAGGTGGTGATATACCAAATTTATTTATGAATACTAACCAACTACATGTCACACATGAGACCAAGAGATTAACTAGGCATACACTACTCTAATTTGAATCTTCTCACATCAATATTTCATTATGAGGTTTTAAATAATGTTTAGGCAAGGAGGAATATACAAGAGGCCTATAATAGAAATATTTAAATATACTAACTCGCTCAACCTATACACTCCATAGAACACTTCACATGACCTGCAAGAAGAAGCTTTCAAGATACAAATAGGTGTGAGAATGAGACAACAATGCTAAAGAAATAATAGTAATCACTAAGAAAGATCAATAATTCAAGTTAAAAAACTATGAATAGTCATATAAGAGGTAAAAAATAGTAGTCTTTATTTATCCATAGTATGAAAATGATCAATGCTTCACCATACTTAGGTGGATCATATCTTACAAAGTCCAAAATGGCTAGTTCTTATATAAATTGAGAGAGATGAGAAGAGAAATAAGTACAAAGGTCATAGGGAAAATTTTAATGCTAAGAATAGGAGTTATATGTACATGAGAGGAGGATGTGAAACTGATCATGTAAAGTTAGGAATCACAAGTGGCACTCCAAGTCATGTAACTTTTGAAATGTGGCATGAAATTCCCTTTATTGGCTCAAAAAACTATCTTCACCATTCACCCCTATTTAAACATCCTAAAATTTAATATGGATAGGTATAATTATTTTAATGAGAGTTAAGGTTTTTATACATGATTTTCCATGCATTGGTTGCATTCCTAGTCACTTGGATTCCTATGAAAGTGACCCATCACTGCCCATAGTCAAAGAAACTTCTCTTTTAGAAACCTTGCACACTTATCCCCAAAAATGGATTTATTTTATAATGAAAATAAATAAAATTTAGTTTATGACACCTATAAATATTATCCATGGACTTATAGGCATCATAAATAACTTGAAAAGACTTCCACTTGAAGTTGTCACACTTCTCACCATCATGTTCACTATGTCAGTTTTGACAGGCTAATATGAAGTAATTGGTAAGAATAATTAGGATTTTTTATAAAGAATAAAATGTACACGAGGGATTATCCAAAGTCCCAATCCTTTTCTTAAAGTTTGTTTCATCTTCCAAAAGTCCTAAGAACCTATACAATGCACAAAATAGTCAAAAGAACCAATTTTGTAACATGTTTGTATAGATAGGTCAAAAAAAATTGATGGTGGGAAGATATGAAGAGTATTATACATAATTAAATCAATTTCCATTCCATTCTAGTCCATTTGGATATCTCACCATCCCGATTTTCCCAATTGTGTCCTTATCTAGGGATTGTAAGGGTTTTAGACTATTTTTACCCTAAACTTTATTCATAAGGTTGGGATGTGTAAATTTCTAAAAAAATACAAAATTTTTATTTTAAATACCCTTATTAACCTATCCAAAATCCTTGGATATCCATGCAAAGTTCTAAGGGAGATATGAGCACTCAAAGTTACCTTATCAAGCTTTTCCTTCCATTTGCACATGCCTAGTGTTGTCTTAAAGCTAAAAAATGACTTATTTGTATTTCCTCTACAAGGTGAAAGATTTAAAACACCTATGATTACCCTAAAAAAATTAAAAAATCATTTTTAATACTTACCTAAGGTTATAATTGAAAATGACCCCTGATTTGGAATTTAGGCCTAACCATGCCTAATAGGCGTGCTAGAAAGTTTGAGGCTCTAGAGCACCCTATTTAGTTTGATCCTTATGTGATTAGTTTCCATGTTTTTTATATGTGTCATATAACTTTTTAAACCTCTCTTCAAGTTTTATTTATCTCTTGGCCCATCCTTTTCACCTTATTTTCCAAAATCTACCAGTTTGTGTATAAAGGGAAGTGTCCTCTATTTGAGACAAAATAGAGGGAACTTCCCACATTATTTTAAAAAATTTGAATATTTTATGGGATTAATAAAGTTTTAAATACTCTCTAGACCAAAATTCATCCCTTGGTATTATTATTTGACCTTCTAATTCTTCCAAAAATCAAAATAGACTTTTATGAAGGCAAACTATGCAAGGTTTAGGATGCAAACTGTGTGTTTATTGATTGGGGTTCCCTCTTTATCTATTTAAATTATATTGGTGTAACATGAGTAAGAAATTTTAATTATATAATTTATTATAATTCTTGTTAACCCTTGTTAAAACTCTTCAAGTCATACCCTTGAGTTGACTGCTTAAGGTGTTGACTATGTTTCCTGCCTCTCTTCCTTAACAGTGAATCTTATAGGTGGTCATGCTTTCTTGAGACTTTTATATAGTGTATAAAAACCCTAATAGACTACCATAGGATAATTTTATGCTTTTTAGACCCATTTCAAATAATTTTTATGTTATATCCACACTTAGGTCTCACTCTTCAACCTATTGTTACCTATAATCAACTATAATAGACTATATTAGAGAAAGTAGAGGCATTTGGGTAAGAATTAATCTTGGAATATGTGACACATAAAATTTTTATAATATGATAAAATTTGAATCATACTTCATAGACCAGTGTAGGTTTTTCCATGCTCAATATTTTATGTTAGACTATGTGCTCCTACAGTCAATTTTAGGTGTGCATTTTACATAATGGGATACCTGTAGGTGTAGGTTAGACCTTGAAACATCACCATTCAACTCCTCTTGATGATATTTTGATCATAAATTTCACTTTCACCATTTGGAATCATTCAAATATGTTTACATGGTCTAGTTTTGCAATTTTAGGTGAAAATGACTCTTTTGGCTCAAACCTATAAATATCAATGGAGAAACTTAGTACTTAAATGGGCAACTTTGAGGCTCCTAACAATCACCTTTCACTAATCCTCTTGACTCAAATTTTTGTATATCTCTTATTTTTCATGGAAGATAAAATGTTTACATATCTAGATGCTTCAAATCACTTGATAGCCTTGTTATAACATCCTCACAAAATGACCTAGACCTCTATTTTCACTTTTTTGGGAAATATCCCTAAACTCAGTCATCATATCTTTGAAAGTGACCTACATTCCAATTTTTCAATTTAATATCTCAAATAGTTCTCTCATGATTAACCCACATGATAGGATTCAAAATAAGGATTTAACCTGCTCTAACTTCCCATATAAGTACCCTATTGGCTCTATGTTACCACTTGTAGGTGGCTTCTACATATACACAAGCAGTAAGCAAAATTAGGTAGTACGAAAGATATGTTATTTATGATCAGTTATATTCTTTCACCAAGTATCCAAAATTAGTCTTAACAATCTTAAAATATTAAAACACATATAAAATTTTCCATCTCAAGATGATGTGATCAAGGAAACTCCTGTAGGTGCATTTGAGTTGTATGTTGACAAGCAGTGGGTAGAAAGGTCTATGTATCTAAGAAATATACCTTCAACTAATTTATATCCTATAATTATGTTTAAATGAAACCTTAAGGTTTTTAAAATCCTAATATAAATCTTCACACCTCACTTTCAATGTTGAACCCTTTTGTAGGCACCTATAGGTGCATATTTAAAGTGACTATGTGAAAATGTTGCACATGACTGTAATAGTTATTTCCTCCTTATGAAATTTGGGAAAAATCAGATAATTTTCAATTTAATAATGAGATGTATCAACCTTTTAAAATTTATACCACTCCATAGATGTGATAAAGAACCTAAAACAATCTACTTAGTTGATTGTGCATGATAGTCATGGAGCAAATTGACTGCATCTCACTTGTGACTATAATTCTATGGAATATTTCTTTGTATAATGAAATTTAAATGGGATAAGATCAGGATAACATTGGAAACATGATAATTAACTTATTTTCACCCACTATAATCACTACCAAAATTTGAATATTCTACAAATGGTGAAAACTTACCTACAACATAGAATGGTACCTTCTCTTGTAACATGAGATGATTTGCATATCAAAACACCTTAAAACACTAAAAAATAATTTATATAATTTTAGGAGGTATCCAACATCATCTGGAATCAATCTTAGTAATTGGATTATACTAAATTCTCCAAACCAAAGAAAAACTTATAGTGTGTATAATTAACAAGCAAATTGGATAAGTCAACTTATTAATAATGGTTAATAAAGAATATTTAACCATTATTATAAATATATATATATAAAATATAAGCTTACTAGTTTTAATATTAACTTGAAAAAGTTTTTGACCTGGAAGTTATCCATCTATCTGTACTAAGCATAAACCTACTGACTAGTTCTATATGTCTAGAAGGGTGAAGAAGGAACCAAAAAAATTTATAACTTAAAAAGAATTTTAATTTCTAAGATGAGTCTAAATAATATGAAGAGACATTACATGACCTTCTCCCATGTGTCATTCTTTCTCATGGGCCGTACAAGTGCCAAACTCTTTTCAGTTATTTTCTTGATTTTCAATTAGATAACATGCAAGATTCAGATGTGACTAACATTATTTAAAGGGAATATAAATTATTTGATGTTTTAAAGAATACTAAGACACTTGTACATATTCAAAACTATGCCACTTGCATTTATGACCCCTAAATGGCTTCCAAATGACTCAAAATGACATAAGGATTAAAATGACTAATGACCAAAGAAAATAAGGCATCAAATTACATAGAATGGACTATCACATACCCCATGACTAAATATTATACCCATAAAAAATCTAAAAAACAAGTTTTTACCTATAGGGGTCCCAATTTGACCTACAGGGTTAAATTTGGTCAACATGTATTTTACCTTTGTTTTGTGCATAGTGAGTTCTCTATTTGATTTAATATGGCAATATTATACTTATGATGAATATTATATTTATAATAAGTCTATGTGTCTTCATAAAATGAGCTCAATTTTTTATGTTAATGTCTATTCTTAGTCTGAATTACTATCTATTTTTTAGCTTTGTCACTTCTTATATAATCTATCCCTATAATTAGCACATTCTAGAGTATTTTTGAAAAACCTTTGCCTATAATGGTGCATTTACTACAGAATTTGTTGTTAAAACATGTTGAAATGGTTATCAAGACAAAGAGATATAAATATGGTTGGATAAAATAATTCATAATTTTATAGAAGAAGAAGCAAGAAGAATTAGGGTTACTATGAAGGAACTGGTTCAAGATAATTTCCATGGAGATACTGATGAATTTTTCTAGTGTAAATTACCTATATTATTAGCTACATGTCTATCTAAGTTGGATTAATAATATTTTCAATCAATGAAAAAACATTTCATAATTTGGTCAGAATCAAAGTTAGAAATCCTAAAAAAATTAGATACTAATTGGATCTGTGCAGTTTATTACTAATTCAAGACTACCATAAATGATTACATTGCAATGTTTTTTGTGTAGGGATATTTTGATTTTGAATCTATACAAGACATATTTATTAGAGGAATCCATGGGTATTCCCTTCATTAACTACATATATTGATCAATATGTTGGTTGTGGAAAAGGCTATGGTGCATACTCTTGCTAACATGGATTAATCACTTTAGGCATTATTAGGATTCATGTGATGTAGAATTGAATGATATAGAGAGGAGAAGAGAAAATCAAACCTAAACCTAGAATATGGAGGATTAAAAAATCTAGAGAGAGAAGGAAATTTAGGTATTGGAAAGAGAATTTCAAAAATAGAGAATTTGGAATAATGTGAGTGATTTAGACTTAATTGTGAATAAGAGTAAGAATAGAGTAGGATATATTGAATAGAGAAGAGCTCAAAGAGAGGCTACATAAGATGTTGGAAGTAAATAATATAGAGAGTATATATATAAGGAAAGATAAGGACTAAATGAAGAGGAAGAAATAAATAAAGACAATGCATATATGGATCTGAGTGAGAAAGAAGAAGTAAGTAGGTTCACATAAAGACAACTAGAGGATAGGAATAGATTGTAGTTAAAAAAATACTGTTTGGATCAGGGAAGACATATTATTGAGAAAAATTATGCTAAATTGTATAAATATCAAAGATTTAAGATCAAAGATAGATTAAATTAAAGATAAAGGTCAATCATTTTGGTAGTATGCATTCCCTAATCCTAATTTATCATTTAAGAGAAGAAGTGTAAATGAAGGAACACATAATTTGGTTTGAGTCCTTTACAGATAAGTTTGGTAAGCTAAGTGCTAAGACTGAGTAGTCAATACATAAGAAGAGGCTAGAATATTTGAGATTCATTTTTATGAGACCAAAAAAGACTAGCACACATAAGTATTTAGTAAAAAATACTAGTGCACATAAGCTTGTAGTAGTAGCAAATAGTGTGTAAACACCTATAGTTACAATCATTAGTGCACAAACATATGTAGTCATAATTACTAGTACAAAAAAACTGGTATTAGTAATTCCAATAATTCTAAATATGGAATTAAATATAGGCATGCTCATTAATTTAATGAAATATTATGGGTCTACAGTTATTCAAAAGTACTTGTTAACCTATAGAATGAATTTTTAGGTTAAAGGAGTAACATCTCATGATGTAAATAAGAATGAACTCATGTCAGATCAAGCTTTGGATTTAATTTATAAAATTAATGTCAATACCCTAGATATTCAACAAGTTAAATATTGAATATTTTTAGATTTAAAGGTTACTAAATGTAAAAGTTAGACTATTCAAGATCTGAAGGAGATTTGACAAGCTGGAGAATCAATCGTGGTCTATGATCATATATTTTTTGATGTGATGAATAACATTGATTTTATCATGGAGGACAAGGACAAGGCTTATTAGTTCATATAAAAGATATGACCAAGAATTAGATTTATCATTACACAGTCTCAATTTTTAACTAAGGTTGATGTTTGATCTGATTCCCTATGAGTGGAATTAATTGAAGACTATGGTGATGTTCTAGTATCTAGTTCTAAAGTAGAGATGAAACTAGATGATTTTATTAGAAGAATGGATTAGGTACATGATAATGATAAGCCTAAATTAGGCTTATGGTGTAAAGAGTGTGGTCAAGAAGGGCACCATAGAAATGATTGTCTAAAACTCAAAACAAACTTCTAATAGATATGTAGAATAGTAGGACATACTACTTCAAAATTCCATCTCTTATAATAGTAAGTTCACTATTACCAAAACTTATACGATAATTATTTTAAATAAACCAATTATGATGATAAGAGATATACAGATCTATAGTATTTAAAGGAATATATTACCAAGAATGTCTTTATATTTTCCACATAGTAGTTACCAACTATGAAGTAGATTATTCTATGCTAGAACATGGATATGAATAGTGTGATAAAAGGTAGTCCTTAGTGGATTCCTTAGTTGATGAAATGTCAACCCTAGGGTATGATTGTCTAGACATAATCTTATTAGTAATACCAATATTGATCCTATTTTAATAATTCAAGTCCATAAAAACAAAAATAGAATTGAGATCCAAGCTTGCCTCAATGATAGTATGGTGGGTATGATGCACAACAAACATAACAAGGAGGATATGATGGAAAAAAATAATAAGGATGGGTATTCCAACAAAATAAAGGTGGATATACATGAGGATATAGAGGAAAATACTAGGGAGGATATTAGAGAGGTTATAATAATGATAATCAATAAGCTCAACCACCCATGCAATTTTATTTGTGTGGTGAATATAATCACTACACTTAAAGACAATGTGTTCAGTGTAGAAATGAAGGGAAAAATCAAAATGATTATTGTCTGGTGTTGTAAAATCAAAGATAGGAAAATACCATGCATAATGTAAATATCATAAATGTTCAACCTATGAAAAATGCATTTATGTAGAAAATCACTAGATAAAAGTGTGAAAAACAATAATTTCCACGATTGCAAATGCTAATAGATAAAGAAATTAGAAAATTTCACCTAGATAAGTATCCCAATCCTACCAAACAAATGAATTTAATGTATCAAGTGGATTAAGTCTTGTAAAATATATAGTAACATAATGATATGGAAGGATATATAATAGACTTTGATGCATAGATTTATGGGCATATTATGTGTATAATGAGTTTTGAAAGAATTGTAACCTATTTGATATATTTATTGAAGCTACTCAGTATGCTACACAATGAGGACATATCATATAACATTAACAATATATTACATAATCTTATGGAGTGTACATATAAAGGCCAAAATCATACATATAAGGTTGTTTGGTACGTAAAAAATAAGAAACCTTGGGATATTTACTCTTGCATGGAAATTGTGCTTGTAGTATATGAGATCCCTAATTTAGTATTATATTTTGGGAGCACTATAAATATTATTCTATGATCTAATTTTTATTATCTTGGTTGATGAACCTTAAGCTATATCTTGATTATTCTTAGTCTTGTAGACTATGGAAGAGTGGAGCCCGTTGGTTGATTGGATGATGTGTAAATTAATTGAAGATAATTTAAGGTCATTGATATGAATATAAATGAGACCAATTATCCTACCTTAATTGGTAATAAATGGGCCTATGATTATCAAATTACAATAAACATAGTGTACAATAAATTAGAGGCACACTAGGGAGATAAGATAATTGTTATTCCACTTAATAATTTAGATCATAAGCCTTATATTATTACAAATAAACTAGACTAACCCTATGCATATGGGGATAAAAACTAGTTTAAATTCAATAAATACATGAATAAAAATTATATGCAAGCTGCATAATACCAATTTTTGAATTCATAGATGGAATAATATACTTAGTTGTAGATAAAAAAACAACCAATTTACAATCATGTACTAACCAAGTCTCCAAGTCCATAGTTTCAAATGTAAATATGTACCTCCCCATCTATGTGATATCTAACCAAGTCTAAAGGCGAGTTTTTATATATCATAGGTGCAATAGACACTGACTACACAAAACCCACTTGAGAAGGCATCTTACCTTGGTAAGTAGTTTCTTCCATAATTGGTGATTAAAATACACACATGTTTAATTGGGAATGAGTAAGCCATGAGTTACATCCTCTAATAATGGTATTCACTAATGAACAATAATTACTTCACTATTTTACAAATAAAAATCTCAATCAATTTATTTGGATATTGGAGCACCATGTTACTGATATAGATCAGAGAGTTGGAATATTAATTATGTGTTCAAGGGAACTATTTTATTATAATGGGTGGTTCATAGAGAACCATAACTACCATGGGAATAATCATGTGATTTTATGTGAGCATGATTTTAACTGCCACACACTATTAAATAAGAGTGGCCATTATTTCGATAAGGCCAATGTCTAAAACTAAATATTCATAAATGCCTAGATATATTGTCTATGTATGGGGTTGAAATAGGATATTAGGTTCATATTTTTAGTCATAATCTAGAACCATTTCTCACTACATAGTTCATGCATCAAGAGCACATAAGAGAAACTAAGCATTGGGTATAGGTAAAATAGGATTTCATTCAAACATTTGTTTTTAAGGATGAAAACCCAATGGTTCATAATGCATTGAAAAAATTTAAAACTTTTATATGCCATGGGTGGGTAGAAGACTTGGAGACCAAGATAGAGTCGTCAACACACCAAGAAGTAGCTTGAAATTTGGATATAAAAACCCATAATTACAAAGCTAATAAATAAGAGCAACCTCTTCTTAAAACATGAAATAGAATTATAGAAGAGTTGATAGAGTCTAGTGATAGTGATGGGGACATAAATTTATAATGTTTTTTCAAACCAGAGTGAATTAGAAAACTACCACAATTTTAAAGTGCAGAACAAGCTAATGAATACAAACTATAGAATCTAAACATTCTAGAGGAAGAAATGAAATGGGATTTATGAGAGCCATTACCTATTGGACCTAAAAAATTATAAAAATAACCATTGAAGAAGATGTAGGAAAATATAATAACTGAGTCCATGCCCAAACTTGTGACTTTTGGATATTATTGGACTCAAAATGAAATTTTAGAGGCACTACAACTACTGAGAGACTATCAATATGTCTTCCCAACTAAATTCATAAAGGTTAAAGTTATAGATACTTCACTAGAAGAAATACACATTGAGATGAAAGAGTGAGCTATACATATTAAAAACACACATATAGGATAAATTTGAACATCCAGATGAAATTAAAATGTGAACTAGATCACATGTAGGAAATTGGAATCATCTATCCTATAGAAAAGGTAAACTGGGTCAATCTTATGGTTGTGTATCCAAATAATATTGGTGATATCTAGGTCTGTGGATATTATCATACACTAAATGATGCCTATATTAATGATCCATTACCATTACCTTTTATATATGAGGTTCTATAGCCAATTATAGGCCAATATGTATACTCATTCATAGATGGATTTAGTGGATACCACCAAATCCTTATTACAAAAGACAACCAATCTAAAATTACTTTTTCAATAGAGTGGGGTTTGTTTAAATACAAAGTAATGATTTTTTTATTAAAAATTCCATAACCATTTTTATAGAGATATAGTAACTAATTTTAAGGATTTCATTCATGACTTTTTAGAAGTTTATCTATATGATTGGGCTATATTTTCCCTATTCAAAGATCATATGTCTATGTTTTGTATAATGGTAGAATGATATAAAGCTATGCACATAGTGTTGAATGTTAATAAGTGAATGTTATTCACACTATTAATTTTCCTTTTAGATCATGTCATGTGAAGTGATGTAATTCTTGTGGATCAAGCTAATATTGTAGTCATAGTAGGGATGCTACCTCCCACCAATTCTATAAAAGTTCACAGCTTTCTAAGACACATTATCTATTATCTTAATTTCATCAAAGGATATGCAACTATATCTACTTTTTTTGGATAAGTTAGTATGTAAGGATACAAAATTTGATTGGACATAAGAATGCTAAACATCCTTTATTGATCTTAGACATAGGTTGGTAATAGTTCCTATTTTAGTACTTATAGATTGGAAGAAGTCATTCCATGTGCATGTCGATGTTTCTATTACCATAGTAGGAGATGTGTTAGTATATAAAATACATGGTAGATTAGACCACCCCATACATTTTATAAGTAAAAAATTAATAGCTATAGAAAAAAATTATACAATCACAAAAAGTGAAGCCTTAGAAATGGTTTTTAATATACAAAAATTTAGGCATTATCTTTTAGCTACACCATTTGAGTTTCTCATAGATCACTAGGCCTTTTAATACGTAGTTAATAAGCCTATGTTGGGTAGAAGGATTTGAAGGTGTTTGATGATCTTTCAAAAATTCCAATTCAAAATCAATGCAAAGCCAAGAATGGAAAATGTGGGATCGGATCACTCAATCAAGCTATAAAATGGAGAAGAACCAAAAGAAATAGAGGATGACTCCCCATTTGTGCTTGTATTTAGAGTTGTTATGATACCTTAAAATATGTAAGACATTTAAAAATGTATGGATCAAGGAACTTTCCCTACTCATTATGTTGAAAGAGACAAAAATAAAATGGTGACAAGAGTAATTCTATATAGTCTCACCAATGGATTTCCATATAATATTAAGAAATATGATGTTCTATGAAGAGTAGCATTAGAGCATAAATGACCATAAATTCTCAAATAAACACATTAGGGAGTTTTAGGATGTTATTTTATAGGATAAGATACTATGATAAAAATATTACATAGTGGTATTTGGTGGCCAAATTTATTTAAAAATGCTCATAGGGTGGTTAAGCACTTTGATGTGTGCCTAAGAATGGGAAAGTCAAACTAGTGTGATGAGATTACTTTAGTCCTAATGCTATTTGAGTAACCATTTGATCAATGGGGAATAAATTTTATGTCTTATAATTCCTCCAAGGAAATTTATCCATGCATGATACATCATTATTGTGAGATATTACTTCACCAAGTGGGTGGAAGCTATTATGACACCAAGTTATAGTGTGAAGGATGCTACCAAATTACTATATAAAAATATCATTACAAGATTAAGATTCCCAATCAAATAAGATTCAAATTCCCAATTAAGGTGGTCAATGATAGAGTAATTAATCAATAAAAATAGTAAGACAATTATAGAAGAGTTCATGATCTCACACCAAAAAATCACAATGTATCATCCACAAGTGAATGAGAAAGTCAAGGCCTCAAATAAAATATTGGGTAAGATGGTAACTAAGATATTCAATGTGAAAAGGGGTGATTGGGAGGACCAAATTATTATAATTCTTTGGGTATATCAAATAAATTACAAATGAGTAGTAGGCTTCACACCTTTTCAACTAGATAATGGTCTTGATACAGTTATGCTCATGGAGTATATTATTCCTAATCACTACATTATACTGGTTATGAGGCTTAGAGATAAATAATCTCACAATATTTATTGATGGATCTAGCTAAAATTAAGGATAATAGATAAATATCACAATAGACATAAAATATTAACAAGTTGATTTAGAAGGCATGGCATGATTGCAGCTTGTGATCTAAATAGTTTCATCTAGAACAAGTGGTACTAATGTATGATAGCATATTTAAATTATTCTTAAGAAAAATATGTATTATATGGAAATGACCCTGCAATATTCATGATGTCTCACAATAGGTAACTATTGTGTTAAAATATCTATAGATAACCATATTACCAAGATGTGTAAATGGTTATAGGCTTAAGCCTTACTATTGTTAATCTCTATCATTCTTTTCTAATAATGAGAAAGGGTAATGAATTGCAACATGTAGTTAGGTTTTTTTTAATGTTGTATTTTTTTCTATTTTTTATAGGTTTAGTGTGTTTATATATTGTTATTTTTTCATCACAACACATCAAAATGAAGATTGGACAAAAAATATTGCAGAGTGTAATCCATTTATAGAGATAGACTAAAGGAAGGACAAATGGTAAAGACTACATGGAGGTCATAAAATAATTCTAGGAAGCTGGCACTAAAAATATAGGTATAATGAAAGGATATACATTGGTCATTCAAGATCGTTAATGACAAGGCTCTTAAGAGATTGCATCATTCATGAAACAGGCCACATGGGAGAATGAAAGGAGTCATAAAATAAATGAGATAAATGAAAGGATGTTGCATAACATCATATAACTACTAAAAAATTAATCAAATAATATAGATGCAAAAGGGTAACTATCATATAAAATAAAATCCATCTAATATTAATTTTAGAGGTAAACTCATGCATAATCAACTTAGCACATATAAACTAGTAATATAGAGGGAATTGGGCACCAAAAACATATAACAAAGGGAATATATAAAAAAATACATTACACACTTCTACCAAGAGGTGAACCTTTCAATATACATCTAAAGTATCTATCTATGTATATATTCCTCCATTGAGCTAGGCCAATCGAAGTAAGTGTTTGAATAAGCCCACTATAATAGCCATCGATCAAACTCAATATGGATCCCATTTTTTGATGCACTAAACAAAATGGGAATCAGTCTAGGCCTAAGGCAAACAAAATATTAGGATTCATATCCCTTTGTTTTTATTTATGTAATAAATACAATTTATTTGCTTATGATCCATAGGAAGCAACACATGTAGGATCCCTATCACTTAAACATCTGCTATGAGGCTCAAATGTTGAATGATTAATAAAAATGCATACTTTTAGATAATTAGATGAGGTAATTATAACTATGTTTAGTAGATATAAGGAAAGATATATTCATTTTTTATAAGATGTCACAATTTGGATCACTCAGACCATGTCAAGACCAACATGCCTTCCAAGTTATGGTAAATCCACCAGAATTTATAAATCCATAACTCCACTAATTCAATTTGACACCAAAGAAGAATATCCTATAATAGTAGGTAGAGGAATATCCATAGATATTATATAATATGTTTTGGTGCACATCCTAGTTGAATGCATAATCAATCAATTATGGCAAATAACAAAAAAAGTCAAATCAAGGAAAAAAAGGTGTTATAGACATTGCATAACATATGATATGCCTACATGAAGATTTAAATTAGCTTAAGTTTTTGGCCTCTAATCTAACCAAAAAATATTAAAAATGTTCTTTCCAAAACCTCATAGGCATTCTAGTACTAATTTTTGGTCCTACTTCTCTATTTCACATAATGGAAATCACCAGAAGGGCTAGTCAACTTGGTTGTATGTTTTTGGCCTATTGCTACATTCGTAAACATTGTATAGACAAAAATAGGTAAATATTAATAAAAAAATGGTATATTAAATACATGGTGGTTGGAGGCCCTAAAAATGATTAATTTTCACCCTAGAATACCCTAGGATGTCATGTAGTATCTTGGACAACATGCATTAGTTAGAAAGTAACACAATGACATCTAAATCAATGTACATGAGTCACCCAAAGTAACTATGACTCCACTACCATTATTCATCACTATGTTGGATGTGTAAATAGGCATTTTGAGATATAAAACCCTAGATATGAGCTCAATAAAACTTATTAGGTCTATTTTTCAAGGTGGAAAATAACCCATGCCTATAAAAACATAAGGACAATCGCACCCATAACCACATGTACCACTATAAATAATAATGGCTTCATCATATTAAGTTGAAGGAAGGATAAGGTCACCATAAAAATGAGCCTAAACACCACCACTAAATAAAAAGACACATCAATTAAATTCCTATTTGGATAATATACATGTTCTAAGATAACAACTAAGTGAAACTTGGTAAATTTAGGATTCAAGGAGTAGGAAGTCCTAAAGTCCATGCTTAAAGACATAAAAAATGATTTTTATGAGAAATATTATGATAAATAATTATTTTATAGAGAGAAGTGCACACTTATTAGGTACAAAATCAAGTAAGACAAAACCTTTGGGTAGATATCACTCAACCTCCCCCTTCTATAATTATGGATACTATAGGTCAAGATTCAACTCAACAAAATTTGTAGACCAAACATTTACAAGTAGATCTAGCTATAGGATCTTTTGTTGTGCAAGTTGCATACTCCTTAAAGTAATAAATCCCAAATCTATTTCTAACACATAGAATAAGGACACATGATACATCTTGACCTTCTCCATCTTTCTAAGATAGGATGGTGTCCTTCATATACCCAACATAGCTAAGTGTAACACAAAAATAATAAGAGATTCATCAATAGATTTAGGGACAAACTATAAAAAGGTTAAAATAGAGTCTCACTCCTCTCTACATCTAGAAAAAAGAAGGCTATGTGATAATGTACTATTGTGGAATATTAAACTTTGAAAGATTCATAATCAATAACAATACTGGACTCCCCAACCCCCACGAAAAAACTAGAAAATACTATCTTACCATAGTTAGAGCCACAAAAAGAAGATATGAAAGAGAAATAGTATCTATAAAAGGATCAATAAGAGGATGATAAGAGATATAAAAGGGAAGAGATAAAGATAAATAGAAAAGAGTCAAACCAAAAGGTAGTGTTGACCAAATTTGACTTTTAGGTCAAATTGGGGCACCCCTAGGTAAAATATTGGTTTTATAGATGTTTTGGGGAGCATAATATATTGTCATGAGGTGTTTCATAGGTCATTTAATATTATTTAATGATATATTAGCCTTGGTCATAAATTTCATTAGCCAACATGTCTGTTTGAGTCATTTTAGGGGTCAAAAATGTGCATTCAATGTTTTGTACAAGTTTTTTGGGAAATGTGAAGTTAAAAAGATTATTCATGAAAAATATGTCCCTAAAAGTCTTAAATAAATGAAAAAATTGAAAGATGGTAGCTTATGCAAAAAAGGTAGTTTTCTAGTAGAAGGAGAATAAAATGCCACTTGTATAGCCTCTTTGGGAAGTGTGCCACTTGGAAAAGGTTAAAATGTGAATATTAATATTCCCATTGTTTAGATCCACTTTTTAAATAATCTATAAGTGTAATTTTAATTCAAAAACCTTTATACTCCTTTTCACCTTTCTTGGCAAGCAAAAATGACTTGCAGGTTTTTGCTTGGTATGGATAGATCATAAGGTTTCAAGAAAAAATATTTTTGGAGTTGATATAATACCTATGGAAATTAAAATTAATATCAATATTTAAAATATTTATCAACTGTTAATTATGAACTAATTATAACAAGTTGATTTTGAAAATCTACTAGCTATTTTATCCACCCTATAGGTTTTGATTCATTTTGAGAAATTTTGTATAAACCAATTAATAGGGTTGGCTCAAGAGGATGTTTAATTCATTATAAGATGCTCCCAACTATTAGTTTCATCTTTCATGGTATTTATATGAGCAATATAACTCACTTTGAAAGAGGATGTCACCATGTGTAGTTTTAGCTGAAGTGCTTCTTTTTTTGCTAAGTGTGTTCTCCTATAGGGGTCTCATATAGCTATTAAATGGTGGTCCATAAGTTTTTGGGTCACATGACCACCTATTTCAATGTTTTAGTTTCACCATGTCATAGCTTAGGTTATTTTCAAGATTGTCTTCTTCCATTATCAATTCTTTACCCAAATTCACTTGCAGTCACCTATATAAGCTTATTCAACTTATCCATGTAGTTGTAATCAAGGTATTCCAGTTGTTTAATCAATTAATATTTTTATATATTTCATCTATATGCTTTGAAAATGTTCAATTTTAGTCACAATCTCATACACCATGCTACTTTAGTCATGAGATACCCCTATATGTTGTTGGGGACTATATGTTGGATTTGGTTACAGGAATTTATTAATGATTATCATGTATTTGAAGGATAAAAATGTATTTGAGTGGTTTTTTAAGCTATTACCAAACATATTATTTCCCAATTCCATGTCATACCTCCATAAAATAGCCTAATACACACCTACAGAGGCTTACTAACATCATACTCTAGTCTGAAAGGAAAAAAAAGTCTTATAACCTCTTAGCATTGATATAGGTGTATTGAAATAC
Source organism: Torreya grandis (assembly GCA_037957365.1). Taxonomy (NCBI): domain Eukaryota; kingdom Viridiplantae; phylum Streptophyta; class Pinopsida; order Cupressales; family Taxaceae; genus Torreya; species Torreya grandis. Next base: position 938,081 of record JARHVA010005687.1, on the reverse strand, counting down.
CTAATGTAATAATACAAAATTCAAATTCATATGAATTTTCATCTTGCTCATACCTAACTCACTATTGGTGTACCAAAGTATTCACCTACAGGTGGCTGAGTAGGGTGCTAAAGTGCTTTCATGAAAAGAAAGAAATAACTGAACACCTACTCAAGGTTGTGGCATGATAAAGAAGTTTTGATAGACCCATAGAAATTTTATAGAGAATAAAATAGGTGTATAACATGTTGAAAAGCTTAAGGACTATTTTAGACCTTTTGTCCCTAAAATGGTAAAATAGAGGTCAGGAGGGTTTTGATGACTAACATATGATAGGGTGGAAATGGTTTTAATTTAGATAATATCTTGTTTTAGTATCCCTTACATAGGTTAATGACCTTTTGAAAAATTAGGGATAGAACACTTATAGAGATTGGTTAGTAAGAGACCTAAAGTTGCCTACAAAACCACTGAATTTAGGTATAGATATCTAAAGGCCTAAACCCAAAATTGACCTTATGATCTAAATTGAACATCTAAGGTGATACCAAATTTGGTATTGATTTCAAATGGTTCAATAGACACTCATAAACTAAAAGGATCTTAAAAGAATAGATGGACTTTTATTTACCTTCCATAGACATTCCCAATCTATAAACCATGTATATGTTGACCTATAGGTAGGGTTTAGAGGAAGAACATCTTAGTATAGGGAAATGACCTTGGTTTTAAGGTTCAAATGGTTTTTTAAGGTTTCAAAAGAAGAGTTTTGGTTTAATAACATGGTGTGTGACTTCAAAATGGATTCAATGAACCTTTCACTATAACCAAGGTCTGGGGAAAATAAGCACCTATAGGGTTTTATCAAGCCCAACATAATTGACTATGTCGACAGATATGAGAAGGTTAGGTTTATTGAAGTGGACTTTGTCACAACATAATCACATATCTCAATCATTAATAATTGACGTCAAGGCTTCATAGAGGGAATTAATACACCAAGACTAAGGTCCAATTGAGCACATAAGCACCTATAGGAATAGAAAATAAGGGTTCCTTAGTCAATTTTGGAGATACTCAGTATTAAGGTTTAAATGTTCATGAGAATGACATGAATGATATATATGATCTATAATATAGTCAAGTGAATTTAAAGCTTATGGATATTTTTTATACAATTTTCTAGACCTAAGAAAGAGACTACCCCTACAAGTTTCAAAATAAGATTTTTGGTTCAAGAACATGGTGTGTTACTTCCAAATGGATTCAATAAACCTTTCACTATAACCAAGGTCCAAGGAGAATAAGCACCTACTGGGCTGTATCAAACCCAACACAACTAACTATGTTGATAGAGATGAGAAGGTTAGGTTTCTTGAAGTGGAATTTATCCAAACATAAAAACATATCTCAAGCATTTATAATTTACCTCAAGGACTCATAGAGGGTATTTATACACATTACCAAGGCAAAAATAAGCACATAAACACCTATAGGAATAGAAAAGTAGGGTTCCTCAGTCAAGTTTGGAGATACTCAATCTTGAGGTTCAAATGCTCATGAGAATGACAAGCATGATATATATAATATACAAGATATTCAATTGAATTTAAATATTAGGGAGATATTTTATGTATTTTTCTAGACCTAAGAAAGAGACTACCCCTACAAGTGCTTCTTTTGAATGATAAGCATAGTTAACAATTCATCAAGTCTACAGGCAGAGTTGAGTTATTGGTAGAATTGAAAATGATTTCATGAAAATTATAAATAGTGTATTTAATTTATTAACTCATCATGAACAAGGTTAAAATGAGCAAATAGTCACCTACAATAGAGTGTCTCAGTCAACACCTAGAGAGGCTCATTCTTGAAGTTCAAGGTATATAGGCAGGGTTGAAGAGATTTTACACCTGATGAATATCATGTGGTAATCTCAATTAGGGTCATGATAACTTCATTAATCATAATAATTATGAAACAAACCTAAAAGACCTCTTGTACTCCTATGTTCACCTACAACCACTATGTTGCATTCTTGAAACATGAAGGTGAGGTAAAGGAGTAGACTTGTCTAGGGAATAAAGGAAGGTTATTATCAAGGTAGAATGGTTAATGATAGGTATTATAGTTTTTATAAAATCCAAAAATCCTACCAAATTGATCATATTAATTCCCTACTTGACCAAAGGGGAAACAATACGTACAATGAGCTAGGAAGCCTCTTTTCTCAATAGGAAAGTATGGGAATTCAAGAGGAAATGGGTTGTTTAAGTGAGTTCAAAGCTTCATGAGCATGAATTTTATATGGGAAACATGTTAAATCCACATATAAGTATTTTTTTGGCTTATAAATGTCATTCTTAAGAGGTTTTGAGAAAAATGCTAGAAAATAAGCCTTTTAGAGGCCTTGTTTGGACATTTGGAGTTAGTTAGATACCCAAATCATGGAATCAAGAAAAACCCTTTAGTAAAAATAATAATTATGAATTTTAATATATCTAAAAATATTCAATTTTATTTTTTTTATGAGTTATATACCTCAATTTTTTGTCTCTGAGGTCATCTAGTCTAGGAAAATAAGACTTTGGCAAAGTGAGCTAGTGTGTGCAAAATGAGCAAAAGACTTGACATCGAGTTTTGGGAGCCTAATAGAAACGTATGATAAGGTGTAAGGAAATAAAAATTATTCCATATAAGTAAAATATCAATCTTAGACTCCTTAGGGTGACCAAATTACTCATGCATATAGTCCAACTAAGTAAACCTTCATTAGGCCTATTGGCAAATGAGAAAAGAGGATGAAGTAGGGTGCTTGGATATCTATGTAGTAACTTTTTAAGATAAAATAGGATGTGAAAATACATTATAAACAATACTCAGCATGAAATACCATTAAAAATATCTAAAGGTAGCTAGATGTAGGTTAGGCCTACTAGGCCTTCAAGAGACCTAGAACCATTTTGAGGCCCACCTTCATTTCAAACTCTTTGAATGATATATAGTTGATTGAAACATGATAATAAGGTGTAAATATACATTTTTTATATTTTTGGGTGCAAGGAACCTATAGGAGATAAAATTCTAGCCTTAACATAGTCCAAGTATGTAGGAAGAGAGGAAAACAAGCTCGCTGGGTGTTTTTAAGTACTCAAATCTTTTATAAGATTATGAATGGGAACCAAAGGGATTATAAGAAGTTATTAGGGTCCCTTGGGATAAATTTTTTGGCAAGTTAAATTTTCATTATTTATGAACAAAGCTTAAGACCTAAAACTACCTAAAACCCTACTAAACCCTCAACGAAGACCCAATGAAGAAAATGAGCTTAGAGAGATATCATAATGAAATAGCTTGGAAATAAAGGTTATTGTAACATGTATATGAACCCTTAGGATATCTCCCACCAAGATGAGTTTTATGGAATTATATGGATGACATGAGAAATAGGATTTTGTTGACTATTTTATGTGTTTTTAGGATATAAGAGGAGTCTAAGGATGAAATAATGTTTGGATGGAATATTAGGAATTATTATAAATTATTATGGCCATTTTATTCTTGGAAAAAAATAATAATATTACAAACTAGAGATCTCCTTTCATCTAGTCAAAACTAGCAAAGTGGACATAAAGGTGAGAAGGGTGAAAACTCCAAGTATGAGCATTTTTAAAGCATCCCTGATGCATATAAGTCCATGTAAGGTCTTTAAAAGTGTAATTAACTCCTTGACACATATTTTCATGGAAAATTTAAGGAATTTTTGAGGCCAAGTGTGAGGTATGACTGAAAAAGGAGTTTTTGGATTGTAGACAATGATGGCTTCCTTCTAAGAGTTTATGGATGAGTATAAATGTAAAAAATACATGATTTTAGGCCTTCCATATTATCCAAATAATCATAAATATACCTAGTTAGTGGTGGGATGTTAAAATAGGTTCAAATTATGAAGGTAGTTTTTTGAGCCAAGACTAGGAGTTTTGTGCCATTTTCCATAAGTTTCATGACTTGTATGGACATTTGTACCTCCTCGAATTGAATTTTTCATCCCATATCTATTTATCATGAAATTTTAACCTCTTTTTCCATGTTTAAAAGTGTCCAAGTGACCTTTGGACTTATTTTGTCATTTTTCTTTCTCAAAGGCTATAAATATGGACTCTTTTAGCTCTTTTAAGCAACCTCCATTGGTGAAAGGTGAAACCCTAGCCAAATTTATACTTTAATGACTATTGAAATAAAAAAAGTGATTTTTACTACTTAAATTCTATACAATTGGGTGTTATTTTAATCTTTTTGGTCTTGACTAGTAAAGGATCATCTTTTCTAACATATTATCCCTTATTATTCACCAAGTGTGCAAAAGAGTGATTATTACAGGTATTTGTTAGTGTTCTTTTCAAATTTAAGAGTGTATTAGAAATGTTATATGACTATATTCTCTAAAATAATCATTCATTTCTCTCCTAATTATCAAATACCTTATTGAACCTAGCTTTTGAAACACTAATGTGACAATATAACATGAATTGTGAGTTTTGTGTGAAAGAAGCCTTGTTTAGCTCTAAGTAGTATAATTTAAATTCATAAGAGGAAAAAAACATTGAAACATCACCCTTTTTATTTTTATTAGATGTTTTTTCAACCCTTTTCATCCAAATTTGATAGGCAAGAAACTACTTCAAAGAATAAATCAAGGGAACTAGACCTTTTAGAGATTCATCTCATGAAACTGTCACCCATAACAAGAGAAATGTTTCCATTGTGCCAATTGGATGAGGATAGATAAGCATATAATCAAGAGGTGAAAATACAAGTGAAAATAGTTTTTAGCATGCCTAGTGGGACTCTAAGTCTTAGAATATTGTCCAAGATTGGTACTGGTCTTGTCATAGTTACAGCTATAAGAACATATACATTCAGTGCCTAGCGACTCCACTAAAGTTTTAAACTCTTTGGTTGCTAATTAGTCCCTAATTTACATGTGAAAGGTGACCACTAGGTTTGGTACTAAAGGTATACCCTTTGAGTTTGTGTAATTACATTTGTATTCTGTCAAAAGGTTTAAGTTTATGAATACTCATCCTTCTTCAAGATATTTGGTGTTTAAGAAGTCTAAGTTCTTGTTTATTTTAACCCCTAATACTCATAGTTCACATTACATGATGGATAAAAACCAAACTTTAATATCCTTCACCATATCATCTCCTTTTAATCTTTCCCAATATGACCAAATTCTATGAGCAACCTTCAAGAGTGTTTCAGATTGTAGTGGAAAAGGTCTTATTACTGTCATTGAAAACATTAGAAATATATCAAAATTCTACAATATCCATAATATAATTCAAGATAATGTGTCCATTAGGTTATTATAATTATATTTCAAAGGGAAGGCCTTATATTGGTATGGGACTCTACCTAAAAATTCTATTGGTTTATGGGATGAACTAGGAGATCTATTGACTAAGAGTTTTGGAGAGAAAAGTGATCCTCTATCACTAGCTGATAAATTGACCACTATCAAAAGGGCACCACAAGAGCTTATAAAATATTTTAACACTATATTTAAAAAGACATGGGATATTATCCCAACCCTTGTGAGACCTACTCCAAACTATGCCTTCTTGTACTATATAAAAGCATTGAATAGTGATATAGCCGTGATGATCTAATATATGGGTAAGAATACACTCCCTGCTACCTATGAGATAGCCATAAATGCTGAGAATCATCTTGTTCAATTAGGGAAGATTTATCTTAGGCTACTAATGCCATTATTCCCTGATTTTTAGCCTTATATTCATGTTGTATTACTTACATTGGCTCCTTTGCCTAGTCAAGAAAGGTCTACCATTGCTCCCACAAATGAGATTCATGAAGTCAAGAGTTTGTTCCAAAGTGTTACTAATGATTTGGTTTCCATAAAAAGATATAAATATTAAATTTATAGACCCTATCAGCCCTATAATTAGTTTATACAAGGAAATAGACCTCCTTTTCAAGGTAATTATCAAGGACAATGCCAAATCACTCAAGCTAGACCTTACCAAAGTTACAATACTAATGTTAAATCTTCTTCCAAATCTCTTGTTCCTAGTCAAAAAACTTTTTATATGAACAACCATGTTATTCCTCCTATGACTAAAGTCAATGCCAAGTTGTAAATGCTAATGAAATGCCTACTCAAGACATGATAATGCAAGGAAATCAAACATCTCAAGTTCCCACTTTTGAGATGCCAATGCAAAATGGAATGAAAATTAGAATGGAGAGTGGAAAAACAAAATCCAATTCTAATCTCATAAATATTTTGGAGGGAGAGTTTTGTGCCATCAATCATTTGGGGAATTTAAGTAATGTGAATACTAGTGTGGCTTCTAATAATAAGTCGAAGATGAGGGGTGTTGAAGAGTCACAAGGGGATAACCAAGGACATATTTTGACTCCTATATCATATAAAATATTTGTGGGATATAATTCACCTCATAAGGTGTAATAAAATAAGAAGCTTTAGAATTTAAGGCCTACCCCTACACATCTACCTTCGTAAGCTACAACACAAGGTATTAATTCTTCTAAGGAGTCTCTTAAGGTGAGCAATCCTTCTATCAATGTTGTGGACAAGATGAATAAGTTAAATATGAATATTTAAATATGAAATTAATTAACAATACCTAGACAAAATTACATGCTTCAAAAAGAATCTCAAGGACTTGGTAGGCAAGTTCGATCAGCTAGGAATGAGAATGTTATCTTGGTGAATGGAACCCAACCCATTGATGGACAAGTGAAGAAGACTAGAAAGAATCCTCAATTTTATTTATAATTGATAATTGGTGTTTTCTTGGTTCAAAATTACGTCATAAATAGTGGGGATAGTAATTTAGTTATGCCTAAGTGTATAACAGATAAACTAGGTCTCAAATATGAGCCAATGGCTAAAGGATTTTTATAATTAGATGGATCACCAACAAAGACCTTGGGAGTAGTCAAGGACTTGAAAATTATTTTACATGCTTGTCCTAATTTTTCCATTCCTCATTATGTGGTTTTGATATATTTACCTTCATTCTTTCCTCTTTGTTTGTCAAGAGAGTTTACAGCTAATATAGGTGGATATATGGCAGCCAATTGGTTCTATATGGTTTTCAAGACAAAGTATGGTACTAAGGTGAAGATTAAATTAAAACCTATCCATCACAAACTTGGATCCTTACAGGCCTAAATTGGAAAATGTCAATTATGTTATTATTGATGAGGAGGAACTTCACATAGATCAATCTCCAGCATATTCTCTTAAGGGAGTTTTTGATTTGTACTTAGATGAATGGGGAGATGAATATTATGAGCATGATCCTTACAAATTTATAGGGGAAGCTAGTATTCGAGTGTATTATATGAATGAGGAGGTCTATTTCATTCCAAGTTTTATGAAGCCAAGTGAAGACATGGATGTTTTATGGAAGCTTTTATTTGATGGATCAAGAAGCAAGATTGGGGTAGGTGGTGGAGCAATGTTGATTTCTCCTTCCAAGGAAAGGTAGTATTACACTTTTAGATTTCAATTATCTTGTAATTTTAATGTGGTAGAATATGAGGTATTCATTAATGTCCTTGAGTGGGTTAAGAAAATAGGTGTGAAATAATTATAAGTGTATGGTGATAGTGAATTGATTGTGAATCAAGTAATAAGCCAAAATGTGACTAAGTACTCTTTGCTTAAGTCCTATAAGCATAGAGTGTGGGACCTTGTGGAATATTTACAAGATTTCAACATCACGTCTATCCCAAGAGAAGACAACAAACACACTTATAGTTTGCAACAATTGGAGCTCAATTTGATGTTCTAAAAGGGATAAAAGAAGATAATAATAAACCACATCTCAAGGTGATTGTAAGTCCCTCCATACCAGATAATGTCACTAATTGGCAAGTTTTTGATAGTGTACAAAAAATATAAATTTTTATACAAGAGTATGTTGAGTTTTCTTCCAAGAATTAGTCTAAACTACAATAGAAATATGGAGGGAAAATTGTACAATTGAAGTCAAACAAGCTCCGTAAAGGCCTAGTCACACTTGAGATTAATTTCAATGATGATGACCAGTTGAATAAATAAAAGGTAAGCATGTTTACTAAGAAAAAAATATATGAGAAAGTAAAAATCTTTAAGGATATGTTTCTTACACTTGGGAAGGTAGGTGCTAGTGAAGAGAAACATGCTTTCATTGAGTTATGCAAAAAGTTTTCTGATGTCTTTACATGGGAATATAGTGATTTGAAGGGATTTAATCCAAACTTAGCTCAAGATACCATAGATATAGATAAAAATGCTAAGCCCATAAATGAAATACAAAGGCAAATAAATCCTAATATTGAGCCTCTCATGAAGAAATAACTCACTAAGTTTATTAAATCCAAAATCATCTTTCCTATTAAGCATTCATCTTGGTTGGCAAACTTTGTTCCTATTAGGAAGAGGAATGGAAAAATTAGGTTGTGCGTTGACTTTAGGGACTTGAATAGAGTTTATTTTAAGAACCATTATCCTCCTCCTTCCATGGAACAAATATTTCAATTTGTGATAGGTAGTAAAAGGTTTTCCCTCCTTGATGGATATTCTCAGTACAATCAGATTTTGGAAAAGGAAAGTGATTAATATAAGACAACCTTTACTACTAAATGGGGTACATATGATTGTAGTAAAATTAATTTTGGCTTGTCTAATATTGGAGCTACATTTTAATGTGTAATGAATATGGGTTTTCAAGGACTAATAAATGATATTGTCTTGGTGTATCTTGATGATGTCATAATTTTTTATAAGGATCCAAAGGATCACTTGAATCACCTTAGGTATATTTTTCAGAGATGTAGAGAGTTTATAATCTCTCTCAACAAAAATAAGTGTGTTATCTCTATCCATAAATTAAATTTTTTAGGATACATTGTCTTGAAGAAGGGCCTATCCATAGATCCTAAAAGGGTAAGTGAAATCTTGGCATTGGCTTTGCCCAAACACATGAAAGGTTGTCAAAGTTACTTTTGGAAGATTAATTTTACAAGGAGGTTCATCCATAATTTTTATAATTTAGTCAAGCATTTAACCTCTATGATAAGGAAGGATGAAGTGTTCACTTGGACTAGAAGAAGAAAGGAAAGTTTGAAGAGATTAATCAAGCCATTACCCAAGCTTCAACTCTTGAAAGTCCTAATTTCTCAAAGGATTTCAGAATATATACCTTTGGAAATGAGGAGGAAATTTATACCATTATTACTCAATCAAATGAATAAAATTTGGAAAATCCTATTGCCTTCATTAGTCAAGGTTTGGAAGGCTATGAGGTAAGATGCACATATGTTGAGAATCAAGTACTTTCAGTTGTTAGAAGTCTAAATAAGTTTTGGCATATGTTATATAAAAATAATATTACATATTGGTACCTCATCCTAGTGTCAAATGCTTCCTTTTGATCAGAGATTTGAATGAAAAGGGCTGGTTGGATCACAAAAGTAATGGAGTATGATGTAGAAATCAAGATAATCAAGATAGTAAAAGGAAAGGGGTTATGTGAGCATCTTGATTCAGATTTAAAAGAATAAAATGAGGTTTTTTTAACACTCCATGATGACCCTATGACAACTACACCTCCATCAATAAGGAGTTAGATGCAAGATATGATCCATTTTTTTCAAATGAGTGAGTGTTCACAAGGCCTTAATAGATATAGAAGAAGGTACTTTAGATTGTAATCCATTCCTTATATACATATTGATAGAGTGTTGTTTAGGAAGGATTTATTAGGTGTGTTATTGAGGTGTATTGAATCAGATCAGATTGAGAAAATTTTGTTTGAGTTTCATGATTGACCAGCTAGTGGTCACTTTGCTCCAAGAACCATGACTACTAGGATTAAGAGGGATGCATACTTTTGGCATATTTTGTTTAAATACACCCATTATTGGGTAAGGAAGTGTCAAAAAATTTCTCTTTTTTATGGTAAAGAAAAGCTTGCTACCTTACCTCTTTATCTAATTCATGTTGATCAACCCTTTATGCAATGGGGTTTGGATTTCATAGGCACAATAAACCCACCTTCTATTTTTGGTCACAAGTGGGTGTTGACTACTATATATTACTTTACAAGGTGGGTATAATATATTAATCTCAAGGAAGAAATTAAAGTTCAGTTCTAGACTTCTATGAAGGTATAGTGACAAGGTTTGGGGCTCCTTCAATAATAATTTTAGATAATACATTGGATTTCCTTGGGATGAAGACAAGTGAATGTGATTTGAAACATGGAATATATCTTATTACCTCATCCAAAAATTATCCAAAAGGGAATGGACTAGTTGAGTCCACCAACAAGAATCTAATCAGGATCATAAAGAGAATAAAGAAGGAGAACCAAAGGACTTAGCATTCGAAGTTGAAGACAACTCTTTGGGTTGATAGAATCACCCTAAAAAGAGCCATTGGAAACTCACCATACAAACTTGTTTATGGGAGAGAATATATAATTCCTATTTCACTTGAGTTACCAGCCTTGGATCTCACTTATTAGCTGTAAATGATAGAAAATGAAAGCATGGAAGTCAGGCTGTGTAAGTTGATAGAGCTTGAGGAGACAAGAGATAAAGATATGAAAACTATGCAATCTCACCAAGATAAAATAAAGAGATATTTTGTAAAAAAATCCATGTCAAGGAGATTCAAATAGGGAGACATTATTATAAAGTAGGATGAAGATAGGGCTAAACATGGAAGACACACAAAGTTTGATGCTTTATGAAGTGGCCCTTATGTTATCACCCAATACAAATAACACAATGATTTCCAACTCTCAAATTTGGATGGAGAGGAGATTAATATCCTATTCAATGGTATATATCTCAAACATTGTTACTAAGGTTATCCTTTCTCCTTGTATATAGTATATTTTTTCCCTTGTGTTCCCTAAGTGCTTATGCACATGTGTGAGTCTTATTTGTGTCTTGCTTTGTCATGTGTTTACTTGGTGTGGAATGTTTATTTTGTGTGGTTTTTAGGTAATTAATTGATAGTTATATTTAAGAAATCATTAAATCCATTGTCCCATGATAGGGTAAGGCTACTAACCTAGTTAGTATAGCAGACATACTACCCCTATGAGTCACCAATTTGTTGACCAAATTTAACTTTTAGGTCAAATTAGGGCACCCCTAGGTAAAAAATTAATTTTATATATGTTTTATGGAGTATAATATATTTTAATGAGGTTTTTAATAGGTTATTTAATGTTATTCAATGATATATTAGCCTTGGTCATAAATTTCATTAGCTAACATGTCCTTTTGAGTAATTTTAGGGGTCAAAAAGGTGTATTTAATTATTTTTATAGATTTTTTGGGAGATGTGAAGGTTAAAAAATATTATTTAATTCCCCATGTGTCCTTAAAAGTATTAATTAACTGACAAAATTGAAAGATAGTAGGTTATGCAGAAGAAAAGGTAGTTATCTAATAGAATGAGAAGAAAATGGCACTTGTATGGCCTCTTTGGGAAGTGTGCCATTTGGAAAAGGTTTAAATGTGAATATTAAGATTCAAAATTATAAGATACAAATTTTAAATGACATGGAGGTTTCATTTTAATGCCAAAACCATTCTAATCCTTTTCACCTTTCTTGGCAAGCAAAAGTGACTTGCAAATTTTCGCTTGGTATAAACAACTCATAAGATTTTAGGATAAATAATTTTATATAAATAGTGTAAATATTGTTAAAATATATTTATTAACCATTTCCAACAAGTTGACTATGTAAATCTGCTAGCTATTTCATGCACCCTATAGGTTTTGCTTCATTCTAAGCAATTATGTAAAAACTAGTTATTGGAGTGGGCTCCATAAGATGTTGAATTCCTTATTACATGTTCCCAACTCTTATTTTCATATTTCATGGTGTTTTTATGAGTAATATATCTCACTTTACAATAATATGTCAGCATGTATAGTTTCAACTGAAGTTCTTCATTTTTTACTAGGTTTGTTCTCTTGTAGGGGTCTCATATAGCTAGGAAATGGTGTTCCACAAGTCACTGGGTTATGTGACCAATTCCTTCCATGTTTTTTTTTCACCATGTTATCTCTTGGGTTGTTTTCAATCTTATCTTCCTCCATTGTCAACTCTTTGCCCAACTTCACTTGAATTGACCTATATGTGCTTATTCAACTTATCCATGGAGTTGTAATTAGGGTATTCTAGTTGTAAAAGACATAAAGAGTTTTAGAGATTTCATATATATGCTTGGAAAAGGTGAAATTATAGTCACAAGCTCATCCACCATGCTACCTTAGTCATGAGATGCCCTTGTCTAATGTATTCAATGTATATTTAGGTGTTTTTCATGTTGGGGAATATATGTTAGAGATGGTTACAAGTTGTTTCTTGATGAAGATCATGTATTTTAAGGTTTAAAAATGAATTTGAGTGGTTTTGAAGCTATTCCCTTACACATTATTTCCCAATTCCATTTCTTGCCTACATAAAACATCCTAATGCACATCTACAAGGCCTTGCTAACATCATATTAATGTGTGAAAGGACAAAAGAATTTTTATAGCCTCTTATCATTTATATAGGTGTATTGAAATACCTAATGGAATAATACAAAATTCAAATTCATAGGAAGTTTCATCTTGCTCATACCTAGCTCACTATAGGTGTACCAAAGCATTCACCTATAGGTGACTGAGCAGGGTGGTAAAGTGCTTTCATGGAAAGAAAGAAACAACTAAACACCTACTCAAGGTTTTGGCATGATAAATAAGTTCTGACAGACCCATAGAAAGTGTATAGATATAAAAATAGGTGTATAACATGTTGAAAAGCTTAAGGACTATTTCAGACCTTTTGTCCCTAAAAGGGTAAAATAGAGGTTAGGAGGGTTTTGATGACTAACATATGATAGGGTGGATAATGGTTTTAAGGTAGCATAATAGCTTGTTTTATTATACCCTACATAGGGCAATGACCTTGTAAAATATTGGGGACAAAATAGTAATGGATATTTGTTAGTAAGAGACCTAAATTTTCCAACAAAACCACTAAATTTGGGTATAGATATTTATAGGCCTAAGCCTAAAAGTGACCTTATGCTCCAGATTGAACATATTAGGTGATACCAACTTTGGTATTGATTTCAAATGATTCAAGGGACACTCAGAACCTAGATGGATCTTCAAATGAATAAATTTACTTATATTTACCTTGCATGGACACTCCCAGTTTATACACCATGTATATGTTGACCTACATGTAGTGTTTAGAGGAAGAACATCTCAATATAGGGAAATGACCTTGGTTTTAAGGTTAAAAAAGTTTTTGAAGATTTAAAAAGAATATTTTTGGTTCAATAACATGGTGTGTGACTTCAAAATGGATTCAGTAAACCTTTCACTATAACTAAGGTCTAAGGAGAATAAGCACCTACAAGGTTGTATCAAACCCAACACAACTAACTATGTTGACAGAGATGAGAATGTTAGGTTTCTTGAAGTGGAATTTATCAAAACATAAACACATATCTCAAGCATTTATAATTTACCTCAAGGATTCATAGATGGTATTTATACACATGAATAAGGCCCAACTGAGCACATAAGCCCCTGTAGGAATAGAAAAATAGGGTTCCTCATTCAAGTTTGGAGATACTAAATCTTGAGGTTAAAATGTTCACGAGAATTAAAATCATGATATAAATTATATATAAGATAGTAAATCAACTTTAAATCTTAGGGAGATATTTTTTGTATTTTTCTAGACCTAAGAAAGAGATTTCCCCTACAGGTGCTTCTTTTGAATGATAAGCATAGTCACCAATTCACCAAGTCTATAAGTAGAGTCTATCTAAGGTGTTTGGTAGAGTTTAGGTATTATTAGAATTAAAAATAATTTAATGAAAATTATTAATAGTTTCTTTCATTTCTACACTCATCATGAACAAGGTTCAAGTGAGGAAATAGTCACCTACAGGAGAGTGTCTCAGTCAGCACCTAGAGAGGTTGTCTTGAATTTCAAGGTATATAGGTAAGGTTGAAAAGAGTTTAAACTTGATGAATACAATTTGGTAATATAAATAAAGGTCATGAATCATAATAATCATGAAAAAAACCTAAAATACCTCTTGTACCCTTATGTTCACCTACAACCACTATGTTGCATTCTTTAAACATGAAGGTGAGGTAAAGGAGCAAAATTGTCTAGGGAATAGAGGAAGGTAATTATAAAGGTATAATGGTTAATTAAAGGTATTTGAGTGTTTAAAAAATCCCAAAATCCTACCAAAGTTATAATCTTATTTCCCTACTTGGCCAAAGGGGCAAATGTCCATACAATGAGCTATGAAGCCTCTTTGCTCAATAGGCAAGTATGAGAATTCAAGAGAAAATGGGTTGTTTAAGTGATTTAAAAGATTAAATATAATTTATTTGACATGGTAAATTTTATTAATCCACCTATAGGTATTGTTTTGTCTTAGAAAGGTTACTCTTAAGAGGGTTTGAGAAAAATGCAAGAAAATGGGCCTTTTTGAGACATTTAGAGTTGGTTAGACACCATATTCATGGAATAAAGAAAAAAATTAAATAAAAATTATAATAATGACTTGTAAAGTATCCAAAAATATTAAATTTTCAATGTGGATGAGGGATATGCCTCACTATTTTGTCTCAGAGGTCAGCAAGCCTAGGAAAATTAGACTTTGGCAAAGTGAGCTAGTGTGTGCAAAATGAGCAAAAGACTTGATATTAAGATTTTGGAACCTCATGTAAACATATGATAAGGTGTATGGAAGGAAAATTTATTCCATGGAATAAATATATCAAGCTCATACTCCTAAAGGTGACCAAATTGTTCATGCATATAGTCCTACTAAGTAAGCCTCCACTAGGCCTAGTTGGCAAATGAGAAAAGAGGATGAAGTAGGGTGCCTAGAGAGCTATGTAGTAAATTTTTAATATAAAATAGGATGTTAAAATTCATTATAAACCATCTTAAATATGAAATACCATTCCATATAGACAAAGGTAGCTAGAATTTGGTTAGGCCTACTAGGCCTTCAAGAGACCTGGAACCATTTTGAGGTCCACCTTCATTTCCAACTCTTAAATGGATATCTATTTGATTATAACATGATTATAAGGTGTGTGTATATATATATATATATATATATATATATATATATATATATATATTTAATATTTTTGAATACAAGGAAACCTATATGAGAGAAAATTCTAGCGTTGACACAATCCAGATATGTAGGAAGAGAGGAAAATAAGCTTGATGGGTGTTTTCAAGTACTCATATATTTTCTAAGACTATGTATGTGAACCAGAGGGATTAGGAGAAATTATTAGGGTCCATTGGAATCAATTTTCTTTAATTTTTTGGTATGTTTAATGTTCAATACTTATGATCAACTATTAAGACCTAAAACTATCTAATACCCTACTAAACCCTCAACCAAGACTAGATGGAGAAAATGAGATTAGAGAGTTATCCTAATGACATAATTTGGAAATGAAAGTTATTGTAACATTTATATAAATCCCTTGGGATATCTCCTACCAAGATTAGTTGTAAGGAATTGTACAAACAACATGAGAAATATGGTTTTCTTGACTATTTTATGTGTTTTGTAGGCTATAGGAGGAGTCTAAAGATGAAATAAAATTTGGGTGGAATATTAGGAATTATGATAACTAAATATTTCCATTTTATTCTAGGAAAAAAATCTTATGTTTCCAAACTAGGGATCTTTTTTTAGCCAGTCAAAACTGGTATAGTGGACACAAAGGTGAGAAGGCTAGAAACTTCAAGTGTGAGCCTTTTTAAAGCATGTTTGATGCCTCTAAGGCCATGGAGGGTCTTTAAATATGTAATTCACTCCCTCAAATGTATTTTCATGGAAATTTAAGTCATTTTTTAGGCCAAGTGTCAGGATTGATTGAAAAATGGGGTTTTTAGGCTGTAAACAGTGATAGCTTCCTTCTAGGAGTTTCCAAATGAGTAAGAATACAACCAATGCATGGAGATGAATTATTAAAGGCCTTGAATATTATAATAGTCATCATACCTATCCATAATTAGTGGTGGTATGTTCAAATAGGTTCAAATTATGAAGGTAGTTTTCATAGTAAAGGCTATGAGTTTCATGCCATTTTTCATAAGTTTCATGACTTGAATGGACATTTTTACCTCCTAAAATTGTATGGTTAGTCACATATCTCTTTATCATAAATTTTTAACCACTTTTATCATATTAAAAAGTTTCCAAGTGACCTTTGGACTTCCTTTTTCTTGTTTCTCTCTTAAAGGTTATAAATATGGACTCTTTTGGCTCTTTTAAGCAACCTCCATTAATTAACAGTGAAACCCTAGCCAAAGTTGTACTTGAATGACTCTTGAATTATAAAAGTGATTTGGATTAATTAAATTATATAAAATTGGGTTTTATTTTCATCTTGTTGGTCTTGACTAGTAGAAGATCATCTTTTCTAACATGTTGTCCTTAATTATTCACCAAGTGTGCATAAGATTGATTATTATAGGTCTTTTTTAGTGTTATTTTCAAGTGTAGGAGTGTCTTAGAAGTTTTCTATGATAGTATTCTCTCAAGTAATAATTCATTTCTATCCTAAGTATTTAATACCTTCTTGAACCTAGTTTATGAAACACTAATGTGATAATGCAACTTGAATTATGACTTTTGTGTGAAAGAAGCCTTGTTTAGCTCTAAGTAGTACAAGTTCAGTTCATAGGATGAAATAAAACATTGGTGCATCACCTTTATTAGATTTATTTGTTTTTTTCTCAACCCTTTTCATCCAAAATTGATACGTAAGAAAGTATTTCAAGGAATGCATGAAGGGAACTAGCCTTTCTAGATATTCATCTCATAAAAGTGTCACCCATAACAAGAGAGATGTTTCCATTGTGCCAATTGGATGAGGAGAGATAGGCATATCCTTAAGAGGTGTAAATACAAGTGACAACAGGTAGTTGAGGAAGAATAATAGTGCAATAAATAGGTAACTGAGCAAGAGGAGTAACACAAACAACAAGCTATGGAGGAAGAATGCAAGTAACATGTTGAAGAATTAGAGGCTAAAAATAAAAGAGACAATAAGTAAAGGCTAAAAATAAAAAATACAAGCAAGTAAAGGATCAAAATAATTTATCTAAAGAAGTAGAGGTAAATAAAAATGAACAAGAGGAGGTAATAAGAAGACACTAAGAAATAAAGGCTAAAAATAGAATAAAAAGGAGGCAAAAGCACTAAAAAAGGCTTGAGAAGAGAAAAATACTAAAGAGGTTCAATGTATCAAAGAAGAATAAGCCAAGTAATAAGTTAAGGAAAAGAAAACTAGAGACAAAGCCAAGGCTATAACTGAAACCAAGACCAAGATAAATGCAAATGTCAAAGCCAAGGTTGAAGTCACATTTTGATTTCTTTCTAAGACTAATAACTTATTTATTCATGGATTATTATGGTTATTATATGGTTAACTACTATATATATAATATTGATTTCATATGCTAATTATGACAAAATTATATGTTAATTTACATGATCAATTAGCTATGCATTTAGTTTTACTTTTATATTATGTACATTATGGTCATGTTTGTTAGTTTATACATAAATATTTTTTGGATTATATATATGTTTTAGGCTAACTACCTTTATTGTTGTGAGGTGGATGTAGGATGTATATATCCCTTAGAGTGTGATAGATGGAGGGAATAATTAGAGAGGGTGGTGTAGATGAAGGCTTTGGGGATGATAAAGAGAAAGGCTAGAAATCCACATACACACCACAAGTAAATTAATATGTTTTGCTCAATGTTTATTTTAGATAGTTTTGTATGTTGTTTATTAATAATATGCTTCAATTGTGATCTCAATTTCTATTTGATGATCATGTTTATTTAGTTGTGTGATTTCACTAATATGGATATCATACTTATATTTACTTATATTATGTTATTTGTATGATAATTTAATGACTCTGTGTGTGTCTTATTTTGACTTATTATTGTCTTGGATATAGCTGAGTTTAGTATGATATTGTTTTGCATGATGTATGTGATCAATGTGATTATCATACTTGGAAGATTATTAATGTTTATAATAATTTCATTTCTTGATGTCAAATCAATATAAATAATTTAATTATTAAATGATAATGGTAAAAATCATTTTATATGACTTTTTGTTGGCTAAGGTGGTAATATTCATATTATTAAACAATGATAGTATTATTAAAATGACTAGGAGAATTCATTGTGTTTAAGCAATGTGTTTAAGACTAATAGTGAAGGTTAAATCCTTATAATGATCATAATGTTTAATTTGTGGATGAATTGTTATTTATTCGATGGTATAGTTTTTAATTTCATGATAATCAATATTTGAAGTCATAATGTTTGATAACCTTTTCTAAATCGATGACAATAGTTATATTGTTTATCATATAAAGCTAACTACTAATTAAAAGGGTCTAACTCTTTGATAATAATGACAATGCTAAGAGGATTTAGTAAAGTCAATATACATGCATAATTTTGAAGGGATATTATAATTATTATTTTATTTTTTAATCATAAAACTTTTAAGATGATTAGGATTTCTATTGGGTTGGCTAGTGTTAATCAACTATTAAGTAAAAATCATCATTCTATTTTGGAAATTTTTTCATGATGACTATCGATTAGTCTTCCCAAAGTATTCTATGAGTTTGATTTAATGTAAATATTCCTTCACCAAGCTCAAAAAGAGCATGAGGAGTTCTTGTGGAAATAGAGGAATTTAGTTATATGAGGTTAACATGTAAGAGAATTTAATGGGAAGAGAGGATACCTAGGACAACATGATAGACAAGGGTAGGTAGAAGGGAAAGAAGGGATTTGAGCTACAATGAAATACAAATTTGACTCATTGGAATATAAATTTATCTTCAAGATTAGTTTTGTATTTAAATTCATGGATGATTATATGGATGAATTCTAGTAAATGATTTCATTAGGGTTTTAGTTTTCATTTTTATGAAATTACAAAAATGGGTTAAATGTTGGGCCTATGGATGGATCGACCATCCAAAGAACCCAACATAAAACTTAGTAAACTCTAATTAGAATGGATAGGGATTTATTTTCTTTTCCATGTTATTTTAAATACCTTGAAAACTTCTGTGTATATACTTATTTCAAATTTTTAAAACATAAGAAAATTTTATAGATGTATTTAAGGTTATTAAATGAATTATTTTGACCTAGAACCTAAGAATATTTGCATAATATTTTATGATGAACCAAATAGATGCTATAAACATAAAATAAATGGTCTTAGGTCTTGAACTTGAATAGGGTATGATAGTATACTTGGGGGGTTTTTAAATCAATATATGTAAGAATATATTTTAAGTCATTTATGTAATGATAGGGAATAAAATTTATGTAATACTATATTAGGTTAAGGTATTATTCCTTTTTAATGGCATAGATGTGAATATATCTCAACCTAAAAGTTTAAGTATTAAAGCATTTATAGGGTTTTATTCCATTTATTGACTGTATAAATAAATATATACATATAAAAATATGTGTATATACACATGGGAATTAATAAACTTGATGATCCATACACATACACACATACATATACACACACACAAAGAAAATGCAGGTTAAGATGCATTATTATGAACTTACAAATTTGTATATGAGGTTTGTACCATGACTAGAATTTTATTAAAATGATGGATATTTATAATAGTTTTATGAATTTGAGATATAAATACAAAGATTACAATTTATAAAAATATATTGTTGTGTTTATATTATTTAAGAACTAATTAAAGGATTTATGAGATATGGGGGAAAATCCTTATTCACTGGTGTTTAAATCCTACAACTTATTTTAATATTTTTTATGAAACTTTGGAAATAATATCATAAATCCATAAAAACTATAAGGATATGATTGAATAAGAGTAAGTATATATATGGTTGTGTATTCACATTAAATACATATCTATATATAGGGCACTTATAATTCTTTGGAATAATAGTGAACTATATATATATATATATATATATATATATATATATATATATATATATATATATATATATATATATAGTAACAAAGTCTAAAATCAATTCGATGTGAACATTACAACATAGTAGGCTGAGTTAAATAGTTGACTATGAATCTTATTTTGTCAATATAATGAGATATATATTTCATATCATATGTATACACTTAGATTTGATTTTATTATGAATGAGAGTTTAAATACATCAAATATATTTATATATTTATTGGATAATGGCTTACAAATATACAATTGATAAAACACAGTTGGCTGAGTTTGAATGGATAACCATTTATATTTTGTTATAAAAATCATTAAATTACGAGTATGTTTAGTCGAAGCACTATAGTTTGGAATTTTTTGGTATTGATAATAATTATAATGAAATAATATAGTTGAATGCATACTTTAAGTATACATGGCACTCTAATATTGTGGATAATATATAGTCTACATAGAGTATATCATATGCATTTTTAGACTCTCAAGAGTGTGTGTGTGTGTGTGTGAGTGTGTGTGTGTGTGTGTGTGAATTTATAATACACACAAAATTTCATATATATATATATATATATATATATATATATATATATATATATATATGAATTTTCATGTGTATTATAAATCTAAAAACTAATATACCATATATATATGTACACAACCTATTCTATGCTTGTGACTAGTACTAGTATAACAAATAATTATGGGTTATTTTGCTATTTGTATTTGGGTCAAAGGAAATTTTAAATATATGGTGCTTAAGTTGAATAATTTTTATTTTAATTTTGTGTAATAAAATGAACTTATTAATGTACTTCTTTTATGTGAATATTAAGCTATGCAAATTTTTATAGATGAATGAAATAACATTTATAGTTATATATTGATATTCTCTAACTAGATGCCTTGACATGTTTCTTAACTAGATGGTATGCTACTCATGAAGGATATTTATAAATCTATTTATTATTATATAATAAATTATATTATCTAAGATTCATTTTTTACATTTTATGGATTAAATATATGTATTTGATATATCTGTACTTAGCATAATTTTTATTTGTTAATAAGGAATATTTTATTTGAGTTTTTTGGCTTTTATATTATTATATAAAGAACCAAACATTTCATTAATGAACCTAAATAATTAGTGTGATGGATTCCAATAGCTTAATTAGTTCCATTAATATAAGATGAAGTGTAATTAGATTGAGTGGTGTGTATGAATTTGATTGATCCTAGAGATCAATAAGTATATAAAATCTTTAATAAAAGTAATATTTATTGTTAAACATTATCATTTCATGTGTTTGATATAGTTTACATTTTTGTACGATATCATGTCTAATGTATTTATTTATGGTATATATCATGTATTAGTTATCTTACAACACATGGGTTCTAGTTTGTCACTCTGGATTTTTACACTGTCATTATCTACCCATCCATGAAGAGAGGGCCATTACATTAATGGGAGATAGTGTGGGGGATTGGTGGTCTATATTTGGTGTGGAAAATTAATCAAATGATTCTCTCCCTCCCCATAGTAGTGCTACATAATAGACTACACTTGAGACTAACGAGGGATACTTCAAGTTCATTAAGACTCAGAATCTGTGGAGCTTATTATTATTATTATTATTATTATTATTATTATTATTATTATTATTGAGACATTATTATTTATAAAACTATAATTTTTATTCATAGGTACATTTACAATAGTGGCTATAACATTATATCAACCATGGCTAAAATTGTAATAGTACTTCAATGAAATAAATGTAGTCTTTCTTTGTATATTTAGATTTTACTTATTTTTATATATTATTTTTATGGTGATCATTAGATAAATATATTATCTATATACCTTTTATGGTTAACTAAAAATAATTCATTTATTTAAATATCACATAGTTAGGTTTCATTGTGGTGAAATCTATTAGATGAATGTGTATTTAAGTTTTAATTTATTTTACCCTATCTAGTAAAATCCAATGGGGTTATTACATGGTGGTATTAGATGTGAGGCTCAAACTCTAGAACTTAATGTGTCCACTAACACAAAATTATTATCCTATTAAGTAGGAAGAATAATGGTACACACTATACTAATAGGTGAGGGTACTTCAAATACCAGTCCTCCTATTGATCCAAATCAGTTGACCAATAAGTAAGCTATGAAATTGGATCAGATGCTTGCAACCATGAAAGAAAATAGAGACTAAATTATGGCCCTATATCAAGAAGTTCATGGGCATGTTGAGGAGAATGTTTAGGAAGAACCTAAAGAGCATTTTTCTAAACAAGAAAATCCTCAAGAGCATAGGCATGAGGAAGTGCTAAAAGATACAAAAGCTCAAGTAGATATAGAGTTGGAATGAGATATGAAAAAGGTGAATCCACCCAAGTTAAATGGCACTATTTTTGGAGATGGATTTGAAGCATGAATGACAAATATGGAGAAATATTTTGAGATTAAAAATTACTCTAAAGTCACCAAAGCAGTCTGGAGAGCATATCAACTTTCTAGTGAAGTAGTAACTTGGTGGGTAACTAAGAAGCCCAAGATGAACCTTCAATCTATCACCACTACTTGGGAATAATTTGTGACACTGTTTAGGTCATGATGGTTTCCATAGATATATTTTAATTAGAATATTACATATTTTTATAATCTTAAGCAAAGATACCTATCTATGAATGAATACTATAAATAATTAACTAAGCTCCTATAGTACATACCTTAGTATCAAATAGATGAGAGGTTAAGGATAAATAAATTCATTATGGTGATTAAAACCCCAAATTGGTTGTGATGTGGATTTGCATGGGCCGTCTACCATGGATCAAGTTTTTAATAAGATAGTCAAGTAGGAACAAAATTTGAAATCTCTTGAAAAAATAAGAGATAAGTGAAAAAAGAATTTTGGAAGTTATAAAATGACTTTCAAAAATAAGAACTAGAAGCAAAGGAGTGGAAACTCCAAGAGTCATTTCAATAAATATAATTTTATATTCAATAGTGACCTAGGGAACATGAAACCTTTTAATGCTTTTAAGGGTGGTTTGAATGGAAACCAATAGTCTGATATGAAAGGACCATCTAGATGTTGCTTTATTTTTGGAGGTGACCATTATGCTCGAGAGTGTACACATGACAAGTCAAATAACATGGGTTCTCCTTCTCAATAGGGAAGTTTTGAGTAATGGATTCATCTAGGTGTTGTAAATTATCAAGTTTAGTATCAAAATTCACCCATTGAACTATTAAGTATTTTGTTTGACTAGTTAGTTTCTATTTTGATCGACACAAGGTCTAAACAATGTTTTATTGTTCCTATAATGCTTAATAAGTTGTCTAAGAAAGATTGAGTTATGGAAACTACATGGTCAATACAATATGTGAATGATTCAAAGGTCAAGGTTAATAAGTTTCTAAATGTTACAACATTAGGGTCATATGATGTGATTTTAGGAGTCAATTATCTTGAAAATAATAAATCTAAGGTTGAGTACTATCTGAAGAAGGTTGAGTGTCAAGATGATTTTGGAAATAAGATGAAACTATAGGGTGATAAAAGGGAGTCAAACCTTAGGCATATTTATATAATTCAACGTAATAAAACTCAAAGTAAGAGATACTAAGAATTTATTATCAATATAAATGAGATGGAATAAACTAAAGAACTGTCCATCAAGGATTATCCTTTTCTATGTAACTTTTAAGATGTGTTTCTAGAGGAATTAACAAGATTGTCACCCAAACATGAGTTTGATTTCTCAAGTGACATCATATCTAGATTGGAACCATAGTATAAGGCATCATATAGGATGAAAACCTTTGAATTTGTTGACTTGAAGGCTTAAATTTAGGATTTGTAATAAAAAAAACTACTTCGACCAAGTGTGTCATCATGGGTTCACTAGTAGTATTCATCTAGAATAAGGATGGTACTCTTCACCTGTGTATTGATTACAAGATGATAAACAAGGTAAAAATAAATAATAGGTATCTATTACCTCAATTTGATGATCTCTTTAATCAGATATTAAGGACAATTATCTTTTATAGGATTAATCTTAGAGTAGGGTATCATCAATTGAGAATCTATGATGAGGACATTCTAAAAATAAAGTTTAGAACTTGATATGGGCACTACGAGTTCATAGTGTTAACTATTGGGTTGACAAATGATTCAAAAACATTTATTAATCTCATAATAGTGTGTTCTAGTATTATCTAGATCATTTTGTGTTGGTGTTTCTATATGACATCCTCATATATTCCAATGATGAGGAAGAACATCTTCAACATCTAGAACTAGGTTTATAGTGTTTACAGAAGCACATATTATATTTCAAGTTGTCCAAGTGTGATTTTTTCCAAAATAAAGTGAAATATTTGGAACATATTATCTTTTTAGATGAAATTTTAGGGTATCCAATGAATATAAGAGCCATAATGGAATGGCTAGTGCCTAAGAATGTGCATGAGGTAATGAGTTTCATTGGATTTTTAGGTTATTATAGGGTTTTTTATACATTTATCAAAGATAGATAATCCAATTACATATATTCAATCAAAGAATAAAAGGTTTTTTTGGTAAAATAAGTATGATAAAACCTTTCAAGAGTTGAAAAGGATGCTTACATCGACACTAGTGCTAAGAGTTCTCGATCGTAATGGTCAATTCTCAGTGATCATAGATTCATCTAGGAATGGAATTAGAGGAGTTATTATGTAGGATGGTTTATTTTTAGTATATGAGTATAAAAATTTAAGCCATATGAGGTGAATTATTCCCATCATGATTTATAACTTGCTACAATAGTACATGCCTTACAATTTTGGAGGCATTATCTATTGGGAAAACCATTTGAGCTCAAGACTAATAACTTGGGAGTCAAGTACATCTTCACCCAAACAGACCTAAATAATCGTTAGAGATGATGGTTATAATTTTTATCTAATTATAATTTTAATATTAATTATATTAATGGAAAGGAGAACATAGTTTTTGATGCTTTAAGCTATATAAGGTACATAGTAGTCATGGATACTATCATGAGTACTTTTCATGATTAGGTAATCAAATTCTCAATAAGAGATGAATTATATGATCAAGTTAATAAATAATATTTATATAATGCTCAAAATATTAGGTTTAAAGGATTAAATATAGAGAGTGATAGTATTTTGAGGTACAATGGTAGGACGTATGTGCTTGATAGAGAAAATTTGAGGAACACAATGCTAAAGGAATTGCACAATGTACCATATTCAGAAAATATAGTTGTAACTAAGCTTATGGATGAGATAATACCTTTATATTTTTGTAAAATTATCAAGAAGTATACTATAATTTTTATGTCTCGATATTTGGAATGCCAACATGTTAAAATTGAACATGTGCATTTGGCAGGATTGATATATCCTCATGATATACTAGAATGGAAGTGACATGTGATTAGCATGGAATTTTCTAAGGGTTTTCATTATCATGGAACCAATATGATATGATCTTATTTGAATTTGAAAAAATAACCAAGGTATCCCACTTCATACTAAGTAATTTGACGCATGATGCACCTATGCTTGCAAAGAGATTCATGAAAGAGGTGTACTGATTGCATGGATTTACAAAAAAAGATAATTTTAGATAAAGATCCAAGAATGAATTATATATTTTTGTTGAATAAAAATTCAACTATGGGTACATAATTGAATTTCAACATTGTTTATCACCTAAAAATTTATGGATAGACAGAAAGAGTTAACCATGTTTTAGAAGATCTCTTTCATATGTATTGCATAGATCAATAATACAACTAGGAGTATTACTTTCCATTAGTTGAATTTTATTATAATAACTCATACCAATGAGAATTGAATATGGTTATATTTGAGGTATTATATATAAGGAGGTTTAGAACACCAATCAATTGGGACAAGTTAGAGGATAAGGTAGTCTTTGGGCCTGAGATGCTTATGGAAATAGAATAACAAGTTCGAATAATTAGGTATATGTTGGTCGAGGTCAATGATAGATAAAAATTTTATGCTGATATAAAGATAAAGTAAGGTATTTTTATATAGATTATAAATTATTTCTATGGGTTAAGCCTCAAAAAATCTCTATTAAGATTGGGAAGTCATCTAAACTTTCACCTAGATATGTAAGAGCCTTTGAGATTCTAGAAATGACCAATCCTATAGTGTATAGGATTTAATTGCAACCAACTCTATCTATTTTCCATAATGTCTTCCATGTGTCTTATATTAATTAGTATATCACTGATCCTTCACATGTGTTAGATTGGAATGCTTTGTAGGGTTTAGATCCTGAACTGGTCACGATAGAACCAATCAGAATGATTGACACTCATAAACTCAATTTTCATAATAGAGAAGTGTCATAATGAAAGGTATAGTTGGAAAAATATTATAAAGATAGTTCCACTTTTGAGGATTTTGATAACTTTTATAGGATGTTTCTATATTTGTTTACTTCATATGTTTTTGCATATTATTTTATTATATGAATAATGTTTTAAATTTAGAACTTATGTTTCAATAAGTGTCATCAAGATGATGACCAACTTCAGGGAGGAAGGATGTCACATCTAAATTTATCTTTAATTCTAATAACCTATTGATTAATGGATTATTATGATTATTATTTGATTAAATAGTGTTTATCTAAGCTTGATTTCATATCCTAAATATGGGACAATTATATGTTTCTTAATTTACATGACAAATCAGCTATGGAGTTAGTTATACTTTTATATTATGGTACATTATGATCATGTTTACTAGTTTTTACAATAATATTTTATGGATTAAATATATGTTTCATGCTAACTACCTTCATTGTTGTGAGGTGGATGTAGGATAGATCCATCCCACAGAGTGTGATTAAGGGAGGTCATCATCAGAGAGGGTGGTGTAGATGGAACCATTGGGGGATGACAAAGAGAAAGGATATAAACCCATGAACACACCACAAGTAGATTAATATGTTTTGTTTAGTGTTTGTTTTAGATAGTTTAGTATGTCATTGATTAATAATATGCTTCAACTATGATCTATGTTTTTATTTGATGATCACATTGATTTAGTTGTGTGATTTCCCCAATATAGTTATCATGCTTAGAATAACTCAGATGATGCTATTTATATGATAATTGAGTGACTATATGTATGTATTATTTTGAATTACTATTGTCTTGGATATAGATGAGTTTAGTATGATAGTGTTATGAATGATGTATGTGATCAAGGTGATTATCATACTTAGAATATTATTATTTTTTATAATAATTTCATATCTTGATGTGAAATCAATATCAATAGTTTTATTATTAAATGATAATGGGAAACATTATTATTTATGATTTTGTGTTGATTAAGGTGGTAATATTCATATTATTAAACAATGATAGTATTGTTAAAATGACTAAGTGAAGTCATTTTGTTTAAACACTGTGTTTAAGACTAATAGTGAAGGTCATCCTTATATAATGATCATAATGTTTATTTGTGGATGACTTTTTATTTAGTTGATGATCTAGTTTTTAATTTTAAGACAGTCAACATTCAAAGTCATAATGTTTGATAACCTTTGATAAATCAATGCCAATAGTTATATTGTTTATCCTATAAATCTAACCACTAGTTAGAAGGGTCAAACTCTTTGATAATAATGACAATGCAAGAGGATTTAGTGATGTCAATAGACATGCATAATTTCAAATGGATATTGTATTATTATTTTATTATTTAATCATAGAACTTTCAAGATGATTAGAGTTTTTGTTAGGGTGGTTGGTGTTAATAAACTATCAATTAAAAATATTCATTGTGTTTTGGAAATCTTGGTGTGATTATTGTTAGTTAGTCTTCTCTTATTATTCTGTGAGTTTGATTTCATGTAAAGATTCCTTCCC
>JARHVA010005687.1:832500-905000 GCA_037957365.1 Torreya grandis | reverse complement strand
GCATGAGCCTCAATTTACTCCACTGTAATAGGTGATACAGATAAATAAGATAGCCACAATATTACAACTAAAGAGACAATAACAACAACAACAACAACCCCCACCATCAAATTTTACATAAACAAATGGTTCATCTATAGCACAAACAAAAAAAACATAATAGTAGCCTACTATTAAACCACTTCAAAGTATACCACCACCTACTCATTATGTACTACACACTTCAATTTTGTAATTTTTAAAGTTTTGCACAATTTTTTAGGATAGCCTTAAGAATTAAGAACATGTCTAGGATTATTTAAAACCTATCAAAGGTGTCCACATAGCTATGTTAGTCTATTGAAAACATGAAATGGTGTTATTCTAGTGTGATACTTAGTATAAACTCAAAATGGTGGTTAAGTAGTGCACAAAGGATGAAAATTGATAAATGACACTTGAAGTGGTAACCCTGACTCTTATTTATGGTTCATTCCCTCAACTTTTGTACATAATATCTTATTGTGAATTTATATTAGGATGAGATAATGGTTTAATTCCAAGAAATTTTTGGGTGACAAACAAGATTTAATAAAATCACAGAGTATATTTGATGAACATTTGTGTGAATTGAACTATTTTATCTTTTATATGTATTCAACCTTTGTAAGAATAACATTAGACTTTAGAATGTGTAGTATTTCCTTTTAGGCATACGAAAAGGATATAATATGAAGAGATAATGCTTTGTAAAAATCTACATATAGTTATTAATTATATTTGAAGATGGTTCTAATGTGACAGGGATTAATATAATTATTTTGAAATAGTTTTCCTAAATGTCTTTTACCTCTATTCTATGTATAGTGAATGCTATGCTTGACTTAATCTGTTAATATTATACTCATGATGAATATTATATTTATATTAAGTTTGTGTGTCTTCATAAAATTAACTCAAATTTTCATGTTCATGTCTATTCTCAGTTTGATTTACAATCCATTGTTTACCTTTGTCACTTCTTAAAAAAGCTATCCTTATAATTAGCATGTTCTAGAGTATTTTATGAGAGCCTATACTAATGATTTCTATTTCACTTCCACCTTTCATTACTAAATTCATTTCATCCCCAAATACATCCACTTCAAGGCAAGTCCCTATAACTACTAAACTGCCCATTATCACTTATAAAAATAAACCCAAGATTCTTCTAATTTCACCTCTGAATGTACAATTAGAAGAGAGACCAACTGACCACTCATTTTCAAAATGGGGTCCTATTATGAGGAATTAAAGGAGGAAAAGGAGAAATAAAAATAAGGATCAAAGGAATTTGATCTTATATAATTGTTATATGGTGATGAAGAAGACAATATGTGGCTAATTAAAGATGAGTGGGTTTCATAAGAAGACATAAATCTTGAGTAAGAAACAAATTTTTGAGTAAATTGATGAATATGAATCTAGAGACATGAGTATATTGTAAGGAGTGGAACAATATAGTCATGACTCAATGTCCATCAATTCATTAGTGGAAGGTAGAGTTCTAAATTTAGACATAGAATCGATGTGAGAGAAGCCCCTAGTTTGGGACTTACTAGTGCACTTGAAGCCATAATTACTAATACCTCTTATGAAAATTCTATGTCATTATCATCCACTTTAATGGAAGTCAAAAATACCATCCAAGGTATCTATATCCTTACTAATGAAGAAAAGAAGGATCTAAATAAGGTATTATCTTTCCTTACCTTTTCCATTATAGAAGTAGATTCTCATTTAATTAATTTTCCATCTACTAGTTCAATTTTTATGATAATCTCTCCCTATGAGTTATTACAATAATATTATTTAAATACAAATACATTATATCCTCATGCTTGTCTTGAGGAAGGGGAACAATAAGTTTATACTTCTTTTATTCATTCAAACACTGGCCCAATAATGGCTAGACTTAGGACCATAGGAATAAAGTTTTTTTTTAGGATTTGGTGATGTCTCCATTTCAATCCCCAATATCCACTAAGTCCATCCACCTAATTATACTTATCTATTTCCTAACCCACTCCCATTGATTCCTTTATAATTACTATCATAAGAACTATGAGATAGATAAGATATGTAGTAAAAACTACACAATGAAGGATTACCTTATAATGGAGCATGTTCACTCCACTTCCCTAAATTCTTATTCAAATAAGTTCCTCCATGTTCCCATCAATTTTCCTACCTCCTTACGCTAATCTAATAACTACTCAACTAGAATAATCAGGAGAGCTCATTGTCCCTACCTATGTCAAAGAGTCATAAGAGAGGAATAAGGATATGATGGGCTTGATCCTTACTAAATTACCCACAATAAGTACTCATTTGAATAAGAAGAGTGTTACAAATCATAGAGTGATGAAGAGTAATGGACTATATAGTAATATAAGAGAGGAAGCAATGCTAGATCAAAGGGAAAATCTAATCCCCATTATCCAAGAAATAAAAGAAGAATATGAATGACCCCATTGACTATATAGATATAGTCATATAAAATACAAAATTTGGTAAATTGATTGTGGCTAATGACACCTAATCCCTAAGTCCATCTTGTTTTCTTGTATGACCCTCCTAGGCATGTTTTCACTAATTCCCAGTCATTCATAGCCTCCAAGACTAAACCCTTTTAGACCCAAGTTACTCTTTCCATGCTTAAGCCATCGCCCTAGGTCTTGTTAGCCATAGACAATAATGCCCAAACTTGGACTATAACACTGAAACCTAGGGTGTCTTATTTTTGGTGTTTTTATCCAAGTGTATTTTAGCTTTTAATGGTCATATTATTCTAAATCCTTATCCTAATCAATGTTAGCCCAAAAAAAATAAATCTAACCCATGATCATTAAATCCCCTATAAAATACCATTCAAATTAAATTTAGAACTTTTGGTACTCATTTATAAGAGAGAAGCAAGAATACAAGTAAGACTGCTTAAGCACTTTTATCTATTCTCTATATACAACCATCTAATACAATTTCAAACTTATTCAAACCTTTACACTAGTATTTAGTCATTCCAAGTACACCCAGTTTCACATTTACTTGCATTTTCATCACATTATTGCATGAATCACTTCAATGGAAGAATGAAATAAGGCTTGATCCCTCCTCAGAGTATTGATATGTAGGTATTGTGACCACACATGGGGTGTGAAGTGCATCCAACATATCCTTTACACACTAACCCCTTCTCTCCTTTCTCCTAATTTTACATTCAAGTTTAAGCATAAAGAGGACCTATGGTATTTAATAATAAATCAAATACACAATGAGATTTATGGACTTTTAAGCTTTGATATTTCAAAGTTAGGGTCACACAAACATAATGCACAAAACCCATAAATCTTATATCATTAGGACAATAGAATTGAGATAGGACTAAAATGCCATAACCTAGGGTGTCCCACTTTTGGTGCTCCTATCCAATCAAGAAATGAACTACAGATTCCTATTTGTGATAGTCTCCCAAACCTGCACACAAATTTATACACCCTATCTCAGTTGAAACAATATAGAATAAGATAAGTTTGATTTTCTCTCTCTCATTACTATTTTTATAAAATACCTAATTATAGTCAAGATTTCATAAATTAGTAAACTAATTATTGTACATTATTTACTGACTTTATCTACTCAGACTGATTTATTATTTAGTAATTAAACATCTAATTTCCTAAAAAATTAAATTATTTGGTGAACACGATTTACTTCAAAGTTTGCATAAAAACACCAAAAATCATAGAGCAAATTCCTAGCTGATTTTTCCCAATAATTTATAAATTTTTTCTTAAATATTAAAACCATAAATTCCTCTCAAATTTTAAAAAAAATTAGTAAATTTTGAAATAAATTTATTTCAAACCCTATTTGCATCAACTAGCTCCCAGTGATTTTCTAGTAATTTTCCAATCATTTCTAAATTTTTAGTTGCATATTAAAATCAAAAAATCAATTTCTAAATTAAAAAATCCATAGTTATTTTCAAAAATTTATTTTTCTCAAAACCCTAGTTGCATCTACCAAGTCCTATTAAATCAAGCACCTTCCCATAAATTTTTGAACTTTTTCTTGAATATTTAACTCAAAAATTCAATTTCATTTTCAAAAATTCATAGTATTTTGTAAAAATATTTTAAAAAAGTCCCTAGTTGCATATACTATCTCTTATTTTAGTTATTGAGGTATCACCTTACATTTTCGGGAGCTCTGTATCCTTTCTATGCATATTCCAATTCCTTGTTTAGATTATATCAGTTTAATCATTTCTACTATTATCCAAGTTGTTTTCCTTATGCCACCTAAGTCCCTTGCATCTCTTCCTTCAAGATGAAGTGAAAGACTTAGTGGCAATCCTCCTAAATTCACCCAAATTCCTTCAACTCAACCATATACTATGGATAAACAACCAGTTCAGACTCTAATGATAGATTCTACACATCTAAATTATACCAATTTTAATGAGAATGATTCAAACAATGAGCAATATGAAAATAGCAATGATGATATACACATCAATTCTCATGCTCCACCACATTGGAATATTGATCCACTTCCACCCATTGATGATAATGTAGTTATACTCAACAAATATTTGATCCTCCAAAGTTTTAGAGAAAGACTCGGGGAACAACCTCAAGATCATACTCTTAAATTACAATTTCTCATGGAAATCAAAAGGGATCAACAAGTTGAGTTTTTCATTCCTACAAAGAAACCTATTACAAATGACACTACGAGGGTAACTATGTCTAACCAACCCCCTATAGCAGGGTAACCTACCTATATGCCACTAGTTACAACTAGTACATCCTTATCTCCTGATGTGGAAACCCTTATGCAAGTGACAAGATCTCTTCAATCTAAGGTACTAAATCTTGAGCAAGGTGCCACTAGACTTACACATGCTTTGAATTCTTTTGTTATTCTAAATACACCATTAGTCCATCACATTGCTTCTACACCCTTGCCATAAGGTTTTGTTTAACCTAATATTACTCTTTATGATGGCAAGGGTGATCTAGAGATAAATGTGATAGCTTTTCATGCAAATTGCTTAGATTATGTTCCAAATAACTAGTTACTAAATAAGATATTTCCATGAATTCCAAAAGATTATGCTTTACAATGGTTCTATAGTCTACTAAATAAGTCAGTCAATGCATTCAATCCTTTAGCTAAGATGTTACTAGAATATTTTAGTATCAACATTGGTGGTAAGGTTTGTTATGTACAAATTGCATAATATAGACATAAATCAAATGAGCATCTAAAAAACTATGTGCTTTGATATAAGACCATCTTGGCTAAGATGACTAACCCCATGGAAGATCAGGAGTTACAAGATTTCTTTAAATAGAGCATTCTACCAACATTGCATGAATATATTATGTTTAAAAGATTCTCTTCCTTCACCAAATTATGTCATACACTAAAGGAAAGAGAAGTAAAACTCATTTCAATGGGCAAAATCAAGTGTACAAGCATCCCACACACAACAAACAAGAGTAATAACAAAGACCCATACAAGGTCAAAGTCAATGATAAAAAGAATTAGAATCAACCAATAGTCAATGTGTCTTTAGATCACCCTCAATGTGTGGTTTTATTAGCACCTCCTTGATGTGCATTTACTAATCTACCAATTTCTCCATCTAGAGTTACACAACAATTATTGGAATGTAACATCATCACTCTCCCTCTTATTTGAGAAGTTGACCCAATAAATCCTCTTCCATGAGGATATGATCAGCATGCATTTTGTGGTTTTCATAATGCACCAAGCCACACTATAAATAGATGCATCAGTTTGAGACATAAGATACATAACTTGATAGATGATAACTTACTTGATCTTGGTACTTCAATTGAGCCTCTATAGGCAAACACAACATAGGATAAATCTTTGAAAATCATTTTAGATCCATTTGCATATCATTCTAAACAAGAGAAAGGGGACACATCAGGTGTTCACCATACATACCATGCACATCATCCACTAGTTACATATTAGGCACCTTCAACTGAGTCACATACTTTCAGTGTTATGATAGGTGATATGAGTCTAGGGTTCCAACTAGACCTTTGATATCCTTCTTCGATCAGGATATTGTTTAGGATAATTCAAATTATATTGCACTCTTTATTTTATCACATATTCATAATCCTCCCATTCACAATATTCTCATTGATAATGGTTCCAGTGTCAACATGTGCAATAGTAAATTATTTTAGTATTTGGGTTATTCAGAGCAAGATTTCACATATTTATTATTTATTAATTAAACATCTAATTTCCTAAAAAAATAAATTATTTGGTGAACCTGACTTACTTCAAATTTTGCATAAAATCCTTAAAAATCCTAGAGTAAATTCCTAGCTGATTTTTCCCAATAATTTCTAAATTTTTTCTTGAATATTAAAATCATAAATTCCTCTCAAATTTTAAAATTTTGTAGTAAATTTTAAAATAAACTTATTTCAAACCCTATTTGCATGAACTAGCTCCTAGTAATTTTCTAGTAATTTTCCAATCATTTCTAAATTTGTAGTTTCATATTAAAATCAAAAAATCAATTTTTAATTTCAAAAATCCATAGTAATTTTCAAAAATTTATTTTTCTCAAAACCCTAGTTGCATCTACTAGGTCCTATTAAATCAAGCACCTTCCCATAAATTTTTGAACTTTTTCTTGAATATTTAACTCAAAAATTCATAGTATTTTGTAAAAATATTTTAAAAAAGTCCCTAGTTACATATACTAGCTCTTATTTTAGTTATTGAGGTATCACCTTACATTTTTGGGAGCTTTGTATCCTTTCTATGCATATTCCAATTCCTTGTTTAGATTATATTAGTTTAATCTTTTATAATATTATCCAAGTTGTTTTCCTTATGCCACCTAAGTCCCTTACATCTCTTCCTTCAAGATGAAGTTCAAAACTTAGTGGCAATCCTCCTGAATTCACCTAAATTCCTTAAACTCAACCATATACTATGGATAAACAACTAGTTCAAAATCTAATTATAGATTCTACACATCTAAATTATACCAATTTTAATCAGAATGATTCAAACAATGAGCTATATGAAAATACCAATGATGATATACACATCAATGCTCATGTTCCACCACATTAGACTATTGATCCACTTTCACCCATTATTAATAATGAAGTTATACTCAACAAAGATTTGATTCTCCAAAATTTTAGAGAAAGACTTAGGGAATAACTTCAAGATCAGAGTCTTATATGACAATTTTTCATGGAAATCAAAAATGCTAAACAAGTTGAGTTTTCCATTCTTACAAAAAAACCCTATTGCAAATGACACTATAAGGGTAACTATGTCTAAACAACCCCTATAGCAGTGCAACCTACCTATATGCCACTAGTTACAACTAGTACATCCTTATCTCTTGATGTGGAAACCCTTGTGCAAGAGACAAGATCTCTTCAATCTAAGGTACTGCATCTTGAACAAGGTGCCACTAGACCTACACAGGCCTTGAATTATTTTCCTCTTTTAAATACATAATTAGTCCATCACATTGCTTCTACACCCTTGCCATAAGGTTTTGTTCAGCCTAATATTACTATTTATGATGGCAAGGGTGATATAGAGACACATTTGATAGCTTTTCATGCATCATGCTTAGATTATGTTCCAAATAACTGGTTACTAAATAAGATATTTCTATGGAGTCTAAAAGATTATGCTTTACAATGGTTCTATAGTCTACTAAATCATTCAGTTAATGCATTCAATCTTGTAGCTAACATGTTCCTAGCATATTTTAGTATCAACATTGGTGATAAGGTCTCTCATGCACAAATTACATAATATAAACAAAAATCAAATGAGCATCTCAAAAACTATGTGATTTGATTTAAGAACATCTTGGTTAAGTTGACTAACCCCTTGGAAGATTAGGAGTTACAATATCTCTTCAAATAGAGCATTCTACCAACATTGCATGAATCTATTATGTTCAAAAGATTCTCTTTCTTCACCATATTGTGTCATACACTAAAGGAAAGAGAAGTAAATCTCATTTATATGAGAAAACTAAAGTATACAAGCATCCCACACATAACAAACAATTGTAATAACAAATCCCCATACAAGGTCAAAGTCAATGATAAAAAGAATTAGAATCAACTAATGGTCAATGTGTCTTTAGATCGCCCTCAATGTGTGGTTTTATTAGCACCTCCTCGATGTGCATTTACTAATTTATCAATTTCTCCATCTAGAGTTCTACAATAATTATTATAATGTAACATCATCTCTCTCCCTCTTATTTGGGAAGTTGACCCAAGAAATCCTCTTCCATGAGGATATGATCAACATGCATTTTGTGATTTTCATAGGGCACCAAGCCACACTATAAATAGATACATCAGTTTGACACATAAGATACATGACTTGATAGATGACAACTTACTTGATCTTGGTACTTCAATTGAACCTCTATAGGCAAAGACAACATAGGATAAATCTTTGAAAATCTTTTTAGATCCATTTCCATATCATTCTAAATAAGAGAAAGGTGACACATCAGGTGTTCACCATATATACCATGTGCATCATCCACCAGTTACATACCAGGCACCTTCAATTGAGTCACATCCATTGAGTGGTATGATAGGTGATATGAGTCTAGGGTTCCAACTAGACCTTTGATATCCTTCTTAGATCAGGAGATTGTTGAGGATAATTTAGATTATAATGCACTCTTTATTTGAGCACATATTCATAATCATCCCATTCACAATGTTCTCATTGATAATGGTTCTAGTGTCAACATGTGCAACATTAAATTATTGTAGTATTGGGGTTATT
Organism: Torreya grandis; assembly: GCA_037957365.1. NCBI lineage: Eukaryota > Viridiplantae > Streptophyta > Pinopsida > Cupressales > Taxaceae > Torreya > Torreya grandis. Next base: position 896,131 of record JARHVA010005687.1, on the reverse strand, counting down.
CAGAATAGGATATAACATATTTATTATTTAGGAATTAAACATCTAATTTCCTAAAAAAACAAATTATTTTGTGAACCCAACTTCAAATTTTGCATAAAAACCCTGAAAATCCTAGAGTAAATTCCTAGCTGATTTTTCCTAATAATTTCTAAATTTTTTCTTGAATATTTAAATCATAAATTCCTCTCAAATTTAAAAATTTTGTAGCTAATTTTAAAATAAATTTATTTCAGAACCTATTTGCATTAACTATCTCCCATTATCTTTCTAGTAATTTTCCAATCATTTATAAATTTGTAGTTGCATATTAAAATCAAAAAATCAATTTCTAATTTCAAAAATCCATAGTAATTTTCAAAAATTTATTTTTCTCAAAATCCTAGTTACATCTACTAGGTCCTATTAAATCAATCACCTTCCCATAATTTTTTTAACTTTTTCTTGAATATTTAACTCAAAAATTCAATTTCATTTTCAAAAATTCATAGTATTTTGTAAAAATATTTTTAAAAAGTCCCTCGTTGCATATAATAGCTCCTATTTTAGTTATTGAGGTATCACCGTACTTTTTTGGGAGCTTTGTATCCTTTATATGCATATTCCAGTTCCTTGTTTAGATTATATCAGTTTAATCGTTTCTACTATTATCCAAGTTGTTTTCCTTATGCCACCTAAGTCCCTGTAGCTCTTCCTTCAAGATGAAGTGCAAGACTTAGTGGAAATGCTCCTAAATTTACCTAAATTCCTTCAAATCAACCATATACTATGTATAAACAACCAATTCAGACTCTAATTATAGATTCTACACATCTAAATTATACCAATTTTAATCAAAATGATTCAAATAATGAGCAATATGAACATACCAATGATGATATACACATCAATGCTCATGCTCCGCCACATTGGACTATTGATCCACTTCCACCCATTATTGATAATGAATTTATACTCAACAAAGATTTGATCCTCCAAAGTTTTAGAGAAAGATTTGGGGAACAACCTCAAGATCATACTCTTATATTACAATTTCTCATGGAAATAAAAAAAGGCCAAACAAGTTGAGTTTTCCATTCAAACAATGAAACCTATTTCAAATGACACTACAAGGGTAACTATGTCTAAACAACCCCGTATAACAATACAACCTACCTATATGCCAATAGTTACAACTAGTACATCCTTATCTCCTAATGTGGTAACCCTTGTGTAAGAGACAAGATCTCTTCAATCTAAGGTACTACATCTTGAGCAAGGTGCCACTAGACCTACACATGCTTTGAATTATTTTGCTCTTCTAAATACACCATTGGTCCATCACATTGCTTCTACACCCTTGCCATAAGGTTTTGTTTAACCTAATATTACTCTTTATGATATCAAGGGTGATCTAGAGACACATTTGATAGCTTTTCACACAGCCTGCTTCGATTATGTTCCAAATAATTGGTTAATAAATAAGATATTTACATGAATTTTAAAAGATAATACTTTATAATGGTTATATAGTCTATTAAATCAGTCAATCAATTCATTTAATCCTTTAGCTAACATGTTCCTATCATATTTTAGTATCAACATTGGTGATAAGGTTGGTTATGCACAAATTGCATAATATATATAGAAATCAAATGAGCATCTCAAAAACTATGTGCTTTGATATAAGACCATCTTGGCTAAGATGAATAGCCCCATGGAAGATCAAGAGGTACAAGATCTCTTCAAATAGAGCTTTCTACCAACATTGCATGAATCTATTATGTTCAAAAGATTCTCTTTCTTCACCAAATTGTGTCATACACTAAAGCAAAGAGAAGTAAAACTCATTTCAATGGGCAAACTCAAGTATACAAGCATCCCACACAAAAAAAAAACAAGAGTAATAACAAAGCCCCATACAAGATCAAAGTCAATGATAAAAAGAATTAGAATCAACCAATAGTTAATGTGTCTTTAGATCACCCTCAATGTGTGGTTTTATTAGCACCTCCTCGATGTGCATTTACTAATCTACCAATTTCTCCATCCAGAGATCTACAAAAATTATTGGAATGTAACACCATCACTCTCCCTCTTATTTGTGAATTTGACCCAATAAATCATCTTTAATGAGGATATGATCATCATGCATTTTGTGATTTTCTTAAGGCACCAAGCCACACTATAAATAGATGCATTAGTTTGAGACATAAGATACATAACGTGATGGATGATAACTTACTTGATCTTGGTACTTCAATTGAGCCTCTAAAGGCAAACACAACATAGGATAAATCTTTGAAAATCATTTTAGGTCCATTTCCATATCATTCTAAACAAGAGAAAGGGGACACATCAGGTGTTCAACATACATACCATGCACATCATCCACTAGTTACATACTAGGTACCATCAATTGAGTCACATACTTTATGTGGTATGATAGGTGATATGAGTCTAGGGTTCCAACTAGACCTTTGATATCCTTCTTAGATTAGGAGATTATTGAGGATAATTTAGATTATATTGCACTCTTTATTTGAGCGCATATTCATAATCATCCCATCCACAATGTTGTCATTGATAATGGTTCTAGTGTCAACATGTGCAACATTAAATTATTGTAGTATTTGTGTTATTCAGAGTAGGATATAACATATTTATTATTTAGTAATTAAACATATAATTTCCTAAAAAAATAAATTATTTGGTGAACTTGACTTCAAATTTTACAAAAATTCCCTAAAAATCCTAGAGTAAATTCCTAGCTGATTTTTCCCAATAATTTCTAAATTTTTTTCTTGAATATTAAAATCATAAATTCCTCTCAAATTTTAAATTTTTTTAGTAAGTTTTAGCACAAATTTATTTCAAACCCTATTTGCATCAACTAGCTCCTAGTAATTTTCCAATCATTTCTAAATTTGTAGTTGCATATTAAAATCCAAAAATCAATTTTTAATTTCAAAAATCCACAGTAATTTTCAAAAAAATATTTTTCTCAAAACCCTAGTTGCATCTACTAGGTCCTATTAAATCAAGCACCTTACCATAAATTTTTGAACTTTTTCTTGAATATTTAACTCAAAAATTCATAGTATTTTGTAAAAATATTTTAAAAAAGTCCCTAGTTGCATATACTATCTCTTATTTTAGTTATTGAGGTATCACCTTACATTTTCGGGAGCTCTGTATCCTTTCTATGCATATTCCAATTCCTTGTTTAGATTATATCAGTTTAATCATTTCTACTATTATCCAAGTTGTTTTCCTTATGCCACCTAAGTCCCTTGCATCTCTTCCTTCAAGATGAAGTGAAAGACTTAGTGGCAATCCTCCTAAATTCACCCAAATTCCTTCAACTCAACCATATACTATGGATAAACAACCAGTTCAAACTCTAATTATAGATTTTACACATCTAAATTATAACAATTTTAATCAAAATGATTTTAAAAATGAGCAATATGAAAATACCAATGATGATATACACATCAATGCTCATGATCCACCACATTGGACTACTGATCAATTTCCACTCATTGTTGATAATGACGTTATACTCAACAAAGATTTTATCCTCCAAAGTTTTAGAGAAATACTTGGGGAACAAATTCAAGATCATACTCTTATATGACAATTTCTCATGGAAATCAAAAAGGCTATATAAGTTGAATTTTCCATTCCTACAAAGAAACCTATTACAAATGACACTACGAGGGTAACTATGTCTAAACAACCCCCTATAGTAGTGCAACCTACCTATATGCCACTAGTTACAACTAGTACATCCTTATCTCCTGATGTGGTAACCCTTGTGCAAGAGACAAGATCTCTTCAATCTAAGGTACTACATCTTGAGTAAGGTACCACTAGACCTACATAGGCTTTAAATTATTTTGTTCTTCTAAATACACCATTGGTCCATCACATTGCTTCTACACCCTTGCCATAAGGTTTTGTTCAACCTAAGATTACTCTTTATGATGGAAAGGGTGATCTAGAGACATATTTCATAGCTTTTCATGCATCATGCTTAGATTATGTTCTGAATAACTAGTTACTAAATAAGATATTTCCACGGTGTCTAAAAGATTATGCTTTATAATGGTTCTATAGTTTACTGAATCAGTCAGTCAATGCATTCAATCCTCTAGCTAACATGTTCATAGCACATTTTAGTATCAACATTGGTGATAAGGTCTATTATGCACAAATTTCATAATATAAACAAAAATCAAATGAGCATCTCAAAAACTATGTGCTTTGATATAAGGCCATCTTGGCTAAGATAACTAACCCCATGGAAGATCAGGAGTTACAAGATCTATTCAAATAGAGCATTCTACCAATATTACATGAATCTATTATGTTTAAAAGATTCTCTTTCTTCACCAAATTATGTCATACACTAAAGGAAAGAGAAGTAAAACTCATTTTAATGGGAAAACTCAAGTATATAAGCATCCCACACACAACAAACAAGATTAAATACAAAGCCCCATACAAGTTCTATTTCAATGATAAAAGGAATTAGAATCAACCAATAGTCAATGTGTCTTTAGATTACCCTCAATGTGTGGTTTTATTATCACCTCCTCGATGTGCATTTACTAATCTACAAATTTCTCCATCCAGAGTTCAACAACAATTTTTGGAATGTAACATCATTAGTCTCCCTCTTATTTGGGAAGTTGACCCAACAAGGCCTCTTGCATGATCAACATGCATTTTGTGATTTTCATAGGACACCAAGCCACACTATAAATAGATGTATTAGTTTGAGACATAAGATTTATGACTTGATAGATGACAACTTACTTGAGCTTGGTACTTCAATTAAGCCTCTATAGGCAAAGACAACATAGGATAAATATTTGAAAATCTTTTTAGATCCATTTCCATATCATTCTAAACAAGAGAAAGGGGACACATTAGGTGTTCACCATACATACTATGCGCATCATCCACCAGTTACATATTAGGCACCTTTAATTAAGACACATCCTTTGAGTGGTATGATAGGTGTATATGAGTCTAGGGTTCCAAATAGACCTTTGATATCCTTCTTAGATTAGGATATTGTTGAGGATAATTCAGATTATAATGCACTCTTTATTTGAGCACATATTCATAATCATCACATTCACAATGTTCTCATTGATAATGGTTTAGTGTCAACATGTGTAACATTAAATTATTGTAGTATTTGGGTTATTCAAATTAGGATATCACTCTAATAGATACATTTATCAATGGATTTAGTGGGTACATATAAAGTTCATTGGGTGAGATTGTACTTCTTTTACAAATTGGTCCAACACATGTGACCACATATTTCACCATAGTTCCCAGTGCAGGAGTTTTGATATGTTAGTTGGGCACCCATAGATTCAAAAAATTCAAGTAGTACCATATATAGTTCATAGATGCATGAAATTAATTCATGCTAATCATGTTATTATAGTTGGTAGAGTTATATATGAGTTACCACTCCCCTCTTTAGATCCATCTCCTTTACACTCACCAATTCTAGCTTCTCCACCAATTTTAGTTTCCCCACCAGTTATAGTTCTTCCTCTAGCATAGATTCATACATAGTTGAGGCACCCATAACTAGTATAACAAGTTAATACACCTACGTGTCTTTAGTATTATAGATGGATTCTAACTAAAATATTCATACCTAGGTTAGTAACATTGAGATCTCATGCTTCCAAACATAAATCACACTTTTAGAGAACTCCTTCTCCTAATTCTAGATGGGTCCCTAAGAGTCCTTTAGTTTCATATAATTCTTAGAGTTATAGGGGAACCCCAAATTTGGTTTCCACTTTAGATATATCAAATAGTTACAATGCACACAACTTTCATAACCACAATCTCAACCTTCCTAGTATGCTTCACAATCATGCACAATACCTTTGTTTGATATGAGACACCATGACAGGAAGTCTCATCTAAGACTCATCGATTAGTATAATTTATTCTCAATATTTCCTATACATATCTTATTTAAAAATAAAAAAATAATATATAATATAAAAAATACCAAAAACATTCAAATATATCCAAGACATAAAAACATTTTGATTGTATGCATCATCCATGCTTTACATTACTACTACTATGCTAGAATTACATTTACTATTTTATGCTATTGTTTGTTTATTTATCTATATTATCATGCTTCACTTTATCTTCTTTGAGTGTGTGCAGTGACATTCAAATCCTTTATTGTTTCACTCTACCCATTGAGGGGGCATCCTACTTCTACATTCCAGACACACATTGATATACATACCCACTAGGGGAATCTTCTACATGACTACACCATCCAGGTTATGTCATTCCTACACCACACACTATATTTATCATGTTGACATACATTACTTACTAAGATTACACAAATTACAATATCAACACTCACTAGTATGTTGTACTTGTGTATTTCCTAGCATATACCTAGTTTTATACTAACATGTCTAGCATACTTTCACTTCTTGATTTGATCAGTTTGATGCAATTTCACTTCTAGTATATAAATGTTCTCCTTTCTTTCTTAGCATAGCTTGATGTGTTTGCATTTTCTCAGTTCTTGTTCCATACCATGTATGTGTTTTAGGACATTTGCTAGTGTACTTTACTTCTATTCATGTGTGTGCCTTAGGATATTTATCAATGTGCTTTGTTTGTATTCTTCCATGTGCTTGTATCCTTTGTGCCAACTTTGTTTGTTTAAATTATATGTGTATGTGTAATTTTAACATGCTTTGTATGCTTTATTTCTAGTTTGAGTGACATGTGTCCATGTCCCTTGATTGCTTGGCCCCTTGGATACTCTTGTATGCTTATTGATTCTTGCTTAGTATGATAATTGTTTGATTACTTTTCCTATTTTTGATTCCATGATCCATATCATGCATTTTATTACTTTCTTTGATGTCATGATGGACATCATGCTCTATCCCTCCTTACTAACAACTAAAAACTAACACTTTCAATTCCATTCTAGTATATTGAACATATTATTACATTGTTATATATATCTAAGCATACCCCTATTGATCTAACAATCTCTCAATACAAACCTTGCTACATTTCAATATATCTCATCAATTATAATGGCTATATCATATATCTATGCAACATAACACACTTGAAGGGATGTTTCTTTTAAGGGTAGTAATTACAATGTCTTAATTCCTACCCTCAAAAGAGGGGGCAAAAAACAAAGGTTTTATTATAGGGATCAAATATCCTAATAGTAAAAAAAGAAGTTTTTTAAACACTCCAAACAAAATCCAAACATAAGACCAGGTAGAACAAACCAAGAAGACAAAAAAAAAATCCATAAAAATTACGATATTTAGCCCTAGATAATAGTGCAAAAGTTGGACTACAATGCTAGATAGTAGGGTGTCCTAGTTTTGGTGCTCCTATCTAGACAACAAAAATCATTTTTTCTAGAAATAGGTAGAAAAGTGAGTTTAGTCATAGGTTTGTCAGCTTAGTATAGTCTAAATTCAGCATGTTTTAGTATAGTTTTTTATCAAAGAATCTAGATATAGGGGTCATCATGCATGTAATGATGTCTCTCACTTTGAGTTTCAAATTAGGTAGTTGATATAACTTATAGATTAGAGTCTATGTTCTAAACACCAATGATTAGGGGCAATGTGTATGACACATTGATCATCCCCTTTTTCTGAGTTCAATTTATTTCCCAAGCATTTCTCATTAGTTGCATGCCTTGCTCTATCTTTATGTGTTTGGAATTCTTTTTCAAGTTTAGCTTACATACAATATTAACTTCCCAAATACCCAATTTTTCTATTTGGCTTCCACATAAGCCTATTTCACTAGTTTTGGAATGGTTTTTATACGAGCCTAATCTCCATCTCTCAAAATGACCAAGAGTGGCCTAGTTTCCAACATATATTTAGATATCCATGCCCAAATTGTTAGATCATAGTACATTCATGGGCTTTAAGATCCATCTCATATGACATTTATTCCATACTAGTATCACTTCATAGCTTAAATTCATAGGGCAATGATGGAGCTAAAGGTCCAGCTTTTATATTCTTGAGCCACCTATTTAGATGGATTGGACACACAGTCCAAAAATTGACTAACACATGCATTATTCATTATATTCACTTAGTTGGCAATGATGGATCCAAAATACTAGTGAACCTTTGTATTCTTGAGCCACCTATTCAAAGGGATTGGACACAGAGTCCAAACATTGATTGACACATGTATGATTCATTAGCTTCACTTAGTTGGTGATGATGGAGCTAAAGGGCTTCCCTTTGCATTCTTGAGCCACTTCTAAGGAATTGAGCACTTAGCTCCATTTGTGATATTACTTTTGGTACAACAAAAACCTAGAACACTCTAACATCACAATAGGTTTTGTATTGGTTCATGTACTCAGTGAGGTGTATTTGTTCCTTTCTCTTACCTAGATTTTATATGTTCTTATTTTAAATATAGAATATAAAATAAGGATTTATCTACTATATATTTCTCATTAAAAATTCACACTTCACACCATGCTCTCACTATGCACATCCAACATCACACAACTTCATGAGCTTCACCTTTATAGGTAAGTTCAGTTATGCTTTCTTCTTTTCCTTTATCTTAGTATTTTTCTTTGATGAATCAATATAATAAAATGGGGGAAAATGTAGACATATAAAATTCAAATTTTTTAAACTTAAGTGTGGTTAATGACACCCAATCCCTAGGTCCATCTTGCTTGCTCTCATGACCCTCATAGGCATGTTTTCACTAATTCCCAATCATTTATAGCCTCCCAGACTAAACCCTTGTAGATCTAGATTGTTCTTTTCATTATTAATCCATCCCACTATGTCCCATTAGCCATGGAAAATAGTGCATAAACTTGGAATACAATGCTAAAACCTAGGGTGTCATATTTTTGGTGCTATTATCTAAGTGCATTTTGGCTTTTAATAGTCATATTCTTCTAAATCCTTATCATAATTCATGTTAGCCTAATGCAAATTAATTTAACCCATGATCATTAAATCCATTATAAAATTCCATTTAAAGATCATTTAGAAGGGTTGAAACTCATTTACAAGAGAGAAGTACAAAATCACTTTTCTATATTCTCTACATACAGCCATCTAATAACATTTAAAGCTTATTCAAACCTTTACACTAGTCCTTAGTAATTAAAAGTACACCTAGTTTTACATTTTCTTACATTTTCATCACACTATTGTACCAAGCACTTGAATGGGAGAACTACATATATCTTGATCCTTCCTTGGAGTATTGGTCTATGGGCAACATGCCCACACACAAGGTGTGAAGTGTATCCAACATATCCTTTACATACTAACCCTTCCACTCCTTTCTCTAAATTTTACATTCAAGTTCAAGCACAAAGATGACCTAGTGTATTGAATATTAAATCAGGTACATAATGATCTCTATGGACTTTCAAGCTTTGATATTTCATAGGTAAGGTCACACAGACTTGGTGCACAAAACCCAAAAAGACTAGATAACTAGTACAATAGCATCAAGATAGGACTAGAGCACTAGAACTCAGGGTTTACCGCATTTGGTTCTCCTATCCAATCAAAAAATTAATTCTAAATTCCTATTTTTAATAGTATCCCAAGCCTACACATAAATTTCTAGACCTTGTATCAGTCGAAATAGTATAGAATAAGATAAGTTTTATTTTCTCTCTCACACTACAATTTTAGAAAATCCCTAATTATAGTAAAAATTTCATAAATTATTAGCCTAATTATTGTACATTATTTTTTGATTTTATTTACTCAAAACCATTTATTATTTAGGAATTAAACATCTAATTTTCCAAAAATAATAAATCAATAGAGGACTTTTGTTCTTTTATAGACACAAAAAATGATGTGATGAAGGAGATGTGCAGAAGTTAGGAGTAGGCCAAACAAAGAATTCTATAATAGAATATTTTTTAGGATCCCACAGAGATTATAGATAATATTAAAAGTGTAGCCACTAGGCTATATTATATTTTTAAAACAATTAGGACTTATAGAGGGGGGGTGAAGAGTAATAAAATTTTGGAACCAAATGAAATAACTTGAGAAGAAGCTCAATGTCATGGTTTAATGTGAAATAAATAGTGCATATAGTCATTTAAATTTAATGACTACCTAGGAGGAATATTGATATTTTAATTATGTAATTCCAAAGTGTGATGGTGCCTTTCATTGGCATACTTAGATGTAAGTTTTGGTAGCTCAAATCAAAAGCCAAAAAAGGAGGCCACAGAGAGTTTGAAGGATATGAGGGTTACAAGTGTGATAACCTCCATATGGAAATTCATAAATAATACAAATTTTGATTCACTTCTTAAAGTAGTTGCCAATAGTTTCAAATCTAAGTTTGAGGACTCTGTATACCAAACTAGTGGATAAATCCTATAAATCATTAATTTTGTGAAAGATAAAGTGACTAAGGTAGAGGCAATTAGATCTATATTTAGATCCTCTAAATTAATAATAAAATGTTGATGGGGGAAGTTTGTAAAATATTTAAACCTTTTATGGTCAATTTTGATATTATTAACAAAGAATTTGAGGCCACTTATGCACTGTTAAAAAAACTAAAGAATAGGAATGAAGATACCAAGATAATGTTTGTTACTTAGATAATGCCAATAATAATAACTCAGCCTCAAGGACCATTCCATCATGTAAGGAATTTTCATTCTCATCCTTTTGGTATTTCATCAACAATAATGGCTACCAATTATTCACATAAAACATCTTCTACTAATTTAGTTACCACATCAAGTTCATATTCTCTTTCTACAGGAAATGTCAAGAAGACACCATATTTAAATATGAATATATATTTGCATATATTCTATTGTTACAAAGACTTAGATATTCACTATATTTTGAGTATGTATATGTTTATATTATAACTATATAATTTAAGCCTTTTATTATATTTTGTCTTTTATATATAAATATTGTGCATGAGTTATAAAATTGAAATTGTAAATTTAGACTTTGCATAGAGGATGAGTCAAACCCTCCCCAAGATTATATATTCTTGTATCCCCATGATACCAAAGGGAGGAGAATTTTGGCCATTGAGATAAATAATAAATTTTATAGTTCTATTTTTTTTAATGTACAAAAATTGTTATTCTCCAAACTTGTGAGTTATTAAATAAGTTTCATTATTTTGGTATCTTAGTCTTTGTGTTGTGTATATTTTTTATTTTAATAAATTTATTCATATTATGTAATAGCTGATTTGAATACTTTGTGTGTAATAATCATAATCTCTCTTTTTAGATGTGAAATTAAAATCTTAAAAATGCAACAACTTTTGATTAGACACACTAAAGTTCACTATATTTTGTTTCCTTGGAATCTTAGCTCTATTTGAATGTCTATGTGATATTAGTTGCTTCCAATAAGCATTAGTTCTCTGACTACTTTTACAACCCGTAGTTTAACATCTATTTTAAAAGGGTTTTATCTTATTTTGGTCCACAAATCTTCTTTGTTGCCTTACTCTTCTTTCTTTTTCTATGTTTATTTTAATTATTCTCACCTTAGGTTATATTTCATATAAATACATCCATCTCAAGTAGGTATAGACTCACATCATATCTGATCCATCTGAGGTAAAAAATTACTTCGCTCATCATTGTTCTACTACTAGATTATTTATAAAAAATGAATACCCTAAAACTTGTGCCTTGGAGTGAATATTTTTCACCAATCCTAAAACATTAAAGGCTACCTCATAAGGTTACCTTAGTATTCATAAAACCCAAATCAACAATAATTATTAAGTGTTTATATATGTATCCTTAACATATATATATATATATATATATATATATATATATATATATATATATATATATATATATAATAGTTAATAAATGAATATATATTTGTTAACACAAGGTAATCTCATGTAAATAAATTAAATACATTATTAATGTTGTTTTATGTTCATCAGTTAGAGGTTTGGACCCATTGGTTATAAAGGTCTACCCCCTCACCCTAATATAAAATGGGTTTTACCCCTTTAGTAATTTAAACACACATTCACTTACCATTGTATGATATAGGATTATCATGACTTTATAATATTTGTGTGTGGAAAATATCAATGTAAAGGTTCTGTGAAGATTATTTAGAGGAGACTTAAGAAGAGAAAGGGTTATGTATTGGGTTATAGTTTCTCAATTATATGAATATATCATTTTTTTGTTTTTTACCTATTTGAGATTTTCCACATTAATTCATTGTGTTAACATTGATCTATGTTTTTTTATATTAATTACTAATATAGATCCTGCACATTATATATTCAATGCATATTACATGTTTTTACACTTTATATGTGGCATGCCTTGATTATGCCTCCAATTATAAACTTTTGACTAAATTATTTCCGAGGATCCTTAAGGACTATTCTCTAAGGTGGTTCTATGATTTACCAATCCAATCTATAAATTCATTCAATTCATTTATGGACTAGTTTTTGGCACACTTATCTATCAACATTACCAAGAATGTATCTAATTCTTGAATTGTAAAGATAAATCAAGTAAAAAATGAACCTATAAATGAATATGTCTTGAAGTAAAAGACAATGTTGGTTAAAACGACAAATCAAATGATATATGAAGATCTTCAAGACATCTTCAAGAAAAGTTTGCATGCCACATTAGATAATTCCATTATTTTCAAAAATAAATAAATCTTTTGATGACTTATGCCATATTGTTAGACATCATGAAATGAAAATTATCTCATTTAAAAATCTTAAGTATTTAATAGACATATTGAATACATCTAATACTAAGTTTCATATCAAACCAAGATACAAGGTTAAACGTAAAGAACCTAAAAAGGAAAAAAATATAACTGTTAATGCATTGTCACAACAACACAATCAACTTGTCTTATCCAATATACTAAAGAGACATTTTACATCATAACCTGAGTCTCTAACTTTATGACTTAAGAAGCTTGTATATTGTCATCTCATATCTCTCACTCATTCTATATAGATTAATAATTTTTATTAGATATGGTTAATAAATGGGAAGAGGGTCCTATGCCCTTACACAAATTAGTGAAAAACATTCAAAATAAAGAAAAAGGATCAAACATAAGACAATGGTAATGTAGGCCATAAATAGTACACAGTCACCAACCAAAAACCATATAAAAAAATTGTAAAAAGATACATAGATGGGAAAAACTGAAGTAACTAGTCAGATTCCTTAGAGTCAGAGTAGACACAAAGTTTGTTGCTTCCATATTTAGTATTTATTTGTCCTTATAGAATATATATAGGTTGATATGATTAGATATCTACCTCGTGAATATGATGCCAGTGATTATTATGAATATCACCAAAGCCCTAGGCATTCTAATAACTAATTTTATACCTTAAATACTAAGATCCAAGACCTTATTGATAACCAAAATCTTAAATTTGATGATCCTCTAAAAGAATCAGGGTCACAACTTAGTAACCATTAAAGCCAAACTATGTTTAGTTATCCATTACAAGATAATTCTTAGAAGAATATAGAAGTACAAATGGAATATAATGTACATCCTTCTCCACCATATTATGGTCACCCATTAGATGTGATTGTAGGTAATTATACATGGCATATATCTCCTATGGCTCATGTACCCTTTATTTCTTTTAATGATAGTGATATTGTGGATAATGACTTAGATATTCATTAATTATTTATTCAAGCATACACTTGATCAATATTCACAATGTTATGATTGATAATGGTTCTAGTGAACTATTTTACACCATGACATTAATTTCACATTTGGGATATACACATGATGATTTATACCCTTTGACCAAAATGGTTAGAGCACTAAATAGTACCTTACATTATGTTCTTGGTGAGATTGACTTACCCTTATAGGTTTACGCAACAAATGTGGTCACTACCTTCTCAATTATACCATACACTTGAGTTTTTGATATGTTATTGAGATGATCTTGGATACACAGACTTCATGTAGTATATTATAAAGTACATGGATGTATTGCATACATTCATACCAACAAAGTAGTCATATTTCTTGGAATTTCATAAGAACACCCACTTGAATAAGAGAAATTTGTTCCAAGACAAATAATTAAGAAACCTAATAAGATTAATTCTATGTGAGAGGTTGAGTAGCATACAATCCCATTTCTAAGAGACCATCACATCAAAGATACATAGTGGATTCTAAAGAATCCTCATCTAATTCTACATGGTTATCTAGATCAACTAAATATGTTCCTATGATTGATACTTAAATTAAAATATAGAGCACTAAATTATGGGTTCCATGAAACCTTATTAATTTTATTACCTCTTCAAGACCATAAAGTCATATTATAGATACACAAAACATAATAGAGCCTCTAGTGTAAGATATTACACCTATGCATTCTCCTCGATAGTAACACTAGAATGATATACCATATTCAAAGTTTAGATAACTTCTAGATGAGAATCTATTAGATGGGATAACTAGATAGAATTTAAATTTTACAAAAAATAAAATACATCAAACATTCTAAAAATATAAAAAACATTCAAATAATTCAAAAACACCAAAAATATTTAGCATGTTCATAGTTTTACTATTTATTATAAATATATTTTTTAATCCATGTTATTTGATAGTGTTATGGAAAACACACCCCTTTTTCTTCAAAATTGGAGACCCATCTAAAAACCCCATGAACTAGAGCTTCAAGATTATTTATTTTGTTTTGGTCAGTTTTGCCTACTTAAATATTTAGAATAGAGTTCTTCATAATTTCCCCAAATAAAAACAATCCTCATTTATTTTTATAATTAAGTTATATTTTATCCTTTGTGAATCATGGTGTTAGCATTGTAGGTTTGATTTTGATGAAAATTTATAGAGTCTCATTACTTTCCTAGAACAACACACCCATTTCCCTTAATAGCAAATTGAAGTATTAATAAGAGATGAGTAAGTATTAAATTAACTAGAAATTTTCACTTATTATTTTTTGTAGATTTTGTAGAAGAAAGATCCCAACGAAATGAGAAGGTGCGACATCACCAAGTGTTAGAGTGACTAGTCCCTAGACTTGTTAGAGATGTCAGAGCCTAGGAGAGCCTAACTAAATGAGAAGGCACACATCACTGAGTGTCAGAGCATACAATCCCTAGAAATATCATAGATTTCAAAGCTTAAATATCTTAGATGAATGAGAAGGCACCACGTAAATGAGTGTCAAAGAAACTAGTCCTTAGACTAGTTAGATATGTCAGAGCCTAGGAGATCTTAGCCAAATTAGAAGGAGCCACTTTATCATGTGTCAACATGGTTATTCCCTGGATCTATCACATATGTTAGAACCTAAGAGATCCTAGTCAAATGATAATATACCATGAAAGCAAGTTTTAGAGTGGCCAATCCATAGACTTATTAGAGACATCAGATCCTAGGAGATCCTAGCTAAATGATAAGGTGACACATCACTAAGTGTTAGAGAAGTCAGTCCCTATACCTATTAGAGATGTCAAATCTCAAGAGAGCCTAAATTAAAGGGAAGGTGCCATTTCATCAAATGTTAGAGTGGGTAGTCCCTAGATCTATCAAATATTTTAGAGCATGAGAGAGCTTGAAAAAGTGAGAAGGCACCACATCACTAAGTGTTAGAGTGACTAGTCCTTGAACTTGTTATAGCTGTCAAAGCTTGGGAGAGCCTAATTGAATGATAAAGTACCACATGACCAAGTGTTAGATCATCTAGTCCTTAGACTTGTCATATATGTTAGATCTTGAGAGATCCCAACTCAATGAGAAGTCAACATATCATTGAGTATGAGAGTGGCTAGTCCCTAGACTTGTCATAAGTGTCAGATATTGAGAGATCCTAGTTTAATGAGAATGCACCATATCATTGAATGTTAGAGTGTCTAATCCCTAAACCTATTATATATGTTAGATATTGATCAAATGAGAAGGAACCATGTCATTGAATGTTAGAATGATCAGTCCCAAGACCTATCAAAGATGTCAGAGCTTAGGATAACTAGATTGAATCAAAAGGTACCATATTTCTCAATAAGTTAGATGAACTAGAACCCACCTAAGGCCCCAAGAAGGTTATAATAAACTAAAAATGAGGGAGGAGAACAAATCAAGATCTGTCATGTGTCCTTAGGTAACACATCATAATTATTGAGGGAATTACATGGAGTATAAATCCATGCCTATGTGATGATCATTAGTGAGAGAACCATGATTAGATGACATGTGTTATAAAATGGGAGTTAAACAAAAAGCCTCTCCTACCATGCATTGGGTATTAATAAAATAAGAATTTGAAAACTATTGGATATTTTTAAAGCATTTCATAAGCATTATTATATCTATTTAGAGGTGAAGGATCATGGGCTTTGAATTCAACTCTAGATTTAGAAGTAAAGAGATAAAATCTATCCACCAACTCAAATTTGAATTCATATCAAGTGAGATACTAAAAACCATTAATACAAGGGGATGTATGCATCAATTTTTAAAATCCTAAGGTAATCTTACAAAAGTTACTAGTGATACATTCAAAAACATTCCAACTCTTGGATTTCCAATTCTCATAGAGCACCCTTGTATTCCTTGCCTCCTACACTTAGAGCTTCTATTTTACCCCTTCATCTTGCTATAATGGTTGTATCATCTTTACACCTAAAGGTTAAAGATAAGTAATAGGATACCACATATTAACTATATTAAACAAATTCAATCACTAAAATGAATTATTCAAAGAATTTGAGAATCTCCCTAGTGATTTAGGCTCAGACAATAACCAATAAGTGGAGTTTGAGGATGTCCTTCAATCTTACAAGAAGTGAAAACTTAATAGAGCCACTAGTAATATATAAGCATTCTTATTCAATAACTTATTCAAAAAGATACACAACACCATCTACATGAATAATAGGGTCCATGACTTGGTGTGTTCATATAACCCTTAACACCTAATTTTTGATATCTCTGATAACACCTTCAAGGTGTACTACTCCCTCTCAGAATACATATTTTCTTATGATGTGATAGTGGTGATGATTTATATGGGGACCTACCAAATATACATCTTTCATGACTTGGATGAAAACCTAGGTGTTAAATGGGTTAATAAGGATGATATTAATGTATACATGATTTGCACCATCTAGGATAAATTCTATGTAAGCATGATCTTACTGAACTAATTTTTTAGGGCCCAAGACTTCTTGTATGTTAATGAGTTATGGGTGCTTATCTTACATATGATCCTCACACACTCAAAAGTCCCAAACATGGGAGAATTGATCAACTTAAAATTTTTCAATGCTATCATAGATGCTTGATATGGAATTAATTTATACATGATGAACTACCTATTATATGTGATCTATGGGATGCTCTCTTTCAAACCTTTGGCACTTATTTCATGAGTTCTTAGGGGATCAATGGTATATGTGGTATTCTACAAGTTTTATGTTCACTAGTTCCACAACCATATCTAGGGCATACGCAAGCATCTATCAATGACGGTTTACCAAGCAATCAGTGAGGCCTTGATGCCCCAACTATCAAAGGCAATTAGAGATTCTATCACTATCATTAGGGAATACTTTATTTATAAGTAGGAAACTATGATTTGGATTACAAGTTTCTTAAGGATCTCTTTTACCTTCCATATTTCATTATAGACCATTTAATAGAGTAAGAGATTTTTTATTAGCTAGCAGAGGGCATCTTTAGATTTTATATACAATGTTAAAAAAGATGTGTCTACTACTTCTGATCATAATTAGACACAACATCTATAAGGCCTTCCCTCCAATTTAGAAGATAGTGATCAAGTATGATTCCTTTACCTTGGAAAGATGCAAGTGCTGGCATTAAGACCCAAATGAGATAATTAGAGATATCTTAGCATGGTATTCAACCTACCTCAATATCAATTATAGTCATGAATCAAAGGATGATGATGAGCTATAATTGGATGCCACCATCGACCAATAAGTATTGTATCAGATCATGGTAAAGAAGAAAAAAAAGGTAATAAAGCTTAGGTGGGCCAATTTATGCCTCCTCCAACTCTTTCTTAGTCTATGGAGGACCCAAATCTGATAGATCTTGCTATCTCTTTGAGGTTATTTTAAGGTATCTCACCACCTTCTCCTCCTCATGCTCCAAGTCAAACTCTACCTCTTCCAATAGCTTATGTTCTTCGTGTGTTGATTCCTCCTCTACCTCCTCTAATCTCTCTTCACACCCTATCTTTGCCTCTACCTTCTATGGTAGCTCTATTAGTCCATCCATGATATATCTAGACCTAAGCTACTTGACACTAAGTAGTTGAAGTGAAACTATCTCAACCATCGACACCTCAACCTTAGGCCATATAGACCCTAAGGTTTGATGTGGCTAGTAGCCTAATGATGAGGATACCAATAAGAACCCATCTAGGTTACCCTTCTCACACCTCTAACTTATCCTATTTCCCTTCCAACCCTTTCTCTTGCTTTCTAACTCTTTGTCTTGACACCCACTAGTTTTGATCTTCTCCACAAGTACCCCAAGTGGTACCTCCTCTTCACCCTATTTCATCCTCTTCATCATTCACCTAAGTAACTTTATCCTTAGTCTTACTCAGTGTCCTTGCCTTATCATTCCACTCTACTCCATCTATTTCATAATTTGTATTCCTCCTAGTGAATTCCTTAAGTATGCCTTTATTAGCAAACATGGCTATAACTATTGGGATCATACCACCAAATGACATAGACCCTCCTACTTACCACTCTATTTAAATAATTCTTCCCTCATTAGATTTGAGTCCTCTAAAATCAACCCCTATGGCTCTTATTATCGTGGTTGGTCTAAATACTTTAACATCTAGAGCTGACATAAATAAGAGGTCAAAGAAGAAGTAAAAGGCAACTCAAACTATAGATATAGCTTGAAGTATTTTTACTCTATTCTATCCTCTTTCATAGGCCTTAGATATCCCCTTAACCCTACTCACAACACCTTTACACCTTGATCCTTATACCCCTTATAATTAGGCTTCCGTAAGGTTAAACTCTTTATCTAGTTTGGCAAGGTTCATTAGGGGTTCCCTTAAGATTACCTTAGTTTAGGTCTCTATACTTTGGTATCCTTATAATGTTACTTCCATTAATTCTTGGACCCTATAGACCTAGTTGATATTTGTCATATGCGACATTGAAATATCCAACACTACCTAGGCCCCTTATTTATTTGTCCTAGTTGAATTGACCCAAGTGGACTCTAAAATCCACTCAATCCAATATGGTGACATTTGGGTGGAATAACATAGAGATATTGACCTCCTTAAATTAGGTTAATATATTCTTCTTACCCACTTCCAAG
Organism: Torreya grandis; assembly: GCA_037957365.1. NCBI lineage: Eukaryota > Viridiplantae > Streptophyta > Pinopsida > Cupressales > Taxaceae > Torreya > Torreya grandis. The sequence continues at coordinate 876,677 of JARHVA010005687.1, read as the reverse complement.
GATACCGTTATAGTGCAATCCATGGCCAACAATTCTTATATTGTATCCTTCATGCTCCCAGTGTACATTTAATATAACCCCAAGTCTAAGCTCAACATTAGTTTTAGATCTAAGAACATCCATTTATTTATCACCACTTACAGATTCTTACATGTTTTTTAATCTATAACATCCTCTACATGTAGGCTTGGGTCTTCTAGATAAGTACATTGGTCTCAATTAGAGTCTTTGCTACTTCCCATGAACTAAGAAAAGTAGTAAGAGGGAATCCTTAACCTACCTAATAAATATGATGGGAAAATTTATTTTCACTTGGGCTTCTAAGGTTTGAATCTAGATTTTCATGTCCTTGATGAGATTTTTGTACATATCATGAGTCACCCAAGGAATTAATAATTAGTCCTTATCCACCCTTTCTTCCCTAGTGGAAGTTCTCACCTTAGTGAGGGAGAAAAAATCTTGATGGGTCTTGAAAATCACCTAATTCCATTCCTATATAAAAATATATGTCAATGTCCTATTCATACTTTTTGAAGCTCATTCAAAGATCCATTATATGTCTATGCCACCTTGGGCAGTCATCTCTAGTGCTTGTGACCTTGGAACCATTCCCTAGGTTATAAGAGGTGTAGGAGGGATGGTTGAAATGGTGGTGAAGGGTAGAGGATGAGGTGTATGGGGGATGGAAGAAATGGATGGTGTGAATGAAGAAATCAATGGAGGAAATAGATGCATTCAGATGAAAGCAAGAAAGATGAAATGGGAGGCCTATGGGAACATATGCACCAACCATATTTCATGGGTCAAAATCACCTATGAGATAATTGCTCCTGGGAAAGGGTTATTGGATACAAAGGAAGATATGGCTTGATAAAAGGTCAATACCATGACACCTTAGGTAATAAAAATATGGATTCTAGGTCAAAGCAGTTAGGAGCTAGACCTTCTCAGCCACCTCCTCATATCAATTAAGTGGTCCCTCATATATCTTCTATGGGTTTAAGGGGATTTTCTTGTTTTAAATTTTGAATTATGGTTGTAACTATAATGAATGGCCATCATTTCCTAGGATGGGATCCTAATTCTATTTATAGGTTATCCCCATCCTTATCTATATAAGAATAAACCATGTTATTATATATAGGCCGACTAAAAATTGTTTGAAAGTGATATTTAATTATATCTAAGGTTTTATCTACTTTTTCATTCATTTCTCTAGACTATAAGTCAACCCATATTGATTATTTTAATAGGACTCACTTATTTAAATGAATACAATCTCTATTTTATGCACAGGGTTTATTTTGTGTTTAAATTATCTTTCATCTCCATTCTTGAATGGTATTCAATGTTAGGTTAATTTTACTAATACTTTGTTTCTTTATGGGTATTATGGTTGTAGTGTACTTAGCTATTATAATCACTGTGTGATTTATCTTGTTTTATTTTGTAGTATTGATAATTTATGTTAATATACAAATTCTCAAATGGTGTTTATGTGTATTATACTATTAGATCCCAGTAATCTTATTTAGTGAGTGCTAATATTGAAGGAATAATCTTGGTTATATCATACTCTTATCACTATATGTTCTTAGAGGTATAACTTTAGTGAAACTTAATTTATAGTGGTATAATTATGGTAGAGTCACTTAGTTCAATGATCAATGCATTGAGTTCATTCTATATCTATGGGTTCAATTTCTTGCCATACCCTTCCCTCTATTTTTTGTTTGTTCATTAAAATGGAAATACTCTTTCCCCCTATATTTATAAATATAAAGAATACTACTTGAATTCTCATACCAATCTTTGAACTATGTGTATGAGCTTTAGATTGAACATTTGGTGGTGATAGTGCATCTCTTGGAAAATATTCACATGGAATATATTTATGAATTTAAATATTTACAACCATGCCCTAGGATAATCTTAGATTAGTCTTAAAATGGAGGAAAAAAAATCCATAGTTGTCCCTACCTTCCCCTTTTTAGGGAATGACCAATCTCATGGAAATTCATGAACAAAGGAGTTTGGAGTGAAAAATAGCTAGCACTAGGAGGGATTTTCATATGAATACTTAATCCTTATCATTGATTTTGTTTCATGAGTATGCCAATATTATATTATTAGTAATAATGTGCTAACTATTGTTTGATTTTGAAACATCCTTAAGACTAGTTCACTAGTTACTAGGGTTAGGTCTTATCGATGCTAATTGGTAGCTTACCCCTATTTTTCCATAGAAAACCTAGGCTCAACAATCCTATAACTACCATTATTATTATAAATTTATCCCCACAACCTATCCTAAATTTATATCCCAAGATGGCATGGTTAGCTAGATCTACTATTAATGTCTTGGGAGTCATACAAGATTTACCAAGGAACCTTGAGAGGTATCTTCCCCATTTCACCCTTAACATAAGATGAACCACAAAGGAACACATAAAATAATACAAAGATACCCTAAGGCTTCTAAATGTAAAACATTAGGATGTGTTGTGTAGGCTTTTCCCCTTTATCCTAATGGAATCAACATATGATTGGTTCATCAACCTTCCTAAAGACTCTCTCCCAAGCTGGGACCATTTCAACATTACTTTCCTCACCCAATTTGGGAAAATGATAGACCCCAATGTCCAATATTAGTATTTTTCCTATATAAAAATGGATCCTAATAAACCCATTAGGAACTTCAATGCTAGGTTTCATTATCTGTATAGCCAAATCACCATGCTTTATCAACCTAATCCTCAAGTAACACTCAAAATGTATAAGAATGTGCTAGACCATTGGAAAACCATGTTATTAAGAAGGGATGCATCCATAAAATACCTATCCTTATATTATGTAAGGGATATCAAATTATATGAACCCCAAAGGTCACATGACGACCCCCACTTTTGATGTGCTACCACATATGCTTGTGTTGAACTTATTTTCAAATGTTAATAATAATTCCCCAATGCTTTAGTTGCTCTTATTAATGCATAAAATATTGCTAGCTCATCTCACTTAAAACCAACAAGTAAGTTTTCTAAAACTAGGGAGCCATTAAATGATTCCCTAAATCTAACATCAGGTAATATTAGCCACAACTAAAAATAACCAAACCACACCTCAAGAGTCTACCAATACTGAGTTATATGCCATTAAATGGATGGTACAAAAACTTGATAATGAATTCCTAGGGCTATAGAGGTAGGTGAGTAACTCTAATGCATAAATTTACAAATAAAACTTCACATATAAAATAAAAAATAGAAACTATAACCATCCTCAAAAACTCACAAAACCTTCACCTGATAGGCTACCCAAAATCAATATATTTGAGATAGCCTTGCCTAACTCATGTTGAGTACATAATATAACAAAAAATGGGGAACTAGACTGCATGGAGTTTGGTTCTACTTTTGAAATATTCTTGAAGGAGATGGAAAAATATGAGGTTGTCCCCAATCATTTTATATCTTCTTAGGTAAAGACCCTAATTCTTATCCACTATTAGAAACCATGGATTTCCCTAATCATGAATAAAAAAGCCATATTATGGTATTAATGAGGTACAAGTGTTTAAATATTTATAAAGGAGAAACTATTCCTTCAATAATAGTCAACATCAATAGACCCTTACTACCTCATCACCCCTAATAATGGTGTAACCCTACCAGACCAAAACACTAAGAATGATCCCCCACCTCCAAGACCTCAAAAACTTAAGGCACCTATGGAAACCTTTGTAGTCCAAAGTAAAGGAGGTTAAAACATAGTTAAGGATATGAAAAATCTCAAGGTGAATATTAACCATCATGATCTTGCTCAAATAATAGAGTAATGGGATCTCCTATTAAAGTCTTTGACTAAAAGTATGACTCCACAATCCCATCTAAAACCAAGAGCAACACACAACAATGTGCTCATTCATAAAAAAAAATGGAGGTTCCTCCTTTCCTTTTAATGATCTAATTATTTCAAAATAATATTCATAAATTCTTAGTAGATTTAGGGGCCTCAACCAATTTAATACTAATATGTATATATTAGGAATTAGATTTGGCCCCCATGAAGTCAAACAAGGTTGTGGTCTAGCTAGATAAGTTAGAAGTAAAAGTGATAGGTGATCTATTGAATGTTGACATCTAGTTGGAGTTTGAGCCTAGAATTCAACACTTCATAAACATTCAAGTGGTAGAGATCCTTGAAGCCTAACATATGCTCCTTATTAGAGATTGGTGTAAAACCTTTAATGGGTATATGGACATAAATTTATCCCATATGAGATATAAAGATGTGATTTCATTGGCCTATGGATACATTAAGGTCTTTAACCTAAGAGTAATAATTCATAATATCCTCCTAAAACTCATCCAAAAACATTTTAGGAAAGATAGAGGCTGGTGAACCTAATCTTGGAGCTCTTGATACATGATTAAGTTTATAATTTGTTGTCTATAGGGATAACTTTCCTTGTTTTCTACTCTACCTACGTGGCCAACCTAGTCCTGGTGTGAAAGAAAAATGGATAAATCTTCCTATGTGTGGACTTTGATAACTTGAACAAGGACTTAAATAAAGATAATTACCCATTTCCCTCCCTATATGAGGTGGTATAGATGGTGATCATGTCTTAAATGATGTCTTTTCTAGATGGTTTCTTAGGAAATAACCAGGTTTTGGTCAACCCTAGAGTCATAACTAAGACTACTTTTATCACCATGTGGGGCATATTTTATTATAAATAGATGCCTTTTGAGTTAATAAACATTGGTGCCACTTTATAAAGGGAAATATGCTTCAATTTTGAAGGATTTATAGGTAAATGTATAATAATATATATGGATGACCTAACTATGTTCTTGAAATATAGGACAAATCATGTGCACTACTTGGAGAGAGTATGTGAAAGATGTATAAGGTATGGCATTTCCTTAAAACCAAAGAAGAGTATGTTTGGTGTCATGCAAGGTATTATTATTGATTACATTATCACAAAATAATGTATATATATATATATACACATACATAAATACATACATACATATATACATACATACATACATACATATATATATATATACATATATATATATATATATATATATATATATATATATGTATGTATGTATAATATATGTATATATATATATATATAAATATATTTATATATATATTTAGATATATATATATATATATATATATATGTATATATATGTATATATATGTATATATATATATGTATATGTATATATATATGTGTATATATATATATGTATATATATATACACACACACACATATATATATATATATATATGTATGTATATATATATATATATGTATATATATATATATATATGTATATATATATATATATATATATCAATCTCTAAAGGGTAGATGCAATTTATAAACTACCTTTACCTAATAGTAGGAAGGAACCAAAATATTTCATTAGGAAAATCAACTTTGTATGTAAATTTATTTTAGGATTTTCTAAAATAGTAAAGCTTTTCAGTATAATGTTGAAATAGGATGATAAATTTTAATTGAATGAGGAATCAAACAAGTATTTTTTGGATATTAAGGATGTTATTATACAATCCTTGGTCCTCATCATCCTAGGCTATATGCAATGTTTATATATCTATATTTTTGCTTCAGAGCACACTATTGTCACTTGCCTCACCCAAATGTTATAAGGAGAAGAACACTCCATGTATTTTATGAGCATTAATGTTAAGGATGTTGAGATCAGATATTATACCTTATAAAATCACTCCTACACCCTTGTTAGGAATGGTAAAGGCACTCTAACCCAAGATTCTGAATTGTTAACAACAAAAACATCACACACAAGGAAGTTGTCAAAAAATGAGATGCAAAGCAAAGCAAGTCAAATGTTATTCATAATGAGATACAAGTATAATAAGAATCCATTTCATAAGTAGGCAAGGTAAAATAAATAAATAGCCTAACTAAGTAATGTTTGATAAATCCTCACATAAGAAAAACTAGAAAACCCACGAAATACATACTATAACACTCCACTCAAGTAAAGATATGGGATAGAAATATCCAAAAATTAAATAGTGGCATATGTATAGTATGAGTCCTAACAACTAGACTTGATAAGGTACTCATGTATAATATGCATCTATAAAATGAATAAGGAAGATGTTCTCACGAACACCCCCCAAGGACAAATTATTAAAACCCAAGCATGACACACAATTTAAATAAATGAGGTGATGTAAAAGGATTTTGAAGATGTATACAACCTACTAATGATTCATAATTTACTCTAAGATAAAAACTACATATTGAATGTGGTAATAAATGAAGTGCATATGTACCTCAATGTGTTTGGTCTGTTGGTTCTCAATTGGGTTGTGAGATGTGTGAATTGCACTCTATTGTCACACCAAAGTATAGTAGGTGAATCAAGCATGAAATCAAACTCTATTAATAACTAATGAAGCCAAAGAACCTGATGACTCATTGTAATTGATTCCCTATACTTAACCTCTAGAGATAAAAGTATAATATCCTACTACTTCTTACATAACTAAGCAATAGTTGAAGAACTAAGACAAAAATGTAACTAGAAGTGGAATTATTATCATCAAGATAACCTACACAATCTAAATTAATATACCCAACAACTTGAGTAGAATCCCTAGTTTAATGTAAGCCAAAAGGAGTAGTGCCTCATAGATGTCATAAAATCCTCTTGGTAGCTTATTAATGACTCTAATGAGGGTCATGTGTAAACTTAGATACAAACCCAACTACAAATGAAATTCAATATCTCACATGTTGAACTGTGCTAAAAGTGCCTACTAAATAGTTTGAATCTAGATGAGGAGTTGCTTGTGATAAGTAAGTTTTCAACATACAAGACCAATATAACAATGTCCTCCCCAATACATTGAATATACACTATGAAATTAGAGTGGCACTAAACAAAGCCAATGGAGATAAGAAATGAATATATCTTCTCATACCAAGGATGGGGGGCCTATTTGAGATCATAATGGGACCTCTTAAGTTTAAAAACAAGATAATACTCATGAACAAACTGAGAAGGCTCCTCCATATATATTTCCTCATGCAAGTATCCATGCAATAAAACACTCTAAATATCCATCCAACACATTGGCCAACCCTATGATGCAACAAGAGAAAGTACAAGGCAAACATAATCCATCTTGGAAATGGGCACAAAAGTCTTTGAGTAGTCAATACCTTTGACCTAAAATAACCCATTTTAAATAAGACATGCCTTATACTTATCAATGGAACCATTATTTGCATACTTAGTGAGATAAATCCACTTACAACTAAACAAATTTCTTCCCTTAGGAAGAGTGACCAAATCCCAAGTATGATTATTTATAAATGAAGAATACTCATCTATCATCACATCATCCCACTCTTGTATCCCATGAGCCTATGAAAAATATTATAGATCCCCATATAATGCTTGACATAAAATTCTAGTAGCTATAAAATGTGTATGACAATGTCAATTGGGTGGAAGATCTTTTATGAAAGGTGATACCTTAGAAAATATAGTACAAATCCACCTAGAAATAGTGGTAACATTAGTGTGAGTAGGATCCTCATCCTATATAACCTCCCTAGGAATCTCCTAAACTATATCCTCAAATAATGAATCCTAAAGAGGAAGTGATGAACTATCAAAAAAAAAAGGCATGGAAGAAGATGAAGAGTCATGAGATGTGAAGTGATCATCAAACTATGCATGTAATCAAAAATGAACATCATGAGTATCAAGATCTAAAATATAATAAGGTCTCATGTCCTCTCAATACCCTATAAAAATAAAAGGTTTGTTCTTATTATATAATGTTTTCATTTTATTCTTTGGTACAAATACCCAAGCAAGGCTCCCAAAGACTCAAAAACATAAGACATCAAGCTTGGTTCTAGACCAATCCTCCTCTAGAGTCAAATGCTCAAGTGTTCTATGTGGTATCTGGTTCTGAATTTAGTTCACATAATTAATTTCCTCTTCCCAATACATAGGAGGTAAATACCAAAATTATAATCCATGCTAATGAATCACCAAAGAGTAGAAATAATGAAAAAGAGTGTACAAATTGGTACTGAGATAACCCCCCCCCCCCAAAGATATTTTTAAGGACACCCCCAATTTGGCACTTTTTAAAAGTAGTACATTTGTAAAATATAATGACACCAATGGATATAGAATTGAAAACCATGCAATTTTGAAAAAAATAGAACGTAAATTAAAATTATGGTTCAAAAGTTTGAGACTTTATGAATTCTTGTAAAATGGTTCAAAACATTAAAAAAATACTACAAACTAATTTTAATAACCAAATAGAAAAATAAAGTAGGCATATAACAACTATTTGTAACTAAAATCAAACCATAGATTGATAAAAGTCAATCAAAGTGAGAAAATATCCTTCCATTTACCTCAATGTGTGTAACTGAAATATATTTCCTCTTGAGGTTAAATATAAAACTTTAAAATAAAATAATGAATAGAGAGCTATGTATGAGAGGATATAAATTATATTACTATTGTCTTTAGCTAATAGGGGTATTTTAATGCATCTTCACTCAGACCCAACACTATAAACAAGACTTTTTAAGGCTCTATGGAGGCAAAAAAGGGTGGCAAAGACCACACACTTGAAAAAACACCATGAAACCATCTAAAATTAAATTCCAATTCCATTGAGGATGCCAAAGAAGAACTGAAACACACCACTAGCCAACATAAATAAGAAAAATTCCTCATAACTCTCCTCTAAATAGGCATAATCTTATAAGAATGTAGGTCTACATAAAATGTAATGCCCAACTATATTTCCAATGCAAAAATTAGATAAGAAAAGTTAATAGAATGTTGGTTTGATCCCCACATAGAGAGATCCAAGGTAAGTCTACCAATGAACTGTTGATGCAAGCAAAAGAGATAAGACACCACCTAGCTCCAATGTAGGATGATAAGGAATTTGACATGTAGATAGGAGAAAAAAAGATGCCAAAATAAATATGGTAGATGCTCTAAATAGGGATGCCACTATTATATAGGTAAAAAAACATAGCCATGAAAAATAGAAAAAAATGAAACACTGTTCTCTCTAAATACCATATAGTCTCATAAATTTCCACACAAACCAAGTGTAGATAAAGTGTAGGTATCAAAGTTCCATTCAAAAGATAAAGGATGGAAAGTATAGTGAATATGTAGAAAATAAAGGAACCTAGACCTCTCTTTCAATTGCCTTTATCTATGCAATTTGTAGATCCTTCCAAAAAATTAACATAATCACTATGCAATAGTCTTGGAATTTTCTAATGGAATCAATCTGTAATTACAATCCAATTCCCAATTAGATCTCCATGCCACCTATTTATAAATATTCTTCTCTCCAAGTGCTTCCTCACACTTCATCCAAAATAAACCAGTGCCCCTCTCCAATCTCAAAGCATAGTCCACATAATACAAAGACCAAAAATGAATTTCTAATGCCAACTTAGAAATAATAAAAAAATTGAAGTGCCTCTCCTTTAAACTCAATTTATTCAAAACTTCAATCAAATCTCATCTCCAATGGTATTACAGATCTTAAAGAGGGAAAGAGAAAAAATTGAGGATGTACAATAAGGGAAGAAACAAATGTAGGAAGGGAAGTATCTAAAAATAATTGCAATAGTGTGGATGGATGTAACACCTCAAAGATCTGATACCATATTAGAAATGGTAAAGGAATTCAAACCCAAGATTTTGAAGTATTAGTAATAAAAACATCACATAAAGAAGCTATAGAAAAATGAGATGCAAAGCAAATTAAGTTAAATGTTATTCATAATTAGATACTAGTAAAATAAGAATCCCTTGAATAAGTAGGTAAGACAAAATAAATAGCTAGCCTAACTAAGAAAAGTGGGATAAATACTTAAATAAGATAAACTAGAAAAAGGATGAAATACATAGCTATAACTACCAAACATGAGAAATACATAATCTAACAACCCTAGCTAAGGTGGTGAATAAATTCAAACACTATATCCTTTGGAACAAAGTGCATGCCATTGTCCCAGACTGAGATATTAAATAGATGTTGGGGTAGATTGATCTAGGCAAAAGAACGGGTTGATGGATGATAAAATTATAAGAGTATGACTTGAAAATCAAGTTAGCCAAACTAGTTAGAGGACAAGGCCTCAATCAACTAATAATATAAATATATATATAAATATATATATATATATATATATATATATATATATATATATATATATATATATATATATATATATATATGAGGATTATATTACACCAAGTAGACCAAAAGAGGGTAATAAAATCATATTAGTATGCCTAAATGATGGACTTTCTACTTTAGGGAAATGTTGAAAGAGCTATTAAAACTATTTAGCCAAGATCTCTCTAATGACTCATTACCACAACCATTGATGCTTCAACATAAACACAAAGAAACAAATTGAAAACAAGATCAATTGTTAGAAGACAATGATATGAATACAAATGCATGTAAAAGCATTAATATTACAAAGAGTACACTTGATTATATAGGCAAGTCAAAGCAATAAGCAAGCTAAACTAGTCAATGTGGGACTAAAGTCTACATAAGACAATCATAACAAGCATTAGTAAAAAATACTATAACACACCCCCTCAAGTGATTATAATGGATAACAATAGAGGATGCAGTTTGAATTCATGTGTTCGTATGGATGCCAATCCATCATGATAGAGTACATGGATGTCAAGTTATTGTAACTACCAAGTTGAAATAGGACTGGTGTTGAATACAAAGATCACTGAATACAAAAACTATAATATAAAGTACTATGTATAATGATAAAACCAAGGAATCATATCTTGAACACCCTCCAACATGATGGTGAGAAGTGAACATAAAGTCTGGTGGGGCTACCACACTAGTGTCACTAGTGGGGATACCACACTGGTGTCATTTTAAGAATCACCAAGAATGTCATGGGGTCAAGTAATAATCCTTATATAGGTTATAGAAAATGAAATTATTGAATAAGATACACATGTACAAAGGAGGAATCCATAAAACACTTAAAATGTGCAAAATACATAACTCTCAAAAAATGGAGAAAAGAGACAAAACCTGTAAGAAAAGCTCCCCCCCAAAAGAGGAAAAAGAAGAAGAGAGCTAGAAATCCCCTCAAAGATGATGATGAAAAAGTCCACACTCTAAGTACTTGAAAGTCGTAAAATAAACTCAATCTGCATGAGTGATACAAATCCACTACTCAATCACAAAATAACTAACATTGAACTTCACCAAAATAGATTCAATCAAGAAGACTATCAGTGGTGATGAAAGTATAAAAAAGTAAAACATGTGCAATAAATTCTCAACACCAAGAAGTATAATGTACATCATACCCCCCCCCCCATACTGCTAAATGGCTAGAATAGAGAAACAAAGGTGTCTGCATGAGTGGTCTGAATCCACTATTGAAACATAAAACAAGTTGATATTGTATACACCATAATAGCTTAATAATGACACTATCAACTATCAAAAAATGTGTCAAAAATATAGATAAGTATCTCAAAGATGATGGCCCATGGTGATGATGGAAAAGATAAATAACTAAAGAAGTGAAAAGGTGCTCATAATAGAGCACACAAATGCATGTAGGTAAATAAGGCTAAATCAGCAAACCCCCCATGGCACTGTATGAATTAGTGTGAATACAATATAACCATACATAAAAACACACTAGATGAAGATAAGGAATACACTAGGCTTCACCAGAATAGTTCCAAATGAGGAGACTATAAACCTATCAAATAAGCCATTAAGAGAGGTGCTCCAAAAACAAGGGAGGAAAGAAGGTGTCCCCATAAAAGGAGGCAAGGCACTAAGAAAGGGTTCTGGAGGAGACATGACATAATTACCAATGTTTCAAAGTAATAATGCATGACATGGGCTTATATAAGAGTGTGTAAAAATGGATAAAAGAGCCATGATGCATGTAATCATACCATAGAAAGAATAATCAACCAAAAATAACAATGTGTAAAGCACATGCAAAAGGATGTTGGGCTTAGTTAAAAATGCATCTGAGATAGTGTGTGTGTAAAGTACAATGTAGGGCCCATAATAAAGGAAAACTCTAGTAGTGACAATGCATACTCAATAATATTACTTCAAACTCAGTAAAAAATGCATCCATGAATGCAACAAATGATGCAATCAAGAAGAAGTAAGAAAGAAGTGTGTCTTTCCTGTGAGGGGGTCTGACCTCCTACCAGACTAGACCTCACCTTTGATCTCTAAAAAATTAAATAGATAAGGTACATGAAAAATGATGAATAATACCTCAACAAATTCTCATAACATAGAAAATGCATCAAAATTAAAATGTTATGACAAATCATAAACAAAGGCAACACACTAATGTGAAGAGACCCCCCAAAATGTGGCATTTTATAAAATAGTGCATTTTTACAATTTGATGACACCAATAGATAGAGAATAAAAAAATGCACTTAAAAAAAATGGAAGTTAAATTTGATTTATGGTTCAAAAGTTATAAGCATTTTGATTTCTTGTAAAAATGGGTCAAAACAATTAAAAAACAACACAAACTAGTTTTTGAGACCAAATCAAAAATAAACATAGGCATGCAACCACTCATTGGAAATAAAATTTCACCACAAACTCAAAAAATTAAACCAAATGGAAAAGTAGTTTTTCTATTTACCTTGGTATATGTGTAAGTAAGTTTGACTTCCTCTTTTAAGAAAAATATAGTTGATATGGCAAAATTAATGAATTTATAGCTGTGTAAAGAGGATAAAAAATGGATTATAATTACCATGAGTGTAGAGATGAAGTAAAATAAGGGAAAATTTGATCACTTATACATAGAAGCCTCTAAGGATAAATAGATCTTTCCATAATAAGGCACTCTTCGTCCAATGCCAATCTCATCCAATGCACCTCCAAGAAAATGGGACTCAAGTTTAAAAATGGAATGCAGGCTAGAAAATTTTCTCCTCATAAACTTGTCCTCCAACATAATCCACAGATGATGCCAAAAATAATGGAGATTTAAGGTGGATCTAAGGAAAAAATATGCAACCCAAGAGAGAGAAAAAAGAACCATAGATAAAAAAAAATGCTTCCCAACTATAGATAAGAATATCTTCATTCCAGCATAACAAAAGAAATAACCACTTTTCAATTCAGCTACAATGTAGATCTTAGTCCAAGATGTAGAATAGAAAAAATAGATAGATATATCTTGATGATATCTTTCTAATGCACTCAGATCCATAAAAAAATAAGGACATAGTTAGAAAAAAAAACTATAAAATTAAGATAACACCTCCTTCTAATGTGTCCTCTTAATCAAATATGCATGCTAAGCTAGTTGATGCCTCCCTATAGGGTGTATTTCATAAATAAATAACACTTTGGTAGAAAAAAAACCTCCTTGATAGGATAATTAGAGGAATCCATTATTTTATTGAGGAAGATATACAAGGGAACAATTTTTGTTGGATTTAAAAGGAGTTCTCATTGATTATACAGGTCACGTATCTACATGGCATGTAAATGGGATTAACTTGCACGATGATGGGATGTTGAGTAATGGAATCATACTAGACTAGATCCATGTGATTATATATAGAAAATAAATTCTAATACCTATATTATATCTCCCTAAATTGAAAAAAACCAAAGTAGAGATCCTTCTTTCCAATGCTTGTGTACCTAGAAAATATAGATCTAAAAAAAATAGTGTTATAGGCAGAATTCAATGTTATGCAAAATAAAAATCCAACATCTTATTGGTATCAATGTAAAAAGATAATAATAAATATAAAAAATACAAATCCAAGGTCAAATATTTAAAACAAGGATGTTAAGTATGATATTTTTTAATGCATAGCAACAAAAAACATAGACATATCCCCTTTGCTTTAAAGAAGAAAAAATGTCTAGAATAGTAGATTGAAACAACCATAAATTTCATAATATTCATCAAAATTTAAAACCATAAGATAATATATAAATATGTGAGAGATGAGATCATAACCTAAAATCAAATTTTATAAAATGTCTTCGGAGTAAAGAAAAGATAATTAAATCATATCACATTTTGGTTAAAAAACATAATTTTGCCCAAAAATGGATTTCTCATAAATGACCACATAACTTCTTCAAACTGAATATCAACTAAAATAGTATATAATGGAGACATAAAAAATTAAAATCAACACTTTCTAATTACTAAATATATCTTATATACCATGAAAGAGTTATCAAAACTATTCAGCTAAGATCTCTCTAATGGCTCATTACCACAACCATTGATGCTTTAGCATAAACAAAAGGAAACCAATTGAAAACAAGATAAATTGTCAACACATAATTATATAAATACAAAATCATGTAAAATAATTAATATTAAAAAGATTACACTTGCTTATATAGGCAATGCAAATCAATAAGTAGGCTAAAGTAGTCAATGTGAGACTAAAGTCCACATAAGACAAACCTAGCAAGCATGAGTAAAAGATATTCTAAAAAATGTACCCATTGGACTCAAACACACATAAAAGAGAGATATAAAGTTTAATTATGTGTAATATATGTTAAATAAAGGATTTTTATTAAAAATAAACTATGAATGAATCTATAGAGGATGTGTATCAAAAGAAGAGGCCAAAGAGATAATGGCAAGTTTCCATAAAATATTGGGAGTCAGCCACCTTACAAAAAATTCCATGGCCCATAAAGTTATTTAGGTAGGCTACTACTATCCCATACTATTAAAATATGTTCACGCCCATTTCCACTTTTTCCATCAATGCCAAACCTTTTCTATGAGATAAACACATGTAGCAATGCCATTATAGCTTATTATAGATTCCACACCATTTTCACAATGGGGATTAGATTTAATGGGGGTTATCAAACCCAATTCATCAACCAACCATAATTTATTTCTTTTAAGAATTAACTATTGAAATAGGTGTCATGAGGTAGTTATAACGAAAATAAGTACCACTATCAAAGTCATCAAGTTCCTTGAGAACACCATAACCACCCTTTTTGGGGTCCTTATTTATTTGGTATGTAATAATGGTCCTACCTTTCAATCCATTAAATTCATAAAATGGGCCTATGATAAAGGGATCACACTAAAGTTCTCATCTAATCAATACCCATAAGGGAATATATTGGCAAAGTCCACTAATAAAAATTTGATTGACACCATCAAGAAATTAGCTAGAGAAAATCCTCAGGAATGGTACACATTTTTAAATTTTTCCTTATGGGTAGACCACATTAGGTATAAAGAAGGCCTCAAAATCTCTCCTTTTCTTATATTTTATGTATTGGTGCCAATCATGCTAGTCATGCTCAAGCTCCCAACTTATAATTTTATGCAATATTTCATGGATCTATATGACATGGTAAATTACAGACTACTCGACTAGATGTAGTTATAAGAAGCCTAGGATGAAGCTCTATTAAGATTTATAAAACACTAATATATAGTTAAAAGGTGGTTTGATAAGAGATAAAGGATCAAGACCTTTAGAATATTTAACCTAGTCATAATGTGGGAAAAGGATCATGAGAAGAAAGGCCAACATTCAAAATTCAAACACCTTTGGATTGACACATACCAAATACCTAAAATCCTAGGCTATAATTCCTTATATATCAAGGATATTGAGGGCAATGATCTACCGGTTCCAATAAATGATTAGTTCTTAAAGCACTATTTCTTAGTTATCCATTCTAGTGTAGTTTTTAAGTGATCTAGGTAGAGGTGCTAATGTATATAATTAATAGTTTGTTTTCATTGTGTGTTTGTTTTTACTGTGTGCTTTCCTTTTATTTTGTGTTTTCCCACTCTGACTACCTCTTTATTTTGTGATGTTACTATAAAACCCAACCCTTGTTAATATGTGCTCTAGGTGATGGCCAAAGCCTAAAAGGATTATTGTAAAGTAGGAAGACCCAAGTTGAAACCTTTGATCTAAGCAATTATGGGATGGTAATTAATTTTTTTGACATTCTAGATATGAGAGACCAATGATTATAAGATTTTATAACAACCCACACCATAATATATCCACCAAAATACACTTAAAGTAACATCTCAATAAAATTTTAGATTATTAGAGCTAATCAAAGACTAGGTGGGTATTCATAACTTACTCATCATCCATTCACCCTTGGCTTGGTCCTGAACCCTCAATGGAAAAGACTAGTAAATGATAATCTTTTCACGTGAAAGATTGGAAAAGAATAAGGAAAGCATGTAGAATCTAAATTTTGAGTCTACATAAAAATAGATATATAGATTATCTCTACTATAGGCCTTGTATCCTAACTGGAAGTGGAGTAAGGCCATAAAATGGACTAGATGCATATTTGTTAGGATTATGAATGCTCATCTAGAAGTATAGCTATGTATGTTCATCTATAAATATAGAAATGCCCTAACAATCTCTCCTTCAATCCATAAAGATATCAATGCCCTATATGTTGCCCAATAACCAATCCATCCTTGATTACTTGAATACAATATAGGATTAAATGTAAAATGGAAATCATTCCTTACACACATTGATAGTCATCTATAAGGTGAAATATCAATATGATACTTGTTATTAAAATAATTTAATTCCATTGTGAATAAATATCCATCTTACAATATCTATGTTGAGTGATTAAAAAAGAATAAACTAATTGGATTTTAAGTGCTTTTCATCACTTTCCCAAAGTTTCCATTTGTTGTGGCCAATACACCCCCTTTTATTTGACATGAGGGACCCCTCTAAAAATATCATGAACCAAATATTTGGGATTATTTATTTTATTCTAGTTAGTTTCACTTTCTTAAATCTTTGGAATAAATGTCACCCTAATTTCCATGAATAGAAGAAGGCCTCATTTATTTTTATAACTAAAGTATATTTTCTCATTTGTGAATCATGACACTAACATTGCATATTTTATTTTAAAGTAAATTATCAGAGTCTCATTCATTTCCTAGAATAATAGACTTTTAACCCTTTATATAAAATCAAATTATTAACAAAGGATGAGTAAGTATTAAATGAATTGCATCTTTTCAATTATTACATAGTATTTTTTATAGATTTTGTACAAGAAAGAGACTGACTAAAGGAGAAGGCTCTACAACACCTAGTGTTAGAGCAACTAGTCCCTGAACCTATTAGAGATGTTAAAGCCTAAGAGAACCCAATCAAATGCGAAGGTTTCATGTCACCAAGTGTTAGACCAGCTAGTCCCTAGACCTATCAAAGATGTTAGAGCATGGGAGAGCCTGACCAAATGAGAAGGTTCCACATCACTAAGTGTCAGACTGGGTAGTCCTCAAACATATCAAAGATATTAGATCTTGGGAAAGCCTAGTTGAATAAGAAGTTGCCACATCACCAAAGGTTAGAGTGATTAGTCCCCAAACCTATCAAAGATGTCAGAGCATGGGAGATCCTAACTAAATGAGGTGCCCATCATCAAGTGTTAAAGCACATAGTCCCCAGACCTTTTAGAGATGTCAAATCCTAAGAGAGACTGACCAAATGAGAAGGCACCACATCATTAAGTGTTAAAGTGGCTAGTCCATAAACCTATTAGAGATGCTAGAGCTTAGGAGATACTAAATGAATGAGAAGGTACCATGTTTCTATGTGTTGAAGTGAATATTCCCTAGACATGTCAAAAATGTCAAAGCCTAAGAAAGCCCAATCAAATAAAAAAGTGCCATGGCATTGAGTGTTAGATAAGCTAGTCCCTAGACATGTCAAAATTGTTAGATCTTGGGAGAGCCCAACAAAATGAGAAGGTTTTATGGCATCAAGTATCAAATTAGGAAGTCCCTAAACCTTTAAAATATTTCAAATCCCAGGAGAGCCCAATTGAATGAGAAGGTGCCATGTCACCAAGTTTCAAATAATCTAGTCCCTAGACTTGTCAGAGATGTTAGATCCTAGGAGAGCCCATCCAAATGAGAAGGTTCCATGTCATTGAGTGTTAGAGAGGCTAGTCCCTAAACATATCAAAGATGCCAAATCTTAGGAGAGCCTAGCTAATTGAGAAGGTGCCATGTCATCAAGTGTCAAAGTGACCATTACCCAAACTTGTCAGAGATGTCAAATCCAAAGATAGCTCAACCAAATGAGAAGGCACCATATTATTGAGTGTCAGAGTGTCCAATCCCTATACTTATAAGATATTTTTAAGCCTAGGATGTCCCAACCAAATCAAAATATGCCATATCTCCTGATAAGGTAGATGAACTAGTAACCACCTAAGGCCTTAAGAAGGTTAGAATAAGGTAGAAGTAAGGCTTGAGAACCAATCAAGATGTGACACATGTCCTTAGGTGACACATCAACCTTTTTAAAGGAATTACACATATTAGAAAGCCATGCCTAAGTTTTGACCATTAGTAAGAGGACCAATGGGTAGACAACATGTCTCAAAAAATGGGAGTTAGCCAAGAAGATTCTACGAGATGTGACTGATTTCCTACCATAGGCTACACATTAACAAAATAGGAAGTTAGGCCTAATTGGATAGTTTTAAAACATCCCATCACCATTTATATATTTGATCAATGACAAAGGATTATGGTATCTAAATTAAAATATACATTTATAAGTAAAGAGAGAAAATCAAGCCACCAACTCAATTTTGAATTCTTGAAAAGTGAGCCACCAAACACCATTAATACATAGGTTTGTATGAATGAATTCATAAAAGCCTAAAAGAAACTCACTAATGGTTACCAATACTACCTTTGAAAACACCTCAACTCCTATCTTTCTAATTCTCACAGAGCACCCTTGTGTTCTTTACCTCCTATGCTTATATCTTCACTTTTTCCCCTCCCTCTTGTTATAATGGATGCATCCTCTTCAAACCCAAAGGCTGAACCTAAGTACCAGGATACTAAATTCCTAATTGACTTGACCAAATTTAAGCACTAAAATGACTTATTTAAATTGGTTGAGTACGTCTCTAGGGATTCAATCTTAGATGATGACCAACATGTAGAGTTTAAGGATGCCCTTCAATCCTATAAGAAGTGCAAATTTTTATAAATAAACTACTAAGCCAAAGGCACTCCCATGCACTTAATTGGTTAGTAAAATCCTACACAATGCCATTTACATGCCAAATGGGGTCCATGTTTGGGCCTATTTACCTAATTCTCAACACCATATTGCTAATATCTATATGAATGTTTTCAAGGCATACTACTCCCTCCTGGACTACACATTTTATTAAAATGTGGTAGTAGTGATAGTCTAGATGGGGACCTAACATAAAAAATGATGTCCTCCATGACTGTACTAAAAACCCAAATGATAATTGGGTTAACAAAGAGGATATTAATAAATGCATGGTCCACACCTTTCAATAGGAAGCCTAGATAGGCATGATCCTACAAAACTAATTATTAGGGGCCCAAGAGTGTTTTCACATCAATGAGTTATGGGTGCCTCTTTTGCATATGATCCTCACATGCTCAAAATTCCCAAACATGGGAGGATTGATTAAAATTAAGTTGGTGAATGAAATTATAGATACTTGAGATGATATAAATTTATACATGATGAGCTACCTGGTGGACCCAGTCTATGGGAAAATCTCTTTTGAGCCTTCAACTTTTCTTACATAGGTTTTTAGCAGCTCAGTAGTCTATGAGGCCTTATACAAAATGTATATCCACTAGCTACACAACCACTTTTGAGACATATGCAATCATTTATACTTGTTAGTTTACCAAATAATCAATTAGGCCTCAATGTCCCAACTATTAAAGGAAATCAAAGATTTCATTACCACCATCAGGAAATATTATATATACAAGGAGGAAAATATGATCCAAATTATGGGTTTCCTCAAGGATCCCCTCTACCTACCATATTTCATTTCATATCATCTAGTAGAGTAGGAGATTACCTACAACTAGTGGAGGGCATCTTCAGGATCTATAAATAGCATCAATAGAAAGCATGCCCACTACTTTTGATCAAAATTAGGCCCCATATTTATAAGGCTTTCATTATAATCCAAAATATAGTGATTAGGAGGGACTCCTTCACCCAGTCAAGATTTAGGATTTGACACTAAGACCATAAGGGGATAATTAGAGATCACTTGGCATGGTATTCAACCTACCTCAATATCAATTATAATCATCAAGCAGAGGATGATGACAAGATTTAACTAAATACTATCAATGATTAAGAGGTATTATTTTGGATATCAAAAAAATAAAGGGAAGAAGGTTCATGCAGGCCCATTTATGCCTCCTCTAGCTCCTATTTGGTCTATGGAGGAACCATATCTGATATCTCTTATTATATCTTAGAGGATATTGTAAGGTATCCCATCACATCCTCCTCCTCCTACTCTAAGTATAACTCTACCTCCTCTAATAGCTCATGCTCTTCATGTTTCATCTCCTCATCTACTTCCTCTAGTCACTCCTTTTCCTCCTCTAGTAGCTCCAATAGTCTATTTGTATTAGATCCAAACTTGAGCTAATTGACACTAATGAACATAGGCATAACTAGCTCAATAACTAGTACCTCAATCCTAGGCCAATATACCCTGAGCTTTGATGTGGTCAGTAGCCTAAGGATGATCCTAAAGTGATGCTCTCAACATGAACCCATAGAGGTTCACCATCTCACACCTCCATAGTCTCCCATTTACCTTCCACCCATTTATCATATCACTTTCCAACTCCTAGTCTTGACACCTACAAGTTTTGCTCCACTCCCACAAGATTCTCAAGTGGTGCCTCCTATTTTCCTCATTATAACCCCTCCATCACTCACCCAAATACCTTTGGCTAGATTTATACCAATAATCCTTAAATATTCATTCCCTTGTACACTGTTTATTTCATAATCCATAGTCCTCCTAGTGCCTTCTTATGGTATGCCTTTATTAGTGATCATAACTACAACTATCAAGAGCATACCACTAGTTATAAGGACCCTCCCAATGCCCACTCTAATCATCCTAGTGCTTCCCTCAGTAGCTTTGAGTCCTCCACCATCATCCCCCATGGATTTTATTATCCTAGATGGTCCATATACTATAACATCCAAAGCCAAACTAGGTAAGAGGTTGAACAAGAATCATAAGTCAACACACACTCTAGATCTAACTTAAAATACTTCTACTCTAGTCCAAAATCCTCTAAATGTCTCAACCAATCCTATAGCTCAAGTCATAAAACCTTAACATTTTTATCCCCAACCCCCTATTTCCATTACCTATGACACCATGGGATTGGCCTTTAACTGACCCATTCATTTCTATTTAATAACCCTTTCCTAGGGTAAATTCCACCTTAGGTGATTTTGACATAGGAATAATGGTATACACAAATATTCCCATGAGCCTCCCCCTTTGTATTTCCTCTTTTATCCCCTATTCCCCCTCCACCTCTATTATTGTCCTTATTCATCCCATCCACTTCTTCCATCTCCCCTCCACCTCATCCTCCTCCCTTCATCACCATTTCAGCCACCCCTCCTATACCTCTCATAACCTTTGGAATGGTTCTAAGGTCAAAAAAATCTTAGATGACTACCTAAGGTGACCTAGAAATACAATGGATCTTTAACCAATCCTCTATAAGCATGAATATGACACTAACATAGATATTTTTCTAAGAAGGGAACCTAGTGGTTTGACAGACCCATCAGGATCTTATCTCCCTCATTATGGTGAGAACTTCCATTGGGGAAAATAGGATAGCTGAGTACCCACTACCCATTTTCTGGGTGATTCATGATATGTCCAAAAATATCCTCAAAGACATGTAAATCTAGGTCTGATCCTTAGAATCTAAAGTGAAAAGAACTTTTCCAATTAGACTAATTAAGTAGGTTAAGAACACTCTCTTACTAATTTTCTCAATTCTTAGGAAGGTAGTAGAGACTCTAGCTGAGACAATGTGTTTATCTAATAAACCCATGCCTACATAGAGAGGATTGTGGAGATTGATAAAAAATGCATGAAGCTACAAGTGGTGATAATCAAGGGATATTATTGTACATGAAACTAATTCTCACCTCAAACATATAATTGTATCTGACATACACTAGGAGTATGAGGGATAAAATGGATAAGTGGTTGGTTGTGGTTCATACTATAAGGGGACCCTTAAAAGAGGGTAAGAATAATATATTAACATACTTCAAGAAGGTCAATATCTCTATTATATTCCACCTAGATGGAACCCTATTAGATTAAGAGGAATTAAAAGTCCACCTAGGTCAATTTGACTAGGTTATAAGGGAGAAGGTCACTAGAGAAAATGAGGAAGGGTCTTAGGTATTGTTAGATCTATTAACATAGTCCATAATAAGCATCAACTAGGTCTTCTAGGTCCAAACATCAATGGAATCACCCTTAAAATTCTACCATAGACTAGCCACTCAAGTTGAGGTAAACTTTAGGAAGCCTCTAATTAACCTTGCCAAGATGGATAAGGAGTTTGACGTCCTAGTGGCTACATTGTAAGTTAGGGACACTAGGTAAAATTAGTTATGATTCAGACCTTATCATTGGCATCTTAGTATCAATTAAGTGTTCCCCCATAGATATTCTATGATTTTGAAGGGATTTTCTTGTTTTAAATTTTGAATTATGATTATAACTATAATGAGTTCCATCCTAGCCAAATATGGTATCCTCATGTTTTTGGAGTGAGCCCCATCCTTATATATATATATATATATATATATATATATATATATATATATATATATATATATATATATATATATAATCTATATTTTAATATAGAGGTCAACTAAAAATTGATCAAAAGTGTTATTATATTATAGCTTGGATCTCACCTACTTTTTCCTTCATCTCTCTAGACTATTAAGTCGACCCTGATTGATTATTGTAACAACACCCACTTATTTTAATGAATAAAATATCTAATTTTTAAAAATGGTTTTTTCTATGTTTTAATTCTCTTTCATCTCCATTTTTGAATGAAAATCAATGCTAGGTTGATTGGATTAATACTTTTCTACTTTATGTGTGTTATGGTTATAATGTGCTTAGCTATTACAATCACTATGTGAGTTCTCTCATTTCCTTTTATAGTAATGAGAATTTGTGTGTTAATCTATAAGTTCCCACATGGTGTTTGTGTATTCTAATATAAGCTCATAGTAATCATCTTTAGTGAGATATCATATTGAATGCATACTCTTGGTTTCATCAGTCTCATCATATTGTATATTATTAGAGGTATAACTTTAGTGAAGCTTAGTCTATAATGGTATAATTATGGTAAGGTCATTTGAATCAATGATCAATCCATTGAGTTCATTCTATATCTATAGGTTCCCTTTCATTCCTTACCCTTCCCTCTCTTTTGTTTTTGTTATTTAAAATTGAACTACTCTTTCCCACTATATTTAGAAATAAAAATCATAATACTCAAATTCTCATAACAATATCTGACATGTGTGTATGAAATTTAGATTGAACTTTCAGTGGTGATAGTCAAGCTCTTGGAGACTATTCACGTGAATTTGATTTGTGAATTCAAATACCTTAAATATTTCCTTAAGATGATCCTAGATTAGTCTTAAAATGGAGGACAAAAGTCTGTAGTTATCCCCACCTTACCTTTTTTAGGGAATGCCCAATCTCATGGGCATTTCATGAACATAAGATTTTGGAGGGAACAATATATAGAAT
This sequence comes from Torreya grandis, assembly GCA_037957365.1. Lineage (NCBI taxonomy): Eukaryota > Viridiplantae > Streptophyta > Pinopsida > Cupressales > Taxaceae > Torreya > Torreya grandis. The sequence goes on along the minus strand of JARHVA010005687.1, from coordinate 852,853 downwards.
ATCATTACTTTTATATATACATATATTTTTTATGATTAATTTTAGTGTGATGTAAGCATATCTAAACACATGATATATGAAAATATAGATCTTGGTCTTTCCCTCCATTCACGTCATAAGTATGTTCGGGGAATTTGCTTCTTTTATCATGATACACCCATTTATATTAATCTATGATCAATTTTAATTATCATTTTTGAGATTATATACTTACGCATGCCTCTATACATTCTTATATCTTTCATAATGTACTTGATATGTTATGTACCTAAAATTTTGAAAATACATATGTTTAGGAACTTGTATGTTATGTTTATGTTGTTTTCCTATATTATTTTCTTTAATTTATGAACTTTCTTATGTGTTTTTTTTATTTCTATTATCTTTCATTGCATTTCTTATTTTATCATTTCAATATGATCCATTTATTGTGAACCACATGCCTTTGTTTTCCTATTTAGACATTTGCATATGTCACTGTATGTTATATGTTGATATTTGAATATGTAATTTTTATGCTTTGTGTAAATTTAACTAATTCATGTCCCTTCAATTGTGTGGCATTTCAACATACCCCTTGTATGAGGTATACTTATACCATTTCCTTTTTATTTACTTTTGAATGCTCTTGTGTGTGTGCTTAATTGATATTTGAAATTATACTTTTACTCTCTAGACATTGTTGTGATATATATCATGCATCTAAGGACTTAATGTGATCACACATTATGTACCTTAATTCCATACCTAGTTATACATGTTACTCCTATATGATACATTATTGATACACATTATATATTTATCTTATCGCTTTAAGGTAAGGAAACTACTATATCTTAATTTCACTCATCTCAAAATGAGCAATATAAATGGGGGCATATTATAGAGGTATAACTTCCACATTTTTATAGTTTTAGATTAAAGTGGAGGAATTTTATAGAAACATGTTCTCCAAATTCACATAAGCTCTCAAATTATCCAAATTTAGTGGGGGCATGTCATAAAAACATGTCTACACTTGCATTGATTTAAAATTCACTAGATTTGATAGTTATATGATTCAGATACATATTTGTGGTAGAATTTCATACATTGGTACTATTATTATACCTAAATCTTATCTTGATACATATATGAGGTGCATATGTCATGCAAATGGCACCTAAAATTGAAAAATCAAATTAATTTCTAGATTTCAAGTACTATTATGGACTATTATCATACCCAAGATGGATTATTATTGAACCAATATACTAAAATATTTGGTTCACCTTTGGAAGGTGGAGTTGATAAAATCACTCTATATGTAGACACTATTTTATGATTATATAACACCTTAGTCTTATAACTTGTAAAAATTAGGACTTGGTTGTTATTCTTAGTTATATACCTTTCCCACTTCCATAAGTCTTGAATCTATTCTATATTATGCCCCTTGACCTATCTCTTAGTTACAACAGTCTTATGTTGACAAAAAATACCTTCTATCTTTCCCATAATTCTTATATTCTATTTATCTTCCACCTCTAAAATTTCTAATCATGTACCTATTTTATTTCTCCCTTGACACTAACATCCATGATAGACACTTACATCGACATAGGTATCCTATACAAATGCAAGTGTCTAGTGCCCTAAAGTCACCTAATTTGAAAATGAAATGCATCTTAATTGTTAACCTAAGTTATTTAATGTAATTTATTATTCCAAAGGGATTGATATAAATATAAGATTAACCCTCATTCATTATTAACCTAGAAACTCTTACCTACTCACCAAACAACTTACAAAAGGCATTCAATCAAGCACTTGAGTGAGAAAAGCATCCCTATTTTCTCCTATTTCCATATCAATCATAATGACAACACATATAGGTCTAAATTACTAAATGATTATCCCAAGAGCCTAATTTATAAGTTACAATATAGGTCATTATTATACTTACTTTCCAAATATTTCATGATTCACACACAACCCAACATGTAGGGGATAACTACATTAGTCTGAGTCTTTATTTTGGAGTATTTTATATGTTGGTAGTTCCCACTATTATTTAGGTCTTTAGGTTCATCTTCACATCATGTGCACACTAACCCATGTTCTCCCAAGGTCACCATAAATATTAAGAACTATTATTTTTTTATTTCACAAGGAATGATAGTCCATGACCTGGATCTACATGTACTAGAGTGAAGGTGAATCCAAACCCATAAACATCTAGGTGGTCACATCCTTTTAAAATAGGTATTCTATATAGGACACCCATGTTTAAAATATATCATATCATTGATAAAATTGTCCCAAGATAATGCTAGTGTCTATGACTCTAGAAGTAATCAATCCACTATTATAGAATCACCTTTTAGCATAATTTATAAATATTCTAGATTTGGAACTACTATAGCATCATAAATAACTAAGTACATTATTTTTTAAATCATTTACATATTTAACATATTTGTACTTTCTATATTTAAACTATTTTATTCTAATGAATTTAGCATATGTTTATATATGAGTTAATCAACAAATTGACATACTATATATCTTATTATCAAACTTGTGAATTACATTTCTATATACCTTTTTAACTATCTAGAACCTCCATAATCTAGATATCTTTAGGGTTAAACATTTGGTGAACCTAATCTTTAAACACAATTTTTACCTAAGCATACCCTATAGGATGTTTAATAACTATTTTGTCCTAATATTTTTGGTTACCATCTCCCTTATCATGGATGATTTTGATTTATTTCATGACTATGATTATGAAACTCTCCAACTCTCTCTTAAGAAAGGAATTAAAATTGACTAGTATTGCATTATTCCAAGTGATAACGAATGCAATACAAAAGATTTGAATGGTGGTAACTATTATCACTCTAATAAAGTTCATACTCCCATCATTTCAATATATGAGTTGATCCATATTAAGAAAGATAAAGATACTTTATCCACACTTCCTACACCACCATTATATGATTTTGGCATTTGATACTTGTTAAATTATAGATACTAATGCCAAGCATTGGGAAAACATGAGAAATATATAAACCACCCTATATCTCTTAAAAATAACAACAAAAAATAGGCAAGGCTTGGGATTTTCAAAAACATCCAAGGGTTACCAACAATTCAAGTCATCTAAACATGTAGATTTTACCAAAAAAGTGGGTACCTATGACCAAGATGATCCTTCATTTGATCATTAAAATTTTAGATAACTACATAAATAAATTATGGATAATTTATAAATAAATAATAAGGGGGACATGTATCCAATCAAAATTATTCAAAACCACATAATTCTTACATTACCAAACATTATTCCTCTTATCAAGGATGTTGGTTTCTTCTTACCTTTGTTTAAAACAAATTCTATATAAAAAAAGGTGAATTTACCAAATATTTCCAAAGATTAAATTGTTATAAACTTACCAAAGGTAAATGAAACAAATACTTCAAATGGTCCAAGCTATTCAAATGATTTATAAAAAGTACCAATGTTAAAATATCCCATACCATTATTGAAATATTCTAAATTTAGTGATCATGAAATTGCACTTTTATAAATAAATATGATGGTACTCATATGCCTAGATTCAAAAAATGTGGTGGGTTAGAAATAATGATAACACCTATGATAAAAAACACTATTACCATGGAATATATTATGTCTATTATGACTAATATTTGGGATCTTCATAAAAAAGTTTCTATACTTTAAATGAAAATGGATTTCCATAATGATAATGCACATATAACCTCATTCAATAATAAACCCTTTGAGAAATGTATACTTGAATATTCTTATCCACTAGGTTTTTAGATACCATATTAATGTATCTTTAAAACACATAAAGGTATATTTGATCACATGATATGTTATGTACATTATTCTAGTCAATGGGAAAAAGATGAAAATATTTTACTAAAGTTATTACATATGAGTATTTCAAATGAGGCTCGTAATTGGTTATATAGTTTACCAAAGGGTCCTTAACCACTTTTGTACAATTATAAGATGCATTCTTCCTAGATTTCAATATCCAAAAGATGATAAATCTTACATTAGAACATTTACATAATTTTAAACATCATGATGATTAATCCCTTTAATATTACACTTTTTGATTCAAAAGTACATCATATGAGCTAGCATTCAGACCCTCATATTTGGAATTGTAATTTATCTTTAGTATAGGCCTTCTTTCCCCATTAAATGAAAGGGCATTGAACAAAAAATATGAGTCATTTACCCATTTACATAATGATGTCGATATATATGTTTCATTCATAAATTCTCATTCAAAATAACTTAACATATCTCTATTCAAATAAAAAAATTATATCCCTTAAAAAAGGAAGGATATAATTACCTAAGGAATATTATGACCAAAAATGTGATAGTACTAATCTTTATATGACTAGTTTACAAATGTTACTCAACATGGGACCAATCCAAGGTCCATATCATATGTAATAATCTAAAAATGAATAACACAAAAATATCCCACACCAAAAATATTTAACAATTACCTTACACATGGGTGGTGATTATTTTTGGCATAACCATATTGATCATACATAATAAAAAAGTACTTGCAATGTTAGATGCTTATAAAAAATTGTCTTTAATCTATGAAATTTACAAAATAAAGGAAGCTAGAGAAACTCCTTGGGAAACATAATAATACAAATTACTTGTGGTCATAAAATAATTCAAACATGTTTGGGTTATGCCTACCACATATCCATATTCATTTACACTAGGATCTCTATGGTTACCCTAATTGGAAGTTAAAATTGATCCAAATCATCAAGGTATTTCCTTTTCTCATGAAAGAAAATTAATACATATTCCAAATGATAACAATAGTTATTCTACTACAAATGAAAAACATGAATAGGAACATGGTATGTACCTATTGAAGCTATCCAATGATGACACAAATAATGTAAAATATAAATATTAAGGTTTTAAGTTATTGAGTGTTGGAGATACCTATGACCATTCATTGGATGAGATCATAGATTAGTCACTTAAAATATTCCAAAAATACCTAAAAAAATTCAAAAATCAAATAATATTGTTAGACCTACATGCTCTATTGACTCCTTGGCACTTATGTGTTAGTTCCATGTTTATGGATGTCATATCCAGGTAATTATACATACACACATATGTCACACTTTTACTTGAAGTGTGATATAAGCATACATAGATACATGATTTATTCCTATTTTGGATTTTATACCTTTCCTTTAATCATGCCATGCCGACTTGAGGGCATTCATTCTCTTTGATATTGATACACACATGTTATATGGTTTGATGGTCACATTTCATTATCATGTTTGAGATTACATATGTACTTACACATGACTTTATCCATGATTATATATTACATAGGGTACATGATATGTTTTGTACTTGATGTTTTTTTCTAACACATATAATCCATGGGCTACTATCATAAGTTTATTTTGGTTGCTTATGATTTACTTTATGCACTTCCTTGAGTGTCTTTCCTTTCTATTTTTTTATACTCAACTACCCAATATTACTATAAAGGGGACCCTCCTATTAAAATTTTCTAAAATGCCTAAGTATCATGTTTAATAAGTCATTTAGGTGCATAAGAAATCCAATTTAATATTTCCCATCAATTCCTGGTTAACAATTTATTTTTTAATATGGATTAACATTTAGAAATACTTAGATTAATTTCAAATTAATTTGAGTTTTTTCCAATTTTTTATATTTTTTTAAACCATGATTTGATTCAAACATGCAAGCAAGTTCCACCAAGAATGTCTAGTCTAGTTCCTAAATTGGCATGAACACCTTAAATATTTATAGGAATTTCATATGACTAAACTTATACTTTGTTTCAAGCATTTACTAGTTTAGTATCACTCTAAATTTCTCTTAATTTTCCTATGGTAGGATCTTGATTGTCTTCAAAGTCTAACTTGACTCCTTGGATGACTTTATAGGATGTCAAATTAAACATAGTAGTTTATGATGTATCATGGGATTCCAAATTATAGATATGATTTAAAATTAACACTCACTCAACAACATGCCACTTGTCACCATGATGCTAATCCCAGACAAATAATTTTTGTTATAAATTCAACCCACACCATTGGCTGAAGGAAAGGTACTCTATATATGATACATAGTGCAAATCTACCAGTTCTAAAAGATAACACATGGTATGATCCTAAGAGATCATGAATAAACTAGATATTAGAATTAAAATCCATGGGATATTTATCAAAATCTTGGATCTTGTGAGAAATCCCCTTGAAATCCAAGTATCCATGCATCTCATTACATCTAATATTTCATGAGATGATGCCACTTATCCCAAGTGCAACTTGAGAAACCTTCAAAAGTGATATGTGTCTCCTTCATACTCATCTAAGAAAAACACATGTCAAAACCATGTCACATTTAATATAAATATCATCAGAGACTTCTAAGACTGACACATGGAAGCTCTCAGAGCATCTAATCCAAATATCAATGGTATCTATCTATCTGAGCCATTTTCAAGAATGAAAAGTGGTAGAGAGATAAATAAGAGCTCATGAGAATTATGTGTGTCCCCCTTGGACCTACATGATGATGACACTTGTCATTTTTATACTACTCCCATCTAAGGTATATCAAATCACCTATGATAATGATGCATGTCCCCATAAGATTATGTGATGATGACACTTATCATGCTCATAGATCCTCATCAAAAGATTAGTTATAATTCCTCATAGAATGACACATAGCTCCATCTAAGCTATAATTTTAACATAGAATCACTGATAATTTTCAATACCATTTAAAAATTGATACCTATCCATGCAGGGTCTTAATTACTTGTAAAAATTACAAGTGGCACTCCCATAACTAATCAAATTAGAGGGCCCCATCTTAGAGCTCACCATGAATCAAAAAATGCCATATGGTACTGAGAAAATGAGTTATTGTATAGAGCCATATCTCAAAATATTGAGACCAATTAAGAAAAAATGCGTGTCTAGATTTGAGCCAACTAAGTGACTTAGTCATTATGGGCCTTACAAGTACCTAGTTGGAACCAATCTATCATGCCACATGTCAAGAAGTGGAAATCTTTAGCTTTAAATCCAAAATTGATGGGAAATCAATGAAAAATTAGCACTAATATTTGAGTACAAAGGTGATGAGCTCACCATTAATGCTACATGAACCAAGATTATCATTTATAATGCATTAACCAAGGTAATATTCAAAGACTACTTGACTCAAATTTTGTAACTCAAATTTAAATTTGAAGCCCTAAGTATTTTGCCTCTTCATTATTTACATTTCAAGCCAACCAAGCTCAAACCCTTCACAAATTATGCCTATATTGCCATTGTTGGAGCTATAAAGTTGTATAAAATTACAAGATAAAGTCAATTTCTACCCAGAACACTAAAAAAATTACTTGATCAAGACCTTCCACCTTTGATAAGGTTATTCCCTATGGAAATGATGATTTCTTATTTTAGTTTGGCAATTCAATCATTTTTAGGGATATAGAGTTTATTCCAAAATCCATAGATTTAGGAGATATGCACTCTAGTAGTGTCTATCAAAACATTGATGGAGTTGAGGATGGTGATGATTCATAAACTATGCCCCACATTATCTATCTTACCTCAAACATCTTGGTAATGCAAGCTACTAGCCTCGACAAAACCACAACAAAACTTAGGTCATGCCTTGCACTAACATGGTCTATGGCATCTTTGGCAATACAAGATGTGAAGATGGATTGATTAAATCCATGATCCAAGAATTCTTAATTGCCTTTATTACTAGGTATAATTTTAGGAAATACTATGTCCTACCCCTATCATAGCTAGACTACAACCAAAGTATCACCAAGGGTTGGTACGAGGCTCACAAGGTAGAAACTATCTTAGTTTCATGGGTGATGAACCCAACCAAAGTAGTCTTCATGGATGACCAAGGAAATATAATCATCCACCAATTTAGAAAGGGGGTTAAGATTGAATTTGCACTATTGAATAGAATATTTGGTAATGTTCATATCAGATATGTGGACATAAGAGCCATCCCACTATTTCATAAAATTATAGAACATAAGATGATCCCCTCACTTAGGGATATCATTAGCAATAATATAATCATATCCATGGAAGATACATGCAGGAATGGAGATCCATTTTATATGATGAGCTACTTATTATATGTTATTTGTATAACTACACAATTAGGGAAAAACACATACACTCCTAGGTAAGATGAAGTGGTGTCGTAGACCTAATCTATCATGCATATCCACTATTTTTGGCACCATATCAAGATAATCACTAGGGATTTTATAACTCATGTTTACATATCATTATAGAATGTCCTATGTAGAGGATCCCATCATAGGTTAGACAAGCATTGATGAGCATTGGTAGCTACTAGCTCTACCTTGATTATTCAATCATCCAAATAAAAGGGGTCATGGTATCCCCCCTTAGGCTACCAAGGTATGTACCTATGAAGTTAGCATAAGAGGAAATAGCCTACCAAATGGTCCATAGATTTGATGGCCTCTTCAAGAGGAAAAATAAGACTTCTCCACATAAGGTTCCTTACAAATAGAGAAGAGCCAATATGAGATAATGACAAGACATGATAGTAGTAGAAAGGTATAGAGCTTCCCATCTCTTACCCAAGGATGACTACAGAATGTGGGACCCCAATCAAGTCATCTCTACACACCTCACGAAGTCAAAAAGGGATGTAGCTTTAGATTAAAAGAATTAATATAAGGTACATGATTGGATGTACCTTAATGCACTAAATGATGGTGAGGTCTTGAGGAATTCTATGAGAAAGAACATACCACTTAAAATGAGACTTAACTAGGAGAGGATGAAATAAGATATTACAAGACCTCAACCCTCACTAGCTTAAGAATCTTAGTCAATGTTAACTATCAAGAGAAGGAATAAGAGGAAGAAGATTACACTCCTCCAATAAGGAATAGACCCTAGAGGCCCCCACTTTAGGCTACTGTAAGTGGGAAAGATGTACCTCCAAGCTAAGAATAAGTAAATCCAAGTATCTAGCATGGTATATCATAAGCACCTATAATTTCTTATACATCTATTGAGGAAGCTACCCCAGAGGACTTAAACTAATTAAATCTATATGTTACTAATATTTCATTAACATAAATACAAGCATTAGCTAGGTGGATATATTAAAAAATTTATGCAAGAAGGAAGTCCACTAGAGTTGGGATATATAGAGAAGCATCCTCTTCATTAGCCTCCCAAATTCCCTCTATAAGTTCTATACCTCTAACTTCATCTCCATCCATCAGGACATTTATAACTGCCCCTATTGTTTTGCCCATCTTAGGCCCATCTTAACATCTTCCACCATTGCTTCCTTTAGAGGCACCATTCCACCATTCATATCTCATGCCACTAAAAACTTTCCACCTCCACCAAGCTCTCATAATATTAGTATTAGCCAATATGAAGGATTTACTCTTGCCCAAGTAGCTACTTCTAGTGAATCCCTCATCCTTAGATCTATTACATCCACCAAGCCATTGAGGTCCATTCTACCATCATTTACTTGGCACAAGTTGCCTCACCTTACCCCAACAACAAAAATTATTGGGACCCAAACATTTCCCTCATTCCTCCTAAACATGGGCCTGATCAAGACATTATTTAATCCATTAGGTTAATTGGACCCTACTCAATTGTATATCTTAGATTTAGTATTAGCTTCCTCTTCCTCCCAAATACTCCCATTGCAACCACCTCATATTTAGAAAGCCACCCTAGATTGGGTGAGAGATATGATACAAACAATAAGGTAGGGGAGAACTAAAGTGGCCTCCTTGGTAGCTTGTATTGGGATGAGATTCAATGTATCCATTAGGACAATGAATAGAGTAGTAAGGAGACAAGTGGAAAAATAATAGGTAGGTTTGGCTATGATATATGAAAGTGAAGAGCCTCTCTTCACTTTGACTAAGAATAGGAAGGTGGCCCTTATAGAAGTGCATGAGTAAAAGTAAGATCCTATATCCTTAATGTAGGAATAGGCTGAATCAACTATTACCATTATACAAGAAATACATCAAGAAATAAATAAGTTGAAGGAACAAACATTGCCTACTATGTCTAAAGGCACATTGATTTCAATAATCACTATTGTGATTAATTTATTCAACCTCTACAAGGTAATGAAGAAAATATAAGTATATGGAATCCAGCATGCCAAAGAATCACAAAGCTTGACCAAAGTCTTGTCCATTATGACACCAAGTTAGCAAAATTGGTAAAAGTAGCAAGGAGTAACAATTTTCCTAACCTAAAGGTGATACCTCTTAAAGATATAGTGCCTGTATAGACTATCCTCATGAATAGAAGGATAACTTTAAAGACCTGCTTTGATCATCTCAAGGATGCTAACACATCCTTTGAGAAAATTGAGTTTAGAATTGCTCACTTGCTAAAGAATGTCATGACCACCAAAGTGACCAAACTTGATGGATCTTTCATGGATGAGAAATAATTAAAATCATAGATGAAGGTCTTTATTTCATGTTTCCAAAAGGATGTGTCTATTTCCAAGATAGGTGTAGAGGTAATTGACATTGTAGCATTTTCTAATTAGAGATTGTAGAAGGTTGAGGTAATATAGGAGGAATTAAGGCCCATACTCATAGATCATAGTAGGATAATCTAGGACATACCTAATTTATTTAGGCTCATGATCCTAGATTTTTCCAAAATATAAAAATATTATCAAGCATGTGTTGTAGTATGGACCCAAGAGGAGAATGAGAAGAAGCATAAGAAATAATAATAAGTTGGCTAGCAATAACTTCCATCCCCTTAGGAATATTTTGTAATCTTTTGTAATTTTAAATGTAGAATATTCCATTATAATGCATCAGTTTAATCCACTTGGATATATTTGGGTGCCATTTGTGGGCCCAATAAAACTTATTTTGGGTATTTTGAGCCTATAAATAGGGGTTTCAACCCTATTTGTAATCAAGAAAACAATTGTTACAAAATTCAATACAAAGAGCCAAAGAGTTTGAGAGTTAGTCTGCAATGTTCTTCTGTGTGGTTTTGTGACTTCTAAAATATCATACTTTAGACATATATTTATTTCCTTTTTGAAATTTAATTTTTTAATTACATCTCACATATTAATTTTTTAGTCTAAGCTTAATGCTAGGATGACTAATTCAGTAGTATACTTGCTCTATTTTCTCTCATTAGTAACTAGATGTGTTGTGCAATTTACTATATGTGGGTTATATTTATGTAATGTATGATATTAAATATATGCATTATCCTTCCTCAAAATATTCAAATTCATTTATTCATCTTTGAACATAATGTTAGGGTTGGTAGATGTTAGTTTCATGTGATTTGCTTTACAAGTTAACATAATTGGCATCTTCTTTCATCTTAAGCATCAACTTCTTTTCTACCCTACCCTACTCTCTCTTGGACCTACCCATATAAAACCTTAGTGTATGTGTGTGTGTGTGTATATATATATATATATATATATATATATATGTATATATATATATATATATGTATATATATATATATATGTATATAGATATGTATATATATATATGTATATATATATGTATATATATATACATACATATACATATATATACATATGTATATACATACATATACATGTATATATATACATATACATGTATATATATATATATATATACATATATATGTATATATATATATATATCCATTATTCATTTGTATTTTGGGAATTAATTAGAAAATATTAATATTAATTACATCTCACATATTAATTTTTTAGTCTGAGCTTAATGCTAGGATGACTAATTCAGTAGTATACTTGCTCTATTTTCTCTCATTAGTAACTAGATGTGTTGTGCAATTTACTATATGTGAGTTATATTTATGGAATGTATGATATTAAATATATGCATTATCCTTCCTCAAAATATTCAAATTCATTTATTCATCTTTGAGCATACTGTTAGGATTGGTAGATGTTAGTTTCATGTGATTTTCTTTACAAGTTAACATAATTGGCATCTTCTTTCATCTTAAACATCAACTTATTTTCTACCCTACCCTACTCTCTCTTGGACCTACCCATATAACACCTTAGTATATATATATATATATAATTCATTTGTATTTTGGGAATTAATTGGAAAATATTAATATAATTCATAAACATTGGTAAGAAATTATGTCACTGCACACACATCTATTATCCCTATAATAGGGTCTACTTGCAGACTTTAAAGTGGTGTTCACATATCTAATATTTACATTATTTCAAAGAATATTTGTAAAAAATTCAATCCCTAAGTTGTTATAGGACTTAAATTGAGTTTCTACTTTATCCTTTGTTCCCTAGTGACATAGGGAGCAACAAAAGTACATCAACACTATTGTCTTCCTTATTATGATCATTTATTTATGGCTTCTGTGCCTATGTATGATTCCTTTGAAATTTTCATATGCCACTTTTTTGTATGGAAATTTTAATATGCCATTCATGATTTATGGAGATTTAAATAATTCATGTCCATTTGATTGTGTTGGATTTAAATATGCCCCTTGCTTTTTTTTTCCTTGGACAAATATATTTTGACTTGATTTTGAGTGTTCATGTGTGTGTTCTTGTTTACTTATTGAGATTATATTATTTCTATATAGATGTTTCCATGATATTTATAATGAATCTTAGAAATTCATGTGATCACATTGGTTCTATGTGATTCAATAATATATCTATCTATATATGTTCCTTCTACATGCTATATGGTTACATTTACAGATTATACAATTGTCTTATCCTTTTGAGGTGAGGTAACCAACAGTTCCTATCTTTCCCTCACATAAAATGTGGTAATATCATTGGAATAATGTCATATAGGCATTATTAACCACACTTTTAAAATTTAATGGGGGTATGTCATATGGGTTTGGTTTCCACATATTCATAGTTTTCAAATATAGTGGGGGCATGATTTGAAAGCATGTTCTCCACACTTATTCAATATTTAACATCTCTTGTTTATAGTGGGGGAATGTTTTGGAAACATGCTATCCACATTGGAAATTAAATTAATTTTCATATTTATCCATATATATAATAGGGTCATGCTTTGGAAGAATGTTCTCCACACTTACATAATTTTTTTAAATTAGCCAAATCACATAGTTATATGATTCAAATTCATAGGTGTGGCACAATTATATAAATCGGTATCATTTTTATACGTAATTTTAGCATGAGACATATCTAAGGTACATACACTATGCAACATGTTCCTAATATTTAAAAATATAAATCAATTTTAGATTATAAAACTCTTTTATGGACTATTACCATATCACAAAATTTTATGTACTTATACCCTGATCAAAATTTTATGAAATTTATTGAGCCAATCTAATATTGTAATTAGTTCAATTTTTTGGTACAATTGAGGTGATTAAATCAATTAATATTTCCAAGTTTTAAGGTTGAAATTTATTAGATATTCTAGCCTCACTAAGTTTTAAGTATCATTACATTACACAGTTAAGCTAATCTCAACTATCAAGTGGCAACTCACCTTTTTTCTAGGGTTGGGGGCATGGGCCCTCCAATATCTCTCTCTCTGTCTCCTTACATATATGCATTTTTCACACACACACACACACACACACACACACACACACACACACACACACACACACACATGTATGTATGTATGTATGTGTATATATATATATATATATATATATATATATGTATATGTATTTATATGTATATATATATACATACATACATATATATACATATAAATACATATACATATATATACATATATATATATATATATATATATATATATATGTATATATATATATATGTATATGTATATATGTGTGTGTGTGTGTGTGTGTGTGTGTGTGTGTACACACACACACACACACACACATATATATTTGTCCTAATCCCAATTTTATATTGTTACAATGATACATATTTTTCAAATCAACTTGCCAATAAGCAAGGTGGTTATATTGACACACAGGTGCACTTGTAAACCTTGTTATTTCAATTTAAATCATTTCAAGTAATTTAAATTATAGATTATATGCATTGATTATAAACTCTTAGATGCTCTTATTTTTAGGTTAGTCACTAAAAAATCACTCAAGTTGAGCACACACAAATACAAGGTGTGTATACACACCCAAGTACTCATTCCTTTCCTTTAAACTAGAAATTTAATTATTAGATTAAAAGGGAGAAAATGTAGACACTATTTTATTATTATAAATCACCCCAGTATTATACACTTGGAAAATTCAGATCTTGGTTATTCTTCTTAGCTCTAGACCTTTCTTGATTTTATAAATCTAGCATTTACTCTATCTTGTGCCCTTGGTTTTTATATTAGTCTAACCAGTCTTATGTTGATGATATAGACCTTATATATTTCCCATAATTATTAAAATGTACTTATCTTCCACCTCTAGAAGTTTTGAGCCTGCACATAATTTTCTACTCCCTAAACACTAACATCTGGGATAGACACTTGTATTAATGTAGGTGTCCTATCCTGACACAAGTGTTAATTAACCTAAAGTCATCTAATTTACAAATGAAATGTATCTTCATGGTCAACCTAAGTGACTTAATGCAAGTTATTCTTTCAAAGAGATTGATATAAATACAATATCAACCTTCATTCATTCCTCACCAGAAACTTTCTACCTACTCACCATGTAACTTACAAAAGGCATTCAATAAAGAACTTGAGTGAGAAAAGCTTCCATATTTTCTCTTATTTCCATATCAGTCATAAGGAAAACTAATATATAATATTTATTTACTAAATGAGCATCCTAAGAGCCTAATTTTTTAAGTTACAAGATATGCCACTATTGTACTTGCTTTCCACATATTGCATAATTCACACAAAGTCAACACATAAAGGAAAAATACATTATTATGAGGCCCTCTTCTAAATTATTGGATATTTAGTCAGTGCCCACTAAAAATAAGGTCTTTAGGGTCAACTTGACACTATTTTCCTACTAGCACATTTTTCCCAAAGTTTACCATGAAGATAAATAACTAGGGTTTTGTTATTTCATAAGGAGTGATAGTTTATGATCTAGATATGAATGCACTAGAGTGAAGGTGAAACCAAACCTAGAAGCATCTAGGTGGTCAAATCCTTTTCTATTAGGTATTTTGTATATGACACCTATGTTGAAACCAAATAGTAGCATCCATGTAACCATCCTAGGTTGATGCTAGTGTCTATGGCTCTAAAGGCACTCAATCTATAATCATGTGATTGTTATAAAATCACCTTCTAGCCTAATTTATGCTTATTTTATATCCAAAACTATTATATTATCATAAAAATCTAAGTACATTGTTTTCTGTGTCATTTCCATATTTAGCATAGTTTTACTATTTATATTTAAACTATCTCAGTTTAATGATTTTAACATATGTTTATATCTGAGTTTAACACCTGATTGGGATACTATAAATCTAGTTAGCACCCTTATGAATCTCATTTATATATACCCATTTAAGTATCTATATCCTCCATAAAATAGATCTTTTTAGGGTTAAACAAAATATTACTAAACTTATAAGTTAAATTTGATTAAATCATATAAATTTACTACACATATAGGTTGGATTTGATTAAATCATCCACCCTCATTAAATATATAGTGTAATTTGACTAAATTGCTCACACTCACCAGATAATACACATATTTATGTTGCATGATTGATATGAAACAAGCTTTATGGTCATGTTATAACTCACCTTTACACAAAGGTTAGGGGTACATGTCTTACACAATACACACACACACACACACACACACACACACACACACACACACACACACACACACACACACACATTCATAATTGTCTTATTCTTAACTTTAATGCTTCATATTGAGGCATACTTTCAAATCAAATTGACAAAATCCAAGATGGTTTCATCAACACATAGTTTTACTCCTAACCATTCTCTTCTTACATTCAAGTATTTCAAATTATTTTAATTTCAAATTTCATACATTGATTATATATTGTAATGTATTCTTGGTTATATTTATGTTACCAACAAAGGACTCAAGTAGGTCTTAAATGAAGGCAAGGTGTGATATACACACCCATGTATTCATTTCTATCTTTTAAATTGTTAATTTAGTTAATATATTAAATGGTGTAAAATTTAGATACTAAAATATGATTTATATATTACCTCAGTCTTGTGCACTTGGAAAATACATGTCATGGTTATAGATTATAGTTTTAGATCTATCTTCTATTGAAAGGTTGGCTTTCACTATATCTTTGTGCCTAATTAATTATATCTTAGTCAAACCATTATTATTATGATAACTAGGGCTTATGCACTATGAAAAAAATCTCTAAATTTGACTTTTATCCTTCACTATCAGTTTTGGACATGTACCTATTTTCTATCTCCATAGACACTATGTCCTAGATGGACACATGTGTTGATGCAAGTGATGAATTTTTGTAAAAAGTTTCAAGTGCCAAAAATTCATCTAATTTACAAAATAAACATATCTTAAAGGTAGGCCTAAGAAATTTAATGCCATATATTTCTAAAATGGATTGGTGTATATACAAGATCAACCATCATTCATTCCTCATATGGAAATCACATAAAACTCACACACCAATCTACCAAGAAGCACTCAATTAAAAATTCAAGTGAGTAATATTTCCCTATTCATCCCTATTTCCATATAAATTATTAGAGTAATATTAAAATAGGTCTGAAGCATTCAAAATTATCCCATAAGCCATATTTTATAAGCTACAAGTTAGGTCACTACATGTCTCTATTTATCACACATTACACCTTTGTGTACACACAATCCAACATGTATGGCATAACTAAATCAATTTGAATTCCTATTATGATTATTGGATAAGTAAGTAGTGCTCATTTATATAGGGTTACTAGGGTAGCTCAACATTTTGAGCCCATTAACCCATTTTTTTAGTCACTCCAAGGGTGAAGAGCTAGGGTTTCACTATTTTACAAAGAAAGATAATATATTCACATGATATAAAGACATCAAAATAAAGATGATAAAAATCCTATAAATATGCATGTGTTCACATCTATATATAGTTAGTATTATATAATGGACACATGTGGTATGGGTAGATACCTGTGTCAACATAATTGTCCAGATCTGATATAATCATATGAGGCCATAGAAAGGATATTCCTATAATATAATGATTATTTTAGGATCATCTTCCAGTCCACTTCCAACCTTTTCTTGCCCAAAACTTCATACATATAGTAAACTAGATAAGTATCATCTATTTCCAATTTATTTTATTATCTATCAATAGTTATACTTTACTATTTTTAGCAATGTCATTTGTATAAATTCAAAATATTGTTTGTTTAAGTTTTCTATTAATTATCCTAATTATTAGGTTAATTCACCACCCTTGTGTAAAATCTAATATAATACCCTTAACCCTATATACCTCCACATATATAATTTTAGGGTTAAACACACTCATTATAAAGTATTTAAAGTAATCTATCTAGTTTAATTCATATATAAAAGTAAAAATTCGCACACTCACTCTAGGAAAGAGAACTACATCAACCTACAGTCAATTTTGCCTATGTAGGAAATACTCAAATTACATAATATTTTTTGAGGGTAGCTCGACCAATCTGCTAACCCTATTCTCTCTTTTTTGAATTTGATCTATATTGTGTTTATGTATATGAGATAGGTTTTGTAGTTTTAAGGTCATATACACATCAAATCAAGACACATAGAAAATTATTAAACCCTTGTAGATATCTGCATGCACCTAGATCATAAAATTAGCTTCATATTAAACCAAAACATAGCTATAGTTAATAGACAAGTCTATATTGCATTTTTTTCTTGGCCTTTCCCAAACAATGTTTAAATTCCTATTTTTAGTCATGATATAGTTCACAGATTGTTTAAGGTAATTTCTAGTCACACTCAACATAAAACTAGTTTAAGAGAGGTTTTCACACTTGTTTTAAATTTACTATTTTTAGTTCATTTATTATTTTATTATTTTACATCCATATCTTTATATTTATTTTATTTTATTTTTACTAGTTTGGATATATTTAGTTGATTGATTTGATTTCAAAATATATTAAACATTTCAGTCAACTCATAATTTTATTTTAAGAACGTTGCTTGATTACTTGTTTGATTTTTATGTAATGTATAGTTTAAATTAAATTTATGATTTCAAAATATCATAAATTCCTAATTCTTTACACAAAAATATTTTGATTCTTTATTTTCACTTTCTTTTATCTTGCTTGTTTATTTTTAGAAACTATGTTTTGGCCATTTTAAACTACTTAGTGACTATTGTTAGGGATATGGGGTGATATTTTTAATATATTTTAAAATATTTTTTGAAATAAGGGTAAGGATAATAGAATTATAAACTAAGTAAGATACTATTCTAAAATTAAATAATTTATATTCACAATAAATTTTGATACAATGTTGAATTATGGAAATGTGTTAAGTATATAAAGTGCAATGCCAAATAGTAATTTGATTGCTTAAACATGAATAATGAATAATAATTATATTATTTAATGATGTGAAGGTATATACAATAAATATATGTGTATAAATAGTTATGATGATGCTCAACTATGATTCATCATATTCTTGAAATGAACGCTTTATCATCTTAGATACTACCATCAAAATAGAGACACTAGTGTCAACACTTTTGTCCTATATGGAACACAATTTATTTTAATTAAACTCCATGAGTTCCTATTAGGGTTAAATTTCACTTCACATATTATCTATTCATATTGCATGCATATGTTTTATATATCAGTGTGTATCTCAAAACCCTAGGTCATCTAATTAAGGAATACTCTAAAAAACATGGGTTAGTGGGATTAGTTGAAATCAAGCTGATCTCAAATACCCATGTGTTAGTGAGCATTAATTACATATCCAATACTCTAAATAGGGTCTCAAACTAATGTATTTATCCACCTTATGTGGACTTATGTATGGATAATTGTGCAATATGATATATGTGAGTACATATAGTGATATATATTTTAACTTTAAAAATAATTATCATGGATTAATATTTGAAATATTTAGACCTGTAATAAGACTATTTCTTTGAGTGATTTGGAATAGGGAAGAATAGGGTAGTATAACTCAATTATGAAAATGATTAAGAGATCTTGATATGTGTTTCCTTGGTAGTTACTAGATGTCTATAATGGTTGGGATTTGATTTGTAATTATATCACACATTTTGAAATTATTTCATGGGAGGATTAATAAATATAAATATTTAGACCCATATGTATCAAAATATTTACACATCTAAGTGTTTTTAAGGTACATACACTAGTATTAAACCTAGAACACTAGCATTGATGTTAGTGTCCTAGGATGGATAGTAGTATCCTAGAGGATATAGAATTGTTGAAGATATGTAATTGAAAAAAATAAGATATATATATATCATATTTTAAGCATATTTTGGGCTACAAGTGATCTATGTAATTATAATATCAGTGTCAAACTATATGATAAGCATTTATGCATAGTGAGATGGTGAGCACATGTATTTTGATAGAAAAAATGTCTTAAATTGAAGGGTTTAGACATGAGTGATATTTTTTTAGTGTAAAAGACTAGTTTATCATATAAAATATATATTTATCATATATAATAGACATCATGGTGTGAGGGGTTCTACCCCAATACTCATAGCCATTGTAGATCACTAAACATGAGTTTAGCTTCCATGTATCTCATGATATATCATAAATTTTTAAGGTCTCTTGTTTATACCACATAAAACCTCATTTATCCATTTTATTTGTAGTGCACCTAAGAGGAGTATATCACCTAGGGAATTTATTCTCATTTACCTTTATAAATGAATTTTTTTCTTTGTAGTTAATGTTTGAAATATTAGGCCAACACTATTCAATAAAGGATTAAGTATATTTGATATCCCTCAAAATTATTCACACCCTTGTCTATATCACCCTCATAGATTTATTTTTTATGTATCATAGTCATTATCATATCTTATTCATATTATATTGTATTCATAATGGGTTAAATGAATCAATGTTTCATTCATATATTCCATAGCATTATGTGTTTCATTGCTAAATCTTGTATTTTTTTAGTATGTTATTTATTA
>JARHVA010005687.1:670000-827500 GCA_037957365.1 Torreya grandis | reverse complement strand
TCATTAACACCTCAAGGTTTTGATGTAATGGTTCATTACATTTGGTATCAAAGCATCTACCTAGGTTCAAGTCAAAGAGAAGATGACTACACTAGCATTTTAGTGTTCATCCAGGGCTTGTACATATGGGAGATCCTAGGGTACGGGAGTAAATCTAGTCTAGAGTATGGTCTTAAAAAGTGTGGTGGGATGTTATGATCTTGATGTTTGTATTTCATTAATTCCTTGAGGTTTTGGTGTAATGATTCACTGCATTTGGCATTAGATCTAGGTTAGGAACCCATGTCTTATACTTCTCTTTGTATTATTAGAGTATTAGTTACTATGGATGCATATGATTTTAAAGTCATCCCTTGAGCATGTTTGAATTATCCCATACACACAGTAAGTATTATTTTCTATAATAGATATAGTATCTAACTTTTGAGGTCCAATGAAGGCATACATGAATATTATTGTATTGAGCTTTCTCAAAAGAGGTCAACATCTTGAAATGGCCTACAATCTAAAGGTTATTTTCCAAAGTTCATTTCATTGTTCATTTATTTTCTACAGTTCATAAATTTATGTAAAATGTTCCTCACATATGGTATCAAAGAACTTTCTCATCCCATGGGTAAATTTTGGATTTTTTTTTTAGTAGTGGATTTTTAAGATGTGTACCATTTACAAAAATAGTTTTCACTGCCTCTATTTTCTACATATTCATTACAAGTTCAGATAAGGGTAAATACCCCTCTACATTATTGTGGGAATTACTTGGACATAATACCTAAAAATCATTATGAAGAGTACCACATGAAACTCTAAGTATCTATCCCATTAAGTGGAACTTTTAGTAAAAATGGCAATGTCCCCATCTTGATTGACTAGTTTCTACCCATGAGATAAATAAAGAGCTATCACTTAGGGGTAAATCCATGGTTAGAACTTTTCTAGAGAGAAATACTAATTAAAAAAACATTAGTGGCTAGAGATATTACTTAAAAACCTTAGGATCCCAACTAGACTTGGGGACCATACCCAACATAACATTTTTAGAATACCAAAAATAAAGTGATCATAGTTGAGAACAGTTGTCATCGTGCACTTGTAGATAGGATTTTGGTAGGAACAACCAAGTAGAAAATATATTTTTCAAAAAAAAGATTTAAAAAAAAATCTATTTTCCAACATATATCTCACTCTATAGTTATGTTGATTCTAAAAATTTCTTGGAACACCAAAAATTCCATTATGCACATTTATCCCCTTAAGGTTCATATCCAAATTCCACTTCCATTAGCCAAAAATCTCATTTTTTATTATTCGAGTCTTGCCATTACTTTTTTATTTTTTTCTTATTACTTTGAAAATTTCACATAGTGTTCCTTTCCATTTTATGATCCTCTATCCCTCTTGGACAAATTTTCTAGTTTTTCCATTACGATTCCAAAATTGCCTTTACCTTCCTCAATCCTAAGTAAGTGGTGCCAAAAAACTAGTAAAAGCAAATTTTCCCCTTAGAGGACTAATGGCTCAAGTGGCTCAACATGAGATATCTCTACATTAACTATTATGTGCTACCACCCCTCAAACCATGAAGGTTAAGGGGTTATAGCTTTGAAGTCATGAATGCTAATGGGGGAGCATTTCCATGTAAATATAAGTGTTTAAATGTGTGTATCATGATATGTGATTACACTCTTTGCTTAGATATGTTCACCATTCCATTAGGAGTATGTGATTTGGTCTTATGGGTGTTGTGTATCCACACATTGGGACTTATATACGGGACTTATCTAAGATTTAGATGTAATTCACATATAGTGGTTAGAAACACACCTTAAAAGGGTTATTGTCTAGATCTGATCACATCATCAGTTCCCATTACATGGAAAATTTTTCAAAGAAAGGCTTGCATGGGGTCATTTCCCAAATACACTCCATCGAACTCTATTTCCCTACTACTACTAACTACCATGCTAATTTACAAGCCATGATTAACAAGCATATAACCATTTTTATATAGGTAGTGGGTTTTCCACATTCAAGGCCCAGAAGATCATTTCATTTTGATCCTTATAAGAAGCACCCCACCTAGAATTTGGCCATACCATTATCCCCATATACAAAAGACTGAGATTTAGTAACTAGTATATGATCTCCTTAATTCTAGAGTTATTCACCCCAACACCATCCCATAGTCCTCCCTAGTGCTTTGTGTCCACAAAAATAATGGTCCATGGTACCTATAAATTTAATTTTGTGCCCTTAACCACCTTGATATCAAATATAAATTCCCAATTTTAGACATTGATGAGCTTCTTGATGAGCTCCATGGGGTAAAATTTTTATCCAAATTGAATCTTCTTTTAGGTTATCATCAAATTTGAATGTATGTTGATGAAATTATAAATATAGCATTCCACACTCATTATGGTCACTATAAATTCTTGGTCATTCCATTTGGAATTAAAAATTCACCTTCAAAATTTTAGGCAATAATGAATACAATATTTTGGCCTTTCTTTTGTTAATTTACTTTGTTTTTATTTAATGATTTTTTGATCTATATTTTCACATGGATTGAGCATCTCTAGCATATTGATAGGGATTTACAAATTCTAGTAACTAATCAACTATGTGCCAAGTAATCTAATTTTTCCTTTGATCAAGAGGAATTTGAACATCTAGGGCATATTGTTTTAGTTGATAGGGTCCACCTATATCCCAAGAAATTAGTGTCATACAACATTGGGCTCAATCAATAACCCTCAAGAGCCTTCATGAATTCCTAGTCCTTACAAGATACTACCATAATTTTTTCAAGGATTATGGAAAGATCATGACTCCCTATAATTCCTTATTGAAGAAGGATGCATTCATATGGGATGTTGTAATTGACTAGGAATTTATGGCACTCAAATAGGCTATGTGTAGTACAAAAATTTTATCCTTGCTAAACTTAACTAAAACTTTCACCATTTAATGTTATGCTTGTGGAAATGGATTGGGTGTCATTCGTATCCAAGAGAGTCTTTCTATTGATTTCACTAGAAAAACCCTTTCTAGATGAAATTTGGCTTTGTTTACATACTAAAAAGAAATGATGGAAATTGTACATGCAGTGTAAAAATGACATCCACAGTTATTTAGGAATCATTTTTGCATAAATACCAATCACCATAGTTTTAAATATTTCCTAAAATAATAGGTCTCATCACCAGCACAATAAAAATGGGTCATCAAACACATAGGCTATGATTATGAGATCACTTACAAGAAGGGTAAAGACAATGTTATGGAGGATGCCCTCTCATGCACATTTGAGGACCATACTTCCCTTTCTACTATCTCATGCACATTCTAAATAGTTGGAATATGTACACCAAGGGTATTAAAATGATCCCTCCTTACAACACTCATTAAATAATTGGTCACTAACCCTTATG
The DNA here is from genome assembly GCA_037957365.1 of Torreya grandis. Classification (NCBI taxonomy): domain Eukaryota; kingdom Viridiplantae; phylum Streptophyta; class Pinopsida; order Cupressales; family Taxaceae; genus Torreya; species Torreya grandis. The sequence goes on along the minus strand of JARHVA010005687.1, from coordinate 824,066 downwards.
TAGTACCATATTATTCATGGGATGGTACTTATCTATGATACAAGGGTCATCTGGTGCTTCCACATAAAACATACCTAAATCAAGATATATTATATGAAATATATTATTTTCCATCCATAAGGCACTCATGATTTCTTAAAACATATGAGTGGTCACATTAAAACTTCTTTTGGAAGTGGATGAAAGGGGAAATTAAATAAATGTGGCTAAATCTGATACCTGCCAATAAAATAAAGGTGAAACAATAGTGATTCCTAGTTTGTTCAAGCCCTTTCCCATTCCTACTAGGATCTAGATAAATATTTCTAAGTATTTCATTGAGAAGATCCTTAAATATGGAGGAAAAATAGTGATCATGGTCATGGTAGACCATCTTTGCAAATATAGTCATTTTTTTGCCCTCAACCATCCATATACATCCTTCATGGCCATACAAGTTTTCTTGGATTAGATATTATTTCTTCATGGCATCCCTTATTCAATCATCTCTAATTGTGATAAAACTTTGACCATCCATTTTTTGTCTAAACTATTATACTACATAGGCACATAACTAAAGATGAGCTCTAACTATTACCACCAAATAGATAGCTAAACAAAAATTGTCAACAAATACTTGGAAACATTCCTTTTTTGCTTTACTTTAAAATAATAAAAATAGTGGGTAAAGTATCTTACCCTCATAGAATGGTGGTACAATGCCTTTTGCCACACTTCTACTAAAATGACTCCATATGAAGTGTTTTATGGTCAAGTTCCCATAACACTTGTCCCATATACACACACAAGTTCACCAGTTTAGGTGGTTGACACTACTCTTTGACATTGGGATAAAGTTATCAACATTTTATGGGGTAATTTCCATATAGAATAGATATAAATGAAGTATAAAGCTAATCAAAAATATTTTGAGTGCACATTTCAACCTGATGATATATTTTTGTTCATCTACAACCATACACTCAATCATACTTGAAATTAAAAGTGTTTTATAAGATAGATTTGAAGTTTTATGACCTATATAAAGTTTTGTGATAGATTGGGTATGTTGCTTACAAGTTGGAGCTTCCACTTTCCACCTAATTTCATCCAGTATTTCATGTCTCTTATTTGAAGAAAGTTCTTGGAAAAACCATCAGAGTGCAAACATTTTAACCAAAACTTGATAGTTAAGGATAAATCCTTCTCTAAATGGAAGTAGTCTTGGATAGGCACACCCAAAAAAAATTTCTCCCACTCAATTAACATGGGAACCACTATTAAAAATTTATCAATGATTCCCACATCTAAAACTTTGAGGACATAACTTTTTATAAGTTGGAGGGGATGTTAGGAACCCTTGTCCCACCCTTCTCTTTGAATTATTAGTATATTAGTCACTATGGATGCATATGTTTTATAAGTCATCAATTTATCATATTTGAATTATCTCACATACATGGGAAGTAGTACTTGTTATAATAGATTTAGTATTTAAGTATGTGTTGAGGCTCAATGAAGGCATCCGTGAATATTATTGTATTGAGATTTAACAAAGGAGGTTGACCCTTCTAAGTGGCCTATGATATAAAGGTTATTTTGGGTTATTTTCCAAATTTCAATTCATTCTTAATTTATTTTATATAGTTCATAAATATATGTATAAGGTTACTCTTATGCATGTGAAAAATAGTTACAATTTATATGTTTTAAATAGTTACAAGTTGTATGTTTTAAAAGTTATAAAATTTGAATGGTATTCAATACTAACTCACTGTAGTAAAAAGGACATGATATTAATCTGTGCTTAATTAAATATGTGAAAAATTAATATTTATCAAGTTTTAAATTCTTCAAAGTTAAAAAAATTTCAAATAGAATCTAGATCTATCTGTAGAAGTGTGCTTCATATTCAACTTCCAAGTGGGCCACATTAGAGCCTAGTGACACTCAAAATATATGGTTGAAATTTTTCTATTTAGTGATCCAAATTTGATGGTTTCACCTTATTCAATTGAAAAGTAACAAGCCACATTTATAGGTTTCACCCCTTTAATTATTTTATATATTATTTTATACATCAAAATGAGAGTGGAAGCATATAAAATTTCCAACTCAAGGGCTTTTATTTTTTTCAAGAAATTTGAGCCTTGATCACTCTTAGTTTGTTGTAGTTTCAACATTTATCCAAATGCCTCAACAAAGAGGTACACACATTCATTTAATATCAATTTATAGGGAAATTAAGCAACATATTCTTTCATTTTTTTCATTAAGTCATCATGTACAACCAGGCTTCACATAAAAATACAAAGTGTGTATCTAATTTAATCTAAAAATTTCACTTCATTTCATCACTAGAATAAAGTGGGGTGGGGATTTAGACACTCATAATTTATCATTAGGTGGTTTATAATGTTTAATCTTGATATCATTACATCATTTGGACTATTTTACATTTTGTTAACTTATAATATATATGATATTATTCAAATTTTATAAAAAAATGTCTTGAAACCACTCAGAACATCATTTAGACATCCTTATTTTCCTTACAAGTTTCTGTAAAACCAATTCCAATAGTATGTGTCCTTCTATAAAATATAAAACTAGGTCTGATAAGGTTGTACTATGGCTTTGTCCCCTACACCCCAATGGTAACTTTTTAAATTTGAGCCATTGTATTTTAACCCTCCCATGATTTTATCAACATTGGTTAATGAAAATATTAATTTTTTTAATCTATATAAGAATATGAAGGCCTCTCAAAGTATATGTAGTAATCACATGGAAATTATACTTCATACTGAGTAAAAGAGCACTATTTATTCTTATTGTAGGTCAAGTGCACTCATTATCAATATTTTAAATCAATTTGTCTAGTTGCATTAATATAAAAAATTCAAAATTTACTTACTCACTCTAGGAGGGAGAACTACATCTAACTTAGGCCCATTTGGGATATTTAGGTGTAGACACTTGAATTTTTAAAATGAATATATTTTTATAAATTCTATATCTACAACTTCTTAATGAAAAATTAAGACTCTATTGGTGCATATTATTTTTAGTCCTGTGTTCTTTTCCTTTTGATATTTCACACTAATGTTCTCACTATTTTGTTATTGCATTCTAATTATTATCTAAGTCACAAGGATTGTTGGTCCTTATTTTCTCTTTTATATTACTTTTTTCCTGATCGTAGACAAAACTATTATATCTAGACTATCAAGTCGTGTGGTTGTCTAAAATGAGTGGCATTATCTTAGCATATATTTTGGTGCCTTTTTTGAGACACATTTCTTTTGGGTATATTTTTATGACCTTTATTTTCATTTTGAGTTAGTTTTCCATGTCAATGAGTTACATAATTATGATTTGGTATTTTTATATTTAAAATATCCTAAGAGGCATTTTAAATATAGAACTTATCTACCTATAAAAATAAAAAAAATAACACTATGAAAACATCAATATCATTATTTTATTTTAAGTTTTATATTTTATATCCATATTGAATGCTTGAACCAAGATGAGGGCCTAGGTAAAGAGCATTTAGATTCATATTGCATATGATTTAGTCACACACACATAGTAGAGAGAGAAATACATCATCTCGAGGCCCCTTTTTAGGGACTATGTAGGAAGTGATCAGTTACAAAGGGGTTTTTAATGCTACATCAATTATTCCCCTTACCCATTATCCCCCATTTTCCATTATATTTTAATTTAGTTTCTTGTGAAATCCATTTATAAGGTTTTTGAAGTAAACATAAGATAAAACAAAGGTTTCAGTGCAAAATCATATGACTAAAACATATAAATATGATCTACTAGTTATTTCACATACTTTTCTAATTTTTAGATCTATTTCATAGGTAACATATACAAGACCACTCCATCTGGACAAAGATACATATCTTTGTTGTTTGAATCCTCTGGATGCATCTAAATTAGTCAAAAGAGTCACCCAATCAAATTAGAAGGTGTCTCAGTCAATATTACACTAAATCAAAACCATCTGTAGTTTTATTTTTTGAAATATTAGATATGTGATCATACCTCTTTATGTATTTTTGGGTCAAAACCCTAATTACTTCCATGTTAACAAATAGATACATGTATAAATATTGGTCTTATCATCTATTTTACTCAGTTTTATTTATCTTACTTAAGGTTAAAATTATCTTAACCCAAAGTTTAACATAAGTCATATTGGTGAGCCCATTTTACTTATTAAATATTGTAACCCATATATTTATCTATAGGGTTTCCTTCTAAAAATTATTTTCCTAGGGTTTAAAATTAAATTATTATTTCTCTCTTCCTCCTCATCCAGTTGATGCATTTTAAGGCATTACTTATAATTATAAGAAATAATGGACTATTTATCAATATTTTGTGATGGATACTAATGAATAACATGATTATATGTATAATGATGATAATGTTTATTTTTTTCATGATGATAATGAATAATACTATTTAAGTGATGATCAATGTGAAAATTATAGTTATGTAGATTAATTATATTCTCCTACTTATATTGTATCTCTCACAAGCAATGTTGAAAAACCTAACAATATAATTCCAAAATAGCCCCTCATTAGTGATGTGTTATTTTTTTATACTCCAAGGTTATAATTTTTTTATTATGTCTCTTTTTAAAATTTCAAAATATGAACAAAATAAACTCATAATTCCATTACAAAAAAGAAAAAAAACAATTGTGTATCTCAAGTGTTGCATTAAGATTATGATAATGTACCTTTTAGATATAATTTATGCCATAAACAGGGTATAGAATGAAAATTAATTTCATTTCCTCTCTTCTAATAATAATGAACATGTTTGTATTTTAAATGTTGATAATGAAAAAAAAATCTTTTTGAATGTGATGATACTTTAATCAATGTATACAATGTAACTATTTATTATCCTTTATCTCCTTCTCAAAATAATAATGTTTCAACCCAATATTGATAATGAAAAATCATTTTAGATTATGATAATACTTTAAACAAAGTATAAAATATGATTTAATTTTATAAACACTCTTATGAAAATTAAAGTGTTGTTATTTCAAATATTGATTCCACAAATGAAAAAGATGATGATCAATATGATGAAAATTGGAATGATGATGATTATTATGTCTATAGTGAAGAGGAAAATGTTTCTACAAATCATATTATATATTATTATTTACCCTCCCCTTGATATTATTATTTACCCTCCCCTCATGTTGATAATATTTATATAAAAGATAAAAAATCAATTCATGGCTTGCTTAATAATAATGTGATTGCATCTCATGATGATGTTCTTAGTTCTCCCTATAAATATGAAATATGTGACCATGTTAATTTTAGTGATGAGAATAATATTGTTTTAGATTAAGGTAAAAACGGGTTTTGAAGGGACCCTGAAACCCTGAACAATGAGAAAGATAAACAATAAAGCACAACCAGGTTAACACAGAACCTGATAACAAAAAAGAACCAAAACCAAGTTTTATAGGGACCTGTAACTGACAAATAGACCATGAAAAAATAGTTGACAAAACACTGATCTGAAAGATAACCAAATGGAATAGCAAGCTTCCAGATCTGTAACCAGCAAACCAAAAAAATGACCGGTTTGCTGGCCCAAAAAACCAATCAGTAGAAAGGAACTTTGGATGAATCTTATAAATTCGGATTTTTATTTTTGCATGATCGAAGATTCATATCTAGAGGAGGGACCAAAGGCTTAGCCTTCTTTCTTTTGACTGCTATCCAGCCATCTTCAACCTTAGCTGCCTCAGTAACCCATGCCTCAGAAGACACTGATCTATGGACACTAGTAGGCATAAACTCCTTGTGACAGTCTAACACATTTTGGCTCTTAGAAAGATCCTCCAAAATAGGGGAAGAGATCACCACCTCCTCCTTAGGCTCAGCTGTATCTTTAACTTCTACCTCCTTAGAGGCTTCATTTGATTGAATCTCCAGTGATTCCTCTTCATCTTCCGAGTCGGATTGCAGCCTTTCCTCATTCTCGGTCTCAGAATCTGTCGATGTCTCCAAAGGTTGTTTGTCTATGCTATGTTCAGAGAAATACTTTGGCCACCAAGAAGGTGAACGTCTGGGAATGTTTTTCCCATCACCACAACAGGCTGCAATATGTCCCATCTGGTGACACTTCTTGCACCTAAAAGGAATCCCCTCATAATCCAAGATTTGTGTCCAGGTACCCCTTGGGGAATCAATGCAAATCACCTCAGGAAGGCCCTTTGAAACATCTAGGTCAGCCAGAAATCATGCACAAGTCGAATGGTGGCTCTTAGTACTGTCTTCTTCATATAGAAACTCCCCTATAGCATTTCCAATGGTTTTATAAACTGCCTCTTGCCACAAATGTATCGGAAGATAAGGGAGCCGCACCCATATAGGGATCTTGTTAAAGGATTCCGAGAGAGGATTAAAATCCTTGTGCCAAGGTTTGGCCATTAGAGGAAATCTGCCCTGCCAAGAAAAATTATTGTGGCACAATATAGACTTCCTATCTTCAGGGTTTTGAAAAATTACTATAAAAAAGCCCCTGGCACAGGGCTGGATTTGACCATCTTTAATATGCAGCCAACTCTTAGCAATCCAATTCTGTAGATCTACAAAAGAGGGCTAGAAACCATGGAAACGGAAAATGGCAACACAAGAGGAAAACCATTTTTCTTCTTGGAAGATATTTTTTGCTAATTCAGGGTCTAGAGTAACCCTAACAGGTTTTAAAGCACTTACAGGCGGTGAGCGGGTAGGTACAGGTGTTTTATGAGGTTGAGCTTCGTGTATGTCTGCTTTGAAGGCCACCACATCTGCATAGGTTCACCCCCCTGGTCCATGCCCTGAACCAGGAATGTTGGCCAGACACACAGCTGTAATATCTTCATTCACCGCAGCAGAAATCCCTTTGCGGGTATTCTATTTCCTCCCTCTATTAACAGGATGAGCCTCCTTCGTAACAGCTTCCACATCCTCACCAGCCACTTGGATCGCTGCAGCCTATTTCAAATGTGGGTTCGTGCGCGCAGAAGCTGAAGCCAAAACCATCATTTTTTATTCCTTAATTTAGAATTTCATGTGCCTTTGAAAATTAGTGATAAACTAGATATTAATGAACCTCACAATCCTACCATTCCTAAGGTTAAATTTATTACTAATCCTTCTTGTCTTACTCAAAATAACATACCAATTTTAAAAATCAATAATAAAATTCAATTATTAAATGAATCCCTTAATGATATTAGCATGCATTTACAAGAGTTTATTTATCTAATGCATCCCATTGGTGATTTACAATACAAAGTACATCAAATTACTTTAGAAGCTAAGGCGCATCACTCTTGGGTTGATTTTAATGCTATATATGATAACCTTATAATGTGAAATATCTTGTATGCACCATTAGTGTGTGGTTTTAAGATACTCATATTTTAAAATTTAGATGCACATAGGGATTCTTATTTGAATATAGGATTATAAAAAGGCTATAAATGGTTGTATTGACAATTAGATTTTAATTATAGTCATTTCCAAAGATCTTAAAAGATGATACATTGAATTGGTTTCATCATTATTTTCCTAGTGGGTCTTTACATACATATGATGAGTTATAGGAAGTTATTATGAAATTTATTTAGAATAAATTACATATAATTACATATGAATTATTATCATAATTACATCAGGGAAAGTTAGAGATAATTTTTAATTACATATTGCAGTTTAAGACATGTATGAAATAGTTAATTTATGAACCAACACATTTGGAGACACAGTACATAATTTTATAAGGTTTCATCTTTTATATTAATTAAAATTATTTGTATCAAAAACATAAGTCAATTAAAAATATTTGGTATGATACAATGTCATTAGAGAAGAAATTAAGATTTGTACAAACAAATACATAGACAAATTTTGTTACCATTAGTGTCACATGACTTTGTTTAGGAACCATATAAAACATATAATAAGTAAAAGGTCCTATAATAAACACATGTTAAATTAATACATAAAGGGAAAGAATAATTTTTTAGATCAATTTATAAAGTCACTAAAACACCTTATCAAAATAACCCCATATGGTTTGATTAATTTAGGGATATAAGTTATGACATTGATATGATTAATCTTCCTCTTATTCATTATCTCTAATGGCATTGATTGGATAGAATCATAAATAGGCTTTATTGCAATTGTAATCACATTAATGTTCATTGAGGTAAAGTTTTTATTTATTTAGAGACATAATTGAGTAGTATTTTGATAAGGGTATTGCGACATTTTATAAGATGGCATACATAACTCCTCCTTTTTCCAATAGATCACATTATACCATGAATAACTTATCCCCATACATTATTTTTTAATAACTAATGGTCACTCATCGTATGGCTAGAAATGCATCTAGAGAACCATGTTATGAGAGTTCTATTACGTCACCAACTTAAAAAACACTGGAAACAAGTATCTAAAGATAAGAAAACTTATAAAATCATTGTAACAAAATGAAATAAGAATAATTAATTAGTGATAATGCATCAAATAATAAATATTTTTTCATAGATGTTACACATATTCCTACTACAATTACTCATAATAAGATATTTCCACAACCAAAGTATAGTGATTCAACTATCTAGAATGATGATTATGGTTCATAAATTTTATTCCCTTCATGTTGGTCACATGATTATGTAGGGTAAAAATAGTTTTTACATGTTTCTCAAATATACATTATAACTACATTCTAAAAATTTTAAAATATTATACATGCGTAATTTAATTAAAAACATACACTTAAAATTAAAATATACTCCAATCCTTAAATTAACAACAAAATTAAAATACTAAAGCAATATATATATATATATATATATATATATATATATATATATATATATATATATATATATATATATAAGTTATCCATAAACATGATATAAAATGATAATTTATACAATATATAATCACTCGATACTAGGACCATGATCTGCATGTCCCTCTACATCCATATCTACATCATATTATCTACTAATATGAAATACCTAGAAGTAGAAGCCCCAAAATCACCATGTATCCTAGATATAGACATATCTATGCTCCTAATTATCCTAAATCACCAATCCAATCATTATATTTATCTGTTCCCTCTATAAGTGAACATACTTGTCTAACAATCTTGAACCCAGACCACCCAGACCAGTATCTCAATTTTGTGGAAGCATATTTACTCTCACTATATATTCTCTTAGATCATCTCAATATATGGTATCTTTCATATAATTAGTAGTAGTTATAACATCTCAATAAAATAACAAAGTTCATACCTCATCAATCATTTTCACTCACTTAATAAGTCCACCTATTGTAGTTTAGAATTGCAAATTTTGAAAGGGCTCTTCAAGCTCTCTCACTCATAGCTACACTATTAGAACAACCTTAGACTATGGGTATCTTGTAATGAGGGTGAACCTCTGGACAAGGTCAACTTCCTCTTGGTAGATCACCTAAACTGATATTTATGTTTGGAAAAGGGATAAAGTGGGGTATGAGATGACTAAGATCACTAAATGGTTGATGCACCAAATTAAATGACACTCTAATGAGCTTGAAACAAGTAATAATTTAACATAAATATAATCTTTTCTCACACAATATTCAAAACTAACCAATTTTAATCAGTATTTTGGAAACTAGGATCACTAAGCAAGAGATGAAGGAAAGAGGGGTTGTAAAACTCATACTAATCATCCATTAATGGTATAAAATCACAATTTATGACCTACAAATAGCTTGAAACACCTAAAAAGAAGAAATAAATAAAGATAATAACCATAAAAGAATACTTCTTCACAAAGCCATCATGCACAAGCTTACTAGTCATAAGTTAAAGGCAAAGAGATAGATTAAATAATAGTCTTATTCATTAAAAAGGTAGTTTTTAAAAAAATTGACATAGTTTTCCCTTGCCAAATGAGACTATATTACAAATGAGGCCAAAAATGGGAGATACAGGGTAGAAGAGGAAGAGAGGAGAAGAGATAAAGCTTTATCTCTTCAATAACTATATTTACATCCACTCTCCAAGCTCTCATAATTGATTTCTAATGAATTAAATGGATGGAATATCCTTTGTCATCTTTGAGCTCTTTTAATTTGTCTTTTAGCTATATTTTTCAATCAGTAAGCTAGAAAAGGCTCCAAAAAGGTCTAATTTGGCCTATTAGGCACTTTTGGGCTAAAGGTTTCTTATCTTGGATGGTGTCATCATCCACTCAAATTTCCAAAAGGTCTTTTATCTTCTAGAAGCCATCCTACAGACCATTACTTCTATTTACTTCACCACTTGATCAAATCCAATGCCACTTTTGACCACTATCATTCCTTAACCCACATGGTTACTTTGGCAGTTAGTGAAGATAACATTTAATGTTTGAGAGAATAAAAAGTGAATATAGTCTAATTTCAAGTTGACATATCTCCCTTTTACTCCTTTGGACATAATTATACCTACAAACATTTCCTTTATCTTGAACTCCAGCATTAGAAACCTCTTAGGAGCTTAGGCCACCATTATATATTTCACCCTTGTTTCTTTTAAATACCCAAATAATATTTCTTGTGAGTTTAGAGTGCATTTACCATGGTTCTTTATTCTTTCTTGAACATTTTAAATCTTTCCAAAACCTACAACTTTTGTGACTCCATTAATGGAAGACATGGAGCATAGTCAATTTTCCATTTCTTTACATAGAACCTCTTGCCAAGCTATCAAGACACCCCATAATATTTTTTATGACCTATATACACCTTATAGATCTAAATGGCATTCATTTAATGGTGATTGTGAGGTTTTATACCTCTCTTTACTATAACAATGGTGGAAGTATTGTATTAGATCTATAAAACACAGCAAAAAATGTTAACAAACTTGAGTTCCTCACTTTGGAACTTAAAAACACACCCTAAAATATTTTTAATAGGATCCATATGCCATATTTCATTTATTAAAGTCCAATTAGACCTCTTCCATTCCTTGGAATAACTTGTTCATTTCTTGACTTGGTACTTGACCTCTTTTTAGGCCATTTTGAGCTTGATAGGTACCCAAACATGCCACAATTGCTTGAATAATAGGTATTATATGTGATTAATATATTTTTATTTTTTTTAGGTGATTATAGAACCAAAATAGGTAATTTTGTGAGGTTTTTAGGAGTTATAGGCTAAACTAGTCATTTTGGGGTTTTAGGAGGGTTTAAGATATGTGACTTGTCTCCCAATGGTGTTTGAAGTCTCTAAGGTATTTAATATATACTTATAACCATTATAATTGTGTTACCACTTCTTTTAATACATCATTTATCCTCCTTTTCCATCAATTTTTCATTATACCTACTTGGGAAGATTTTGGCATTTTTAAGATTGTGGGCTCGCATGGTGTTCTTGGGTAGTTCAAGCCCTTTAAGAGTCTCTTGGCCTAGTTGACCTATGTGATCATCATGATTAGGTTATAATTCACACTTATTATAAATTTTAATCCCATGAATTTTCCATTTGACCCCTTCAATTCTCACTTTAAGACTTGTTTTTGGCATTAAGATTCCATTAATAGAGGGATGAAAACTTAATTTTTGTTGATTCTTATCTTCCATCTATATTATTTGGACCATAAAATGGAAAATTAGGTTTATTTATTTTTTATAAAACATTTTAAATACACTAAAACTTTAATCCAAATCTAATGACCTCCAATTAATAATTTTTTTGCTCTTTTAGGCCTCAAGACTGTCTCACTCCCATAAAGTGCATGAGGTCTAAGATAAAATAGGGGATATATAGGATACTAATTTGAATTAAAGGTAATAATGGGTGTATATTTTAAGTATTAAAATATTATTTACCAATTTTAATAATGTTTATGGATCTATTTATCCCCCAAAATTCCATTTTCACTCTCGAGCACACTCTAAAAAATATGAACTGTGAGACATAAGGAGAAAGAAAAAGGTGTATCTTGAGATTTATGAGGTATAAATACATCATTAATTTTTTATTATAATATTTAATTACCTATATAACTTATAAAATCATTATATTTTAGCAGTCAAGATTTTAAGTGCCTCAAAAATGCCTTTTTTGATTGTCTACATTTGCATGCCAAAACCTTGAATTCATCCAACTTACACTTTTTCCAATTTTTGACTCTAAAATTTGGATTAAGGTGTATAAATTTAAAATATTTCCCATAATATCTCAAAATAATTTTTTTTGTATAAAAAATATCAAAAAATATGAAAGTTCTCTCAAAACCAAGCATTGAGGGTTTAAAAAGGGCTTAAACTAATTTTGGATTTTATCATGGTTATTGAGTGATAAAGGAGAAATAAGGAGAGTAAGAGATGTTTATGTATATAACCTATTCCCCCAAATATACTATAAAATTTATTCTCTAACACTTTACATTTGAATTAAAAGTCTTGGATGGGTTTTTAGGCAAAAATCAATTTTAGAGCATCTAAGAGTCTTAACAATAATTCATAAGGTTTGGGGGGGTTAAGGGAATAATATACTTACCATAAATATTTATTGAATTAAAATAATAAATTTTTGGCCCTTATCAACTCCTAAGACACCCCAAGTCTCTTGTAAATAGGCTCTAAAGACCTACAACTATGATTATCTTCATTGACTATAAGGAGGTCCTAGGCTAGTTATGGGTGTTTAAAAGTCTCTTAATCCCTCCAAAGAACTATGAAAAATATAAAATGGTTATAAAAAAATTATTTATTAGGTTTTTTAAGATCCAAACACTCCAAAATATTTCTAAAACCATTCTATGCAAACTAGGTTTATTGAATTTTATTGCAACCTGCAATGGTCAACTTGTAAAAGTAATAAATTCACTTTTATGAAATTTAATGGAGAAATTAAACTTGGAGGTTGTTTAAAAAGGAGTCTAATTCATATTTTATATTCATACCATTCCACAATTCTCAATATCTTGGTCTCTACATGCATTTCCTTTTGTGCTAGTTTCTTAGGCTTTTACCACATTCTTCATCTTTGACTTTGACCTGAAATAAATGTAGTTATATGGACTTTTATGATAAAATTATGAATGGAGGCTGTTCCTCTTACTCTATAGAACAAACTTTCATTTTACACCATACCAAAACTATTCAATGTATTTCCCTCTGAAATTAATTCTTTGTTGACTGGTCTCTTTACTAAACATGTTCAATTTGAACCCCAATGATCACTTTTTTGAAAACTAGTGGCTATTTCACAAGGCCTAAAATTGATACTCTCTAGCACATATCTAACCTATAGAGTAACTTGAGAAGATTATAAATTGAGATGGGTAACCTATAAATACACCAAACATTGAGGGCATGTTCTTGGCACATATGACATCATCCCTATGTCATCCTTTAACCAAATTTGACTTCATAGGTATATATAATAAATGTCCAAACTGATTGGTTTGTACTTCCCTTGATGATGTACAATGATGGTCTAGCTATTATAATATATCAAAGTGAATTTTTATCTCTCCAAAGGACAAAATGGACTTCCATAATCTTACCAAAGGATCTCTGAACCTCTTACAATATCCTCTTAGTTCTTAATGCCTTGTAATCATGCCATAAACCCTCCAATACACAAAACTAACCTCTTCTATATTAATGCATCATGATTTTTTCTTGGCTTTTAAGGGTTTTTTGGCATTTTTTTTTCAACAAGGCCTCCCTTTGAACTTAGATACCTGAAAATGATTAGAGATGCTTCTTAGTAGCTTGTAAACTCATAAGAATCTTTTCACATGGATTAGGTGGCCTCATCTTTATACTCATACCTGTAGGTGGACATCTAGGATCTCAAGTATGAATAGAAACCTTAAATGATTCCAATTTATTTAATACCACAAAATGATGCTCTTTTTTTGAATACACCCCTCAAATCAATGTAAGACAGACCCAGACATATCTATAAATAATGGCCTCTTAACTGAGAGGATGGAAGAAGTGGTAAGGGGAGCCAAAATGATATTTTGAGTGATCCTCCTTGGGCATGTGATATCTATAACTTTATCATGAGCTTAATCAAGATATCCCAGGGTGTAAATACCCTTCTTACCAACTAGAAAAGGTAGTTATACCTATAAGTGTCCATCACTCTCCTTTGAATGCTTAAGCCTAACTAGGCTCCTTTTGCTCCAAAATACCAAAACTTATTTTGGCCTTAAAGAAGATAAATTATCCCTTAGAAAGGGTTTTTATATCATTATTATACTTGACCCAACCTTCATCGAGTACCTATTCAAACTTTAAATAGTCATGTTTCTCTTATTTTTTGCTAATTTCTTAATTTTAGAAGACAATAATAAACTAATAATAAGGGTATGGTAGAAATCCCTAGTTGGTGACACACACATAATATAGACAAATGTTGATAAATGCTTTTTGGTTAGGAAGGAATAACTTGTAAATAAGAAAGTAATAATGAAAGTGGTTGTTAGTAACATAGTTAAGTGGACTACCTAGCATGAGCTAGATCCAAGAAACATATGCTTGTTAGGAGGCTATCAATCCACTATTGAAAACAATCATGTTAAAAATGATAAAAGTAATATACTTACATAAAGTAAATTAAATGCAATATAAGAACCAAGTAGAATGCTTATTAAATAAAATGACTAAAAATAGCAAAATTGAGCCAATACTCATACTAAGGTGGGTAGAGTTAGGCTAAAAAAACTATGAAAGGATCTGTGAATATGTAGGAACACAAAAAGTTAGGTTTGGTTAGGGTTAAGGGGATAAAAATAACTTGTTATTATTATTATTTTCCACATTGACTGTCAATGTTTGGGGGAATCATCGATGGTTAAGCTAACCATAAATGGTTGGATAACCATCAGTGGTTGTGTTAACCATCAACAGTTACCTGTGGGTTTATGATTTTTTTCAAAAAAGAGTTCTAGAATAGGTAGGTGGTTAGATGAGGGTTCTATTAAGGATCTGGCAAAGAAGGAATGAAGTCTAGATAGGTCTGATCAATTTTAAGAGATCATAAATCCAAAATAATAATGCTAAAGTACTAATATACTTATAGCTTGCTAGTTGGTTGATGGTTGAAAGCTAAAACAATTTTGTTAGAGTAATAGTACTTTGGCATCAAAATCAAATTCAATAGAGGTTTGGTTTTCTTTTGTTGACATTGATTTTATAAAGGAATATTAGATGTTGGAGAGCTTGAATATCTATGTGCTTTATAACTATTTTAAATGATCCTCTTCACCTTCTACTCCCCTTATTTTATAGGCAAAGATAGATGGAGGATGGAAGGTTCCCTAGAGGATGAGGTTGTTGATTATGATGTTTGCAAGTTAGTTATCACTGCATAGGGTGAATATATTAGATTTTGCCTCATTATCTCACACATAGTTGGTTGATGTGTTAGGAAGATGAGGACCTAGCCATCGATGGTTAGGCTAATCATTGATGATTAAGATAACTATCAGTGGTTGAGTGTCTGAGGGAAAAAGGGTAAAATTAAGTTAAAAGGGGTTGGTTAACAGGTTAAGTTAGTAGGTTGATGAGTTAGATAACTAGGTGGTCAACTAGACTCAATATTTTATTGGGGTCCTAAGGAATTTCAATGACTAGAACTATTGTTTGTAGTTTTTTAATGTCTACATTTTACCCCTTTTTATTATATATCTTTAAATTGATAAGCTATGAAACAAAAATAGATTGCTAGTCAAAGGTATAATTACCTTGAGTGTGGGAGGAGGTTCTTACCCTTAAATTGGGAGTTGATGAGGTGAAAACGAAATCAAGTCAAGATTTTATAATAGGTATATGGTAAGTCATAAGGTTGGTGACAAAGGGGTTGGGTATTTGAAATGCAAACATGCGCACAAAATATGACTAAGTGTGATAGTCAAGATAACACAAAGACTAAAGTTACCAATGTTGGTGAAAATAAGGCTAGTTCTAAAATGATAAGTGATAGGGTAACTGATCCACAACATTGGTCATAACTAATTGGGTGACTCTATAAGTCTCCTAGATAGGGTATATGTTTCCATAGGTATTCAAGGTAGGAAGTACTCCCTTGAAAAACACAAATGGTCTAGTCGTGTAATAGGTGGTACAAATTCAAATGGTCAACATGGTAAAAATGATCAGTGTGATAAAAAAAGACTAAACAAGGTCATCAAAAAACATGAAAGTGTTTAGGTTAAAAATGGCCAACATTGAGGTGGACATGGTCTAATGATTGGGTCAGAGAAGGGTAATCTCCAAAAAAAGTTTAAATTTGGTTTGGGGGAGATTAGGTGATCTTCAAAGTTGGGCACTCAAATTAGGTGCAATGTGGACTCTCCTAACCATAGATGTTTAGGGGTCTAAAGTTTGATTTTTAATGATCACCCTAACCATCAATGGCTAGGGGAAAACCCTAAAAAGCCAAAATATAAAATATAAAAAGTGAAAATGAAAATTCATTTTCACTTTTAATAATTTGATTCTAATCTTTCCATGTGGTTTAGTGATTTGTTGTGAGATTTGATTGAGATTTTATGTGAGGTGTTAGTTGTGGAATTGTTGATTGTGTTTGAGGAGATCAACTAGGACCAGACATATAGGGTGGATGAGGATGTGTCTGAGCAGCTAGGTATGGGCTCCAACCTTGATAGTGGTCAAGGAATGAGGTAGGAGATGTTTTAAAATTGATAGTTTATTTTATTTGTTTATTTGGAAATTAAATGTGGGTTTTGTGGTTATTTTATATAGTGATTTGGGGGTTTTGACCTAGTTTTAGGTTTTGATTAGGATTGTAAATTTTATTAAGTGAAACTTGGAATTAGGGGAGGATTTAAGTTGGGGGTGGGTTTTAGGATAGAAATAGGTAGTTTGTTTTATTATAGTTATTATTTTGTTGTGGTTTTAGGAAGGTAGGTTTGGGGGTGTTACCATCGATGTTCATACACAATGATCATCGACAGTTAGACCCAATCGTCAATAGTTAGGCATGACTGTCGATGGTTAACCACCAAAGGAAGAATTTCATATGACTGTTGATGATTTTAAACACTGTTGTTAGTCAAATACCAAGGGAAAAAGTGGCAATAAGACCGTCAATGATTTAGGTAAACCATCAAAAATCAAATGCTTTTAAGAGAGGTTTATTTAAAAATGAGGTATAGCTAAAGATAGTTTCAAATGTTGTTAAAGGTTATGTTTGTAAATTAAAGTGTCAAGTTTAGGTTTAAGGTAAGTGGCATGTTAAGTGATGGGTTGTTGTTCTTAGTTTAGAAGTGTCGAGTAGGAATTTTTTTTGGATAGAGTTAGGTGTTGTTTAATAGGCTAAGATAGGGTAATTATTAAGTAAGTTTGATGTTATGAAATAGTTTATTGGGTAGAGTGGTTAGAATTTTATAGGTAATGGTGGATTGTTGTTCAAATGATAGAGGTAATGTGGTAGATGTAATGGGCTAGTTTGGAATAGGTTGAAAAAGGTGGGTGTAGGTTGGTATTGACTTTAATTTGAAAAACTAAGTGTGCATGCTAATGTGGTTGTTTTATAGGCACATGACTAGATCCATATGATGGATCGAGTCCTTAAGATCTTTGAAGAGATCTAAGATGGGATGACTATGTATGAGTGGATAAACATGGAGCATGTTGTCCTTAGAGCCATGGTTCACTATCAACACATACCATGGGATGGGGTTATGATCATGGCCCTCATTGATAGATAGAACCTAGTGATGAACACATTTTTGTTTCCAATAAGAGAGATTAGCATCCTACTAGAGGATGTGCATATGATTACATGGCTACCCATTTGAGGGGAGCTGATTTACCACATTAAGAGTGAGGAGATGGATTACCATATGGAGTTTTTATATGGTGAGGATTAGGTCCATGTCAGGTGGCATTCTAACATATTTAGCTATAGGCCTTTATACTAGAGGGCTCTAAAGGACTAATGTTTGATGACTATGATGATGATGGTGGTGTTTTATTTTTCACTACCTAGTTCAAGTAGTGGATGGTTTCCCTATCTATTATTATATGTGTTGGTAGAGATGTTGTTGGCTAGGATAGTGTTTGGGTGGGCTCATATTTTATTAGTCTAGATTTATAGGGATCTCTAGGAATTTCAATCTCACTAGTGATATGGTATCAGTTTTGAGTTTGTACTACATTATTGGGCATATGAGCACATTAGGGTGTTGATGCTACTAGGGCTACCATGGGATAGATACACCCATGTACACTTCACAGTAAGTTTTTTGAGATGGAGAGGATACTATGCTTTGATAGGTGTTGGAGGTGGTGCAAGAGACATTAATTAGCTTAGAGATGCATTGGAGGGTTTGGTTATGGGTGAGTCATTTGGAGGCCATATATGGGTTGGCCTAGGTGGGCCTAATATAGTTACCACACCTTATCACTACAGAGCTGGCGATGGATATATGGGATGAAAGAGGGGGAGATGGAGCTTATCCCCTTTGATCAAGTTTGGCATCAATTTTGTCTTATACAAGGGATTTTAGCTGCTTCTTAGAGATATAGGAAAGAGGATGTAGAGTTTCTACTTATAGATCTATATCCACAAGATGTAGTACTAGACCATGAGGAGCTACTAGCCAGAGCAGTGATAGATGATGTTGGTTTTGTTGATGGATACATGGCATGGTATCAGGGCATATATATAATGGCCAATTTTACATGGGGTGATAGGGGTCAATAGGCCATGTATGTGGATCCTATTGGGGCACTAATTTAGGGTGTTGGTCAGGATAGGTAGGCACAAGAAATATTGATAA
The DNA here is from genome assembly GCA_037957365.1 of Torreya grandis. Taxonomy (NCBI): domain Eukaryota; kingdom Viridiplantae; phylum Streptophyta; class Pinopsida; order Cupressales; family Taxaceae; genus Torreya; species Torreya grandis. Next base: position 805,199 of record JARHVA010005687.1, on the reverse strand, counting down.
TTGCACAAGCTCAAATCACATGTTTCCAGGGGTAAGTGACCACTCTATAGGGATAGATTATCATTTTATAGGGTCAAGTTGCCATATTAATGAGAGAGAGAGAGAGAGAGATCAGGGGAGGATATTTCTTGGTTTAGTGACCTAGGAGAGAGATACCTTGAGATAAAAGATAGGAGTGGTGGTAACACCAATAAGAGGACCACATGATATGATTCCAATGACACAATACTTAACTATGGTTGAGGATTTGAGATACTATGAGGTGATAATGCTATTATAGTGTCCATAAGAGCCAAGATATGGAGATTATAGGGCTAATTTAGTAGGTGGTCTAGTTATAGCTATTTTAAGGTAGTGAGCCTCTATAGTGAGTTAGGTAGGGACACTAGATGGTAGTGCAAGTGAAGGAGTAGGAGGGGTGAGTGGTAGTGGTTCCTCAAGGGCCTGATATATGATATTATATGATGTATATGTTTTTGATAATGACATGCATGATAATGATGCAAGATTTATATGAGAGAGATGTTTATACATTATTACATGTACTTTTATTTGATGGACATGATGTATATGATGATGTTTGTGATGATATATATATATATATATATATATATATATATATATATATATATATATATATATATATATATATTTTCATGGTTATATGTTTTGATGTGATGTTTATGCTCATGTTTATGGTTGATGTGATGATGGTGATTTTGTTTATGGTTATGCTGATTTGGTTTTATGATTTAATGTTATAAGATGAATTATTGTGATGTTATGGTAAATGGATAGGATGATACATAGATATATAGATGATGTATGATGTTGTTCATGATATTTTTATTATTGATTTTGTTTATGTATATGATGATGAATGGTTTAATTAGGGGTTTTTATGATATGTTGTATGTTCATATGATGTTTTGATGGTAGATGGATAGGATGATATTATATATAAAGAGAGAGATGATGTATGATGTGATTCATAATGTTTTGATCATTGATTTTATTTATGGATATGATGATGAATGGTTTTATTAGTGTTTTTTATGATATTATATATGTTCATATGATGTTTCTATGGTAGATGAATAGGATGATATTATAGAGAAAGATGATGTATGATGTGATTCATGGTGTCTTGATCATAGATAGATATATGATTTGGTTAATGGATATAGTTCACAATGTTGTGTTCATCATTGATGTTTCATGATCATGGAGATGTAATGTGATTATGGTTAAGCATGTGATGAAAATACATAAAGTTAGATGATAAACTAATTGTAGGAAAAAGAGATGAAAATCATGAGACACATGTCTACATGAACCAATGATGAAAGATAAGAAAATAAACATGATGCCTTTTCATTGGTAAGGACCTAACAAAACCCAAAGTTAGATTGGCTTAGGGAACATAAAACTTTTAGATGCTTCACATTATCATGCTTAGGTTGATAAAAAAGGTGTCTTGATCACATTATGTCAAGTAAATTCATAATCCCTTGATTAAAAAGATGTTATAAAGGAAATATAGGTGGTAGGTGAAAGGTAAATGGTGGAAAGGTAAGGTAACCTTATGTGGTTTATTTTTCCCCTTATATAGGTGACCTAAGAACCATAATAGACAATTCCATGTCTTAATACTAGGTGTATACTAATCGATGCAAGAAGTCTAGTAATGCTAGATATGAAATGTGATTGCAACTATCTTGGGATAACTGATTTTGATATAGATTCTTTTGTTTATTGATTTTGTTTTTGATAGTTTATGAAGTTGATAAATGTGGGAAGCTTCAAATTATTGCATTTGACAAATTTGACTTAGCCATCCTTTAAGGGAGTGGTCTAAATTTGGATTTGTTTATTTTGGTAGCTATCTTTCAAGGGAGTAGTCTATATTTTAAGAAATTTAAAGGATTATGGGGAAACTTTCATTCAAGGGATCAGTTTTTAATGATAAAAATATGTGACCCAAACCCAAATGTTATTTGTTTTGGATTGTGAGGTTTTAGAAATAGACAAGTCTAATTAGGCTTAGAGGTTTACCTTTATGATGGCAAGAATTTTAACACAAAAAGGTTAGTGATAGGTATAAAGGGTTATTGAGGAATAATTACCATGGGATTTCATATTATTAGAGATGAAAAGTATCCATGAAAACTATGCTATGGGTAGAGCCATGGTACCCATATTTAGGATTATGATATAATTGTGATGGTTAATCACATGGTTCTATGTTGTAATCAGTTTTCCTCAAAGGGAGAGGGATAGGTAGGTAAATGTTAAAATATCATAAATCAAGGGATGAACTTATATTATATAGTAAGATGAGTTTGATCCTTATTTAACAAAAGAAAGGACGTAGATGTGAATCTTTAAGATGCTCAGGTTCTAGTTTCCATTCGAGAGAGGATAAATGATAAGGTCATGATCCATACTTATGAGTTATGATTTAGGTTCCAAGATAATTGAAAGAAAATTTACCTCTTTTACTTTTTTCCATATTGGTTACATACTAGTTTTCCTTTTAAATGAGGTCCTTGATATTGAATTCTCATTATTTTCAATGTTTACTATAGGTGTACTTGATTCATTCTTGGTATAAATGAAGATGGTTAAGCACTAAAAGGAAATGCTCATAAAGTATCTCAAGTCATGTTAGATGTTCTTGATGATAGTCATTTTTAGAAATGATTTCCTACAAATATATGCAAAGAGAGGGAAACTAAACTTCAAGAGGCAAAACTGCCTCTACTTTGAAGACTAGAGAGAAAGGGGTAGCACCTGTAGAGGTTTGAATGCTAGTGTGATAGGCTTATTAAATTAAAGGGATGTGTAAGTGAAATTCCCAACCTAAATCACTAATGAATTTGGTTAATATTTTGTTAAGGAATTTGTTAGAGGCTTCTACCTATCCATTCACTTATGGATGGTAAGGCAAGGAAAAGCTTAACTTTATGCCAAATGCATCATAAAGAGATGGTAATTTCTTGTTTTTAAAATATTTTATCATTATCAATGATTATCTTATGGGGAACACCAAAATGATAAATGATGTGATGGTTGATTGAGTCGATAATTTTTTTAGCTTTGGTAGAGATGAGAGGAATGGCTTCCACCCATTTGGTAAAATATTTGATGGTGGTAATGATGGATTGGTAGTGTTTTGATGAATGAGGATTGATTTACCTAATAATATATAGGACCCATTATGAAAATCTCCAAAATTATTTGGATACTTGGAGGCCATGGGCAGGTGCATGGTGTAAATTACCATGTTGTTGACACTTAACACAGTTCTTTACATAATCATAATAGTATTGGTTAAGGTTAGGAAAATAGTATCCAAGGTTAAGGATGAATTTAGTGATATTTAAACCACTAAATTTACCCCATATATTCTATCATGGGTTTCTTTTATGGCATTGAAAGTTTCATGATGTAGAGATTTTCTCACTAGCCTGCACTTCTCCTTCTCTTTGTTTGCAAAGTGCAAATCTTTCTTAGCAATACTAAAATTGCTTTGTCTAAATGGACCAAAAATAAAAATTATTTTATTAACAATATATCAAGACACTTATAAACATTCAATTTCTTTCACACAATTCATCTCAATCCCCCTTAATCTTTTTTCAACATTCTACCTTTTCACTCATTCATTCATGCATTGTCCTTTACATCATACAACAAAGATCATATGGTTATATATTTAGTGGTTTAAAATTATAGTCACCTTATAGATTATAATAAAAACTTGTATACACCTTTAAACTCATTCCATACCTTATATAAATCATAAAATTAATTCCTTTTATTTTTGCCTTTTCTTATGACCACTTTTTATAGCCCTATTCTTAGGATTTTCTCTATTATACAAACATGTACAATAGACTACTAGGAAAATAACCCCCAATTTGAACACCCATTATGAAAATTAAGTTATCTCAAAATTTTCAGAATAAACATCCTTAATTATATCACTAAACTAAACCTTTTTTACTCTATAATTAGGTTTATTAGGCTTTACAATACCCTGTTTGGTTATAATCATCTATAAAAGTATAGACACGTACCATTAACATATAAAATCACCTTAGTATCTCAAATAAACTTATTATAAATATATCCAAAAATTTTTAAAGTTTTCCATGGTTACTTTTCTAAAAAATCAAATTTAAAGCTTATCGCCATCTCTTAGGGTTTTGGGTCTTGTTTATAACCTGAGATGGCATATAATGTCTCAAAAGGATTATTTATGACTTTAAAACGTTATAAATACCTTTATAATGTCTATTAAACCTAAATATACCTTTAAAAATGTTAAAATATATTGGTTCCCTCTTAAATGAGCTCTATTCATGGATTTTTTAGTCCACAATAACACTTAGTCCGCCTGTAGGTTACTTAATAAGCTTACTAGTTTTATTGGTCACATTAGATTAAAATTTTTATATGAGTATTTAAATATAATTAAGAATAATATATTACTCATAACTTCACTTTAAAATTAAATCATATCCATTTTTCATTACTCTCTTAGAACAAACTTGGTTCATTCAGTCATTATGGAGATAAATATGGTTTACATGCAGACCTAGCAAGTTTTCATTGAGCACAGGATTTTTTTAAACCTCAAATTGATTTAAATTATAAAATAAAATAGACATTATATCCTATATTAATAATATCCACACTTTTTTATCACCTTAAATACTTCAATCAAAATACAATGACAAATAAATACAAAGGATAAACCTAGTTTATGTGAAGATTTTAAGTTCCAATGAGAAATATCAATTATCAAACTAGGTTAGAAATTTTTTTATAAACTACATACTAAAAAATATTCAACTAAATTTTTTATACATTCCTCAAACCCTATATTCTTCACAAAATGCAATACCAAAGGTCAAATGCTCAGATTTTTGTTTGAACATAGGTTGTATATGCCATGCAAGCCTTGTCTACAACCTCACAGCTTTCATACAAGTGTCTTCTTAAAATTTAATCTAAGTTTATTTATTATAATAGAGATTAAAATAATATTAATCAACATTAAAAAATACTCTTACTACATTTATAGTTAAACACACCATCTAGACTAATCATAGTCCTACAAGTTGGTCTGCACATAGAATTTTAGTTTCCTGTAACTTTATTGAATCACTTACATATTCATAGTTTACTTCAAGACCACATAATGAACTTAGTATCAGAAAATATACAAATTAGTCATAAATATTTCTTCAAGTATAATTATTTATTGATCACTCATACAAAATTGGACTTATACAGTCTTTATATAGTTTGGCAAACCTTCTACTTTGATAACCCTATCTACCCTATTTTTCTCCACCTAATGTCCTTCCTCAAACTAATCCAAAACTATATATGAATTATATTATCATATAAAAACTATATAAATACTCATAATGGTTTCTTATATCAATAAACTCTTCAAACTATCATAAGACCCACATAGGGTGGTGAAAATAAAAGTGCCACCTCATACTAAAAACTAGCTTATTAACTTTAAAACATCTATATGACCTTCATAAGAACACCAAGGTCATTTTCAACAATTAAACACCTTTTTCCACTCATATAAACCCATTATAACACCCTCAAACTCTCATTAGACAATTTGAAAATTTAAATTTAGAAAAGGTGGGAAAACTTCTAAAAGACTCTAGTTTAAATTTCACTCATGGTCATGACTTCTAAACCAATTCTTGGACATTTATAAGATGCCCCTACATCATTTCATGACTATAAAGACAAAAAATAAGGAGGCCATAAAAATCAAGTTTATAAAGGATTACCCCTAGTATGGTGTAATGAGAGGTACTCAAAATAAAGGCTCCTCAAGCATTCTTGGAGAGGTTGAGAAGAACAATGTCGAGGTTGAGGTAATCAAAAGTTTGTTCATACCAAATGTTAGATGGATAAAATTGTACATTAAAAATGGTAGGAAGGTTGTAATGGATATAATATGGGGTGATAAAATAATTAATGGTGACAAAGAGTTAAGAGTTGGAAGGTTGAGATGGGATTTGGGAAGCCAGAGAAGCCATTGTATCTGTGAACTTGTTGGTAGATCATGAAACTAATTAGATAATTTAATGCTTGAATGATGCTAAGAGTATATATATAATTTGTTTTTACTTTATTAATACATAATTTTTACATTGGTATGATCTTTTGACATGGTTGACCATAAGTTGGGAATCACCAAAGATACTAATTATCTTAACTCCCAAGGCTAAAATGGTTTGGAGACCTATGACTAGGGCTCTATACTCAGCCATGTTGTTGTTACACTCAAAGTCAAGTTTAAAATAAAGGAAAAGATCTTCACCATTTAGGGGAATGAGAATAACTCTAGCACCTGCACCATAGTGGTAGTTGGAGCCATTGAAGAACATGGTCATTTGGTACGTGGGGTCCTCTTGAAAAAGAGTTATGATGGACTCATTTGGAAATGCAAGAAGAAGAGGTTGGTTATCTGGTAGAGGGGTTTTATCCAATTAGTTGGAAATGAATTTGCCTTTAATTAACTTCTTATAAAATAACTCAAGATTAAACTTAGCTAAAATCATGATCCACTTAGCCATACATTGGTTTTCGTATGGTTTAGTGTGCATGTACTTGAGTGGGTCAGTGTTAGTGATGATGTAGGTTTTATGATTAAGAAGGTAATTGTGAATTTTGGAAGCCACAAAGATGAGGGCAAGGCAAATTTTATTGATATGGGAGTACTAAGTCTCATACTATATAAGTGCTTGAATTATGTAGTAGACAAATTGCTCTTTATTTTGTTCATCATGGTGAGTGAGAATTACTCCTAAGGAATGGTTAGTGGTGGAAATGTAAAGGTAGAAGGGTTTATCCTTTTTAAGAGGGGTAAAAATAGGTGGAGAAAGAAGGTATTATTTGAGTGAATCAAAGGCTTGTTGATAGTCTTTATTCCACTTAAAGGAGGTGTCTTTCTTAATGATAAGGTGAAAAGGTTGACATCTATCCAATAATTGAGAGATGAATTGATAGATTGATTGCAGATTTATCTACAAACTATAGAGTTTCTTAAGGTGCATAGGAGGTGGCATATCTAATATTTATTTGACTTTGGTGGGGTCTACCTTTATTCCTCAAAGAGTGACAATGAAGCCAAGAAGCTTTCCAAATAGGACCCCAAAAATCCTTTTTTTGGGGTTGAGTCTAACATGGAAATGGACAAGGCATTTAAAGATGATGGTGAGAATAACTAGGTGATCCTTGTGATATTTGGATTTCCTAAGGAGATCATATACATAATCCTCAATTATTTTATGGATGAGGTTATAAAATATGTAGGTCATCACACACTGGTAGGTAGAGCCAATGCTATTTAGACCAAAGGTCATGATGCTTTAGTAATAAGTCCCCCATGGGGTGATGAAATAGGTTTTATGCTAATCTTTGGGAAAAATCAAGATCTGATTATATCTTGAGAAAATATCTATTAGAGATAACATATCATGGCCAGATGTAAGATCAATAAGATGATCGATGAAAGGTAAAAGAAAGTCATCTTATGGATAAGCAAGGTTGAGGTCATGAAATTTGGTACAAAGGTGAAGTCCTCCTATTTTTTGGTAATGATAATGATGTTAGAAACCCATTATGGATAGTTTATGGGTTAGATAAATTTGATAGACAAGAGACATTGAAGCTCTTATTTGACTAGAAGGGTAATGCAAGGGTGCATCTTATTAATCTTTTTTGTAAATAGGCTTAGCATAAAGATGGGTGACAATGTTATGGAGAGTGATGGAAGGGTCAATCCTAAGCATATCCTGATAAGACCAAGCAAATTTTATCCTATGGTCATGAAGGAAGGAGGGGTAATCCTATTATTTTGTGGAATTCAAATATTTTCTAATCTTGATGATGTAAGGGTTATCCTGAGTACCCAAGTTGACATTAATGGCAGATTCATTCAACATGGTTTGGTTTTTTGGAGGAAGGGATTTATGGATAGAAGAATCCCCCACATAGAGGTAGGTGAGAATGGAATCATCATCATAATTTTGAGTGGTATTGATGGTAGGGGAATCATTTTTTACCATTTCAGGATGGATGAGAGGAAGAGTTTTAGTTTAGCCATCCTTTTGATAGTTTAGGGGGCCAAAACTAACAATATTGATAAAAAAAGATATATGGGATGATATCAAAATCCTTAGACTTTGAAGGATATGGGGTTGGTGAGGATGAGACATCATTTTCGATGGTGGTGATGGGTTTTGGTGAGGTGGGTTCTTCTGGTGGTACAAACCCAAGGCCAAATAACTCATGAGGTTTTTTAGTTTTGATTATGGGTAGTTTTTAAGGTCCCTATTCATAAAGGCCAAGGCCAAACCATTTCCAAGTACAATTTTAAAGGTAAATTTTGGAAAATATAGGTTTTTTCATATAGGATAAGTCAAAGGTGAATGGTTAGATATGAGGGGTGGTAGAGGAAGTAATAAGTAAATTATCGAGTCCCCCATAGATGAAATTGGTTTGATGATTGGGTAGCCTAAAATGGATGATAGTTTTGATGTTAGGGTCATATCTAGGGTTATGGTCAAGGTCCCCATACTCTTGAGGAGTAAGGAAAGCATCGAATGCTAGAAGGTGATACTCCCCAAGTGAAAGATGTTAGAATGTGGGTTTCAAGGGGTCCTCTATAAGGATTTGTGAAGAAGGGATGGATGAGCTTATTGAATATTCATCAATTATAGGGGTGGAGTTATTGGTAGTTGGTATTCACATGTATGGATGATTAAGAATAAAATCATTAGGTATGTACATCATATTTTAAGTTGAAAAGGGACTATGGTCATCTGGTATGGTGATGACATGATGTTTATGCTCATATTTGATGTAATGATGCAAAGTGGAAGGGATATAACTTATAGCATGGATCCAAGGGCATCCAAGTAAAAAATTGTATTGTAACTCAACCTATATAATTTAAAAGAGTTCTAAAATGGTGTGAGGTCCTAAATGGATATGGATAATAACTATTCCTAAAGTAGTGGCCATGGTATCATTGAAAGAGCTAAAAACCACTGCAATTTCATATTCTTTGGAAAGTCAAGTTGGTCATAGGCATAGGAGGAGTAATGTTGATGTTATCTCCTCCATCAATCACCACCCTTTTGATTTAGGTTAGGTTGACGTATACCATGATAAAGAGGGGAAGATCAGGATCCTCAAGATACACAAAAGGTATTTCTGAATCCTTAAAGGTGAATAGGGTAGAAATTTGAAGGGCTATGATAAAGGCTATAAGTGGTTAAGGATATTATATTTGAACCCATATGGATAACATAATTTATATCAATGATTGATTATGAGGAGGTGATGTGCTGATTAATTCATATAAGCTCATTCTCACCAGAGTTTGGTGAAGTTATTTCAATACTACATGCTGAATGGATTTAGAAGGGTTGGAAGAAGAGGCACCCAAAATGGATATTTTGGGTTTTGTTAATGTTAAAGGTGTTTGGGTATTGCTGGAAGGTTGAGGGGTTGAAGGGTATGTCCATGTATTAGACACTTTATCCTTTCCCTTATCTTTTTATTGGGCCCTTGATTAGGTAACCATATGAATGGTGTAGATAAGAGGAAGTGTTGGTTTGGATTGCTACTTTAATTCCTCCTTAGTTTTAGGTAAGAGTGGGGGAGTAGGTAAATGTTAGGTGGTTTGAGTTGGTGGTTGGGTTGGTAAGGGGCTCAAGGGAGGTTCATTTAATAAAAAAATCATCCTCATCCCATAGGCTATGGACTAATGTTTGGAGAGATTTGTAGTTCTCTATATCATTTCCTGGTGTCCTATGGTATAATCAAATAAAATTATCATTGAACCATATTAGTTTAAGATGTGAAGGGTAAAAATGTTTATTGGGTGGTAAGGTTAAATAAGAGGTTTTCAACAAAATTTGTAGAATGGTCAATTAATATTCAATCAAAGGTATTGAGGGTGTTGTGTTTTGGTTTTAGGAGTGGGATCCTTCTTGGGAGTAGGCTTTAACATGGAAATTGGAGGAGGTGGAATGGTTTTGGTGGGTGGTTTCGTTTGGGATTGTTAAGTTATAGTTGGTTTGGGGTGGAAGATTTAGAGGTGGAGAGTGAAGGTTTGGTGATAGGTGAGAAGGTAGAGGTAGCTAGGTTAGTTAAGAATGATGGGTATTTTGTTGTTTTGGTAGATGTAGGTGTAGGTAGAGTAAAATGAGAAGGTTTACTATATGAGGAATATGTAATGGGGATAGTAGATGGATGGGGTCATAAAATTGAAGGTAAAAGAGAAAGGGATGGTATGGGATTTACCATGAAAATTGGAGGTGGAATGGTTTTTGTGGGTGGTTTCATATAGGATTTTTAAGTTATGGTTGGTTTAGAGGTGGAAGATTTAGATGTGGAGGGTGAAGGTTTGGTGATAGGTGGGAAGGTAGAGGTAGCTAGGTTAGTTAAAAATGATGGGTATTTTGTTTTTTTGGTAGAGGTGGTTGTAGTTAGAGTAAAATGAGAAGGTTTCCTAGATGAGGAATAGGTAATGGGGATAGTAGATGGATGGGGTCCTAAAATTGAAGGTAAAAGAGAAGGGGATGGTAATGGTCTAGTTCTAGATGGTTTGGGTGGTTAAACCCTTTTGATAGGTTTAATAAAAGGTTTCTTGGGTGGAATTTATGGGGATAATTACAAATTTAAATATGGGTGAGCCAAGCTAGGGGTAGGAAGGATTCCTAGATTCTTAATGGGTTTGGTGAGAGAGGAGTAGGGTGATTTAGTAATTTTATATTGAGGTGGGTTGGAAGATTCCCCTATGGTTTTATTAGAAGAAGTATATGAGGATGTGGTTAATGTAATGATGGGTTTGAAGTTAGATGTAAGTGAGGTTAAAGGTTCTTATTATTTTTGGTAAGGGATCCCAAGATGGTGCTAAAACGTGGCCCTATCTAGATTGGGTTGAGAGGTAAACTCTAGATTTTGGATAAATCTAGATAAAGGTTTATAGATTGGTGATCTAAAACTTATAATTTTTGGTTGAAAAATATTTCAAGAACACAAAAATGACACAGTAACAATGAATTCTCCGAGAAGAGATGTTTTATTACTCAAGATCACAATACAACTATATGCTTATCTTTGGGAAGAGATGTCTAATTTACATTTTGGGTTACACCTTCATTTATACACATTTTGAAAGTATGGGGAGGATGAGGAAGGTAAAAAATATTGAGGGAGATGAATTGGTTTCACTTCCACAATTTAAAATAATATAGAATTTGAGGAATTACAATTTTTAGAAACTTACTATTTTTAGACTGCACTACTAAAATTAAAATTTAGGGCACTTCCATTGGGTTTTTAGGGGAAAACATTCATTTATAAAATATTAATTCCATGTAACTACGTTATCCTCATTCTTAGCTTTTTAACGGTTCCAACAGTGAGTCAATTGGAGATATGGCACAAAAGTTATGACTCCTAGTAGTTCTGTCATCAATTGGGGTAGAACTGTCACCCAAATTATCACCTAAATTGTTGCCTAGATCATTCCTCCCTTATTGAGAAGAAATGGTCCACATTGCATAAATGTTACTCATTAGTTGTGGTATTTGTGTCTTTATTTGATTCTCTATAAGCCACTCACCTTGGTGGCTAAGCTGGCCCCTTTTAACCACCCAATAAAGTGGAATAGAGCATCCTCTTGTTGTCTTCATCCAGGTGTGCACAATATGATCCTCCTCTACTGGAAGAAAACTCTATGGATCAAGCTCATCAATGTCTAGTTGTTTTTCTATGACTTAAGTGTCCAACAAAGGTGGATGATATGATTTGAGGAGATCCACATTGAATATTAGATGCAGACCAAGGTAGGCTAGTAGGTTCAACTCAAAAGCATTTTCTCCAACTTTTCTAGTGATGGTGTAGGGAACATATCACAGATGCCAAATTTTTATATGTGGACATACAAGTCATTCCTTTTGAAGCTACAACTAGACCTTGTCATCCATAGAAAAATCATGTGTTATCTTATGTTTGTCATGGTGTCACTTATACTTCTGATTCATCTTCTCCAAGATGTCATGAACTTGTTGTTAGATGTGTTACATTTGTTCAATGAACTTTGTTGATTTTTCTGCCTTAGATCTTCCATGAGGTATATATTCCATGGTGTATAATGGAATATCTATATCAATTAGTGCTATGGGTTGGAACTTGAAGCATACTTGGAATGGATTCTGCTTGGTTGAGTTGTGCAGGGCCCGATTGTATCCATGTTGTATGAAAAGAATCCCCTCATCCCATGTGCATGGATGTTTGGAATGATACATCTGAATCATGTGAATAATCAAGTAGTTCACCACCTCTATCTGACCATCATTTTGTGGATGGAAGGCTATGAACTTCATCAGCTTGGTATCCATCATCTTCCATAGAGTAGACTAGAAGATGCTTAGGAACTTGTTGTCTCGATCTGAGACAATGGACTTGGGGAGACCAAAATGGAGCCATACATGAATAAAATATAGTTTAATAGTTTCTTTAGTAGATATATTTTTATTAAAAGCAATCATGATATCCATTTTTGAAAAAATGATCAACTACAACAAAAATATAGTCCTTACCATGTTTTGAAGTGGGCAAACCTGAGAGAAAATCCATTGAGACAGATTCCCAAGGTCTGGTTGGTTTTTGCAATGGCATGTACAATTATTGATTCTTATTTATTGGCTTGGCTATTAAACATGGGTTGCAAGATTTGAGATACCTTTCCACATCCTTTCACATATGGGGCTAGTAGAAGTGTTTTTGAAGAACTGCCAATGTCTTTTCTACACCAAAGTGTCTAGTTGTCCTACTAAAATGTGCTTCCCATATCATCTTCTATTGCTCTATAGTTGGAACACAAATGTGCCCCATTTGATAAAGGACATTACATTATAAATATAAATAAAAAACATGTTTACCTTTTTGAAGCACCTAATATGTATCAACAAAGGCAAGATCTACTTCATACATATCACCCCAAGTGGCAGTCTCATGTCCACATAGGTCAATAACTATTGTGAGTGCAGTAATTGGTGGGTAGCTCAAATAATTTGTAGCTATATTTGAGCTCCACTTTTTGTGTTTGGTTATTAGATGGAATTTATAAAGAGATGTGGCCCACTTTTGGTGCCTCTCATTTCATAGTTTACTCTGTGTCTAGATGAATTCTAATGGTTTGTGGTCAATGTGGATGACCATCTCTTTCCCCAAGATGTAGTATTTCTATTTTTTGTAGGCTTAAAAAATGGCATATAGATCCTTATCATATGTTGGATATTTGTTGACTGTATCAGTGAAAGTTTCACTATGATATGTAATAAGATGGCCATATTACATGATGATAGCTCCTATAACATATTTAGATGCATCTATCATCAAATCAAAAGGTTGATGCAAATATGGAAAGGCAAGAATAGGGGCTAAGCAAATTCTATTCTTCAAATTCTCAAATGCCCTTTGTTGTATTTCACCCCACTTAAATGTATCTTTAGCTCCTTTAGCCACTTGGGTTAATGGCTAAATAACATGTGAAAATCCAAGAACAAACTTATGATAGAAATTTGCAAGACCCAAGAAACTATGAAGTTATACGAGGGACCTTGGTGTAGGCCATTCTTGAATAACCCAAATCTTTTTTAGATCAACATGGACCCCTTCTTCATTCACAATGTACCCAAGGTATTGAATTATTATCATCCTGAATGTGCATTTGTCAAGATTTTCATACAACTTGTGATCCTAAAGAGTTTAAAGCACCTTACGAACATGTTGAAGATGTTCCTCCCATGTTATACTATAGATGAGTATGTGATCTAGGTAGACAACCCTAAATTAGTTGGTGAAGGGTCACAAGATGTCATCCATCATCCTCATGAAGGTTATAGGTGTGTTAGTTAAGCCAAAAGGCATAACCAACCATTCAAATAACCCCCCCTTAGATTTGAATGTAGTCTTCTAGACATTAGTGGGATTGATGGGAATTTGGTGATAGCCAGATTTGAGATTAATTTTGGTGAGTAAATTTTCAACATGAAGATAGTCCAACATGTCATCAATCCTGGGGAGAGGATAGTGATTTTTCATAGTGATTTTATTCAAGGTTTGATAGTCAATGAAAAGCCTCCATGTTCCATCTTTCTTTGGTGCTAGGACAATTGGGATGCCACAAGGTAAAGAGTTTGGCCTGATGTGACCCTTTTGGATCAATTATTTAATGTATCTTTTTATCTCATCATTCTCCATAAAATTTATCTGTGATACATAGGACTTTTAGTCAAAGGTGACCCTAGGATCAAATTGATAGAATGTTTTACCTAAGAATGTAGTGGAACTCCAGTGGGTGACTTGAATAATTCATCATATTCTCCTATGATTTGTCCCATCTACTTTCGTTGTTGTGTTGATTATGTAGTTAGAATTGCAACATCAACCTTCTTGAATTTTTGTGGTTTGACCACCATGAGAATGAATTGATTTGTCTTTTCTACCAATCTCTTACATTGCTTGGAACTGATCAGGGAGATACATGTTGGAGGTGGTACCTCTGGTACCATGTAGTGCCATGTTCCAAGAGTGAGGGTGATTCTTTCATTTTGTGATTCATAGATGCCATTTTGATCATACATGAATGGATAACTAAGGAGTACATCACAAACATCTAGATTGACCACATCACACAAGAATTCATCTTGGAAAGGTTTTATTGCATATGAAAGAAGACACTGATGGGTGACACATAGGTCTCTCCTTGGGCTCAACCATCCAATACTATATGGCTTTGGGTGAGGCTTCATGGATAGATTCAGACTTTTAACAACTTTAGCAGAGATTAAATTATTTTGACTCCCACTATTAAGAATTAAATTTAGAGGCTTACCTTTTACCCATAATTTAGAGTGGAACAATCTTTCTTTATCATCTAGCCTTTCCTCACAGGTCTGTGATGAAGTGACGATGGTATCAGGCTCAACATCTACAATCTCTTCTTTATCCTTTGTGATTGTAGGTTGTGCATGAGACAAAGTAATAGATGTTGAGTATTATGACTCAGAAAGTAGTGACTTGATGGCTTTACATTCTTCTTTAGAGTGAGTTCTAGTTTTTTGGTAATCACACCATTTTCTAGCTTCTCCTTCTATGGTTTCTTATCTTGAAACTCCTTTTTCTTCTAATTTTGGCCTCATGTTTGTCCTTACTTGTCATTTTTCCATTTTCAGGGTTGACTCTTCATATTCTTTATGCCATACTTCTGCTCAATCTTCACTACAAACTTGTATACCTCACTGAGGCTTTCCAAATTGAAGATTTCCATTTCACCTCATATGTACGATTGTATTCCACCATGATATTTGAGAGTCTTATGTTTCTCACTTTCTTGGATGCCTAATCTTGCAGACAAAGAATGAAAAATGTCCATGTAATCTTAAATAGATTGGTCCTTACCTTGGTGAAGTTGTTGATACTGCATGTATAGATCATCATATGCTCTAATGGGATAGTATTTTTCCTTTACCACTTCCAAAAAATCATCCTAGGTAGGTTCCACCTCAAGGCCAATGTCATCTATACTGAACCTCTTTTTGTACACTTCCCACCAATTTTTCATAGAAAATGATGCTTTTAAAAGAGCAAAAGTGATCTTTTCTCCATCGATGAATTTATTTATAGAGAAGTAAGAAGACAATTGATCCAACTAGTTTTCTACTACATCATCATTGATTTTGCCTTCAAATTTAAGAATATCAAAATATACCTAAACCTTGAAGGGTGTTGGGGCACTTAAAGGATGGTCCATGGATGAGGAGCTAGGAAGTGCAAATGAGGAGCCATAATTTCCCATCAAGAGTTGTTGGAGAATTTGGGTAAATTGTTGCAACAAATATGGTTGTTGGTGTTGGAGGGCTTCATTCACCATTTCCTTGAAAGGATTGGATGTCTTAGTGTTTTCTATCATTTGAAGTCATTTGAAGTGAATAGGTGGATAGTTTGGAAGGTCTATTATTTTCCACCCAAGCTTCTTGTAGCCTAACCTCATCCTCAGGATCATACACTCTTAAGACAAACTACTCTGATACCACTGATCCAAAACTCAAAATTTTTGGTTGACAAATATTTCAAGAACATAAAAATAACATAGTAATAATCAATTCTCTGAGAAGAGATGTTTTATTACTGAAGATCATAATACAACTATATGCTTATCTCTAGGAAGAGATTTTTGATTTCCATTTTGGGTTACATCTTCATTTATACACATTTTGAAAGTAGGGGAGAAGATGTGGAAGGTCACCAATCTTTAGGGAGATGAATTGGTTTCACTTCCATGATTAAAACAATATAGAATTTAAGGAATTACTTTTTTTAGAAACTTACTATTTTTAGACTACACTACTAAAATTAAAATTTGGCGCACTTCCATTGGGTTTTCAAGGGTCAAATTTCATTGAGAAAAGATTGATACCATCTCACTTCATTCTCCTCATTCTTATCTTTGCAATGGTTCAAATGACGAGTCAATTAAAGATATAGTGAAAAAGTTATGGCTCCCAAAAGTTCCATCATCAATTGGGGTGGAACCATCACCCAAATTGTCACCTGAATTAATACCTAGATCATTCCTTCCTCTTTGAGAAGTAATGGTCCCCATTGCTTCAATGTTCCTCATTAGGTGTGGTATTTGTGTCTTTATTTGATTCTCTATGAGCCACTCACCTTGGTGGCTAAGATATCCCATTTTGACCACCCAATAAAGTGGAATAAAGTGTCCTCTTGTTGTCTTCATCCAAGTGTCCACAATCTAATCCTCCTCCACTAGAGAAAAACTCTATGGATCAAGCTCATCAATGTCTATTTGTTCTACGATGATTGAAGTGTCCAATAGTTGTGGATGATATGGTTTGAGGAGATCCACATTGAATATTAGATGCAGACCAAGGTAGGCTAGTAGGTTCAACTCAAAAGCATTTTCTCCAACTTTCCTAGTGATGGTGTAGGGACCATATCGTAGATGCCAAATTTTTATATGTGGACCTGCAAGTCATTCCTTCTAAAGCTGCAACCAAACCTTGTCACCCACAATAAAATGGTGTGCAATCTTAAGTTTGTCATGGCATTACTTATACTTTTGATTCATCTTCTCCAAAATGTCATGAACTTGCTACTAGATGTGTTGCATTTGTTAAATGAACTTTTTTACTTTTTCTACCTCAGATCTTCCATAAGGTGTGTATTCCATGGTGGAGAATGGAACAACTATATCAACTGGTGCCATGGGTTAGAATCCAAAGCATATTTGGAATGGACTATGTTTGGTTGAGCTGTGTAGGGCCTGATTGTATGCATGTTGTATGAAAATAATCCCCTCATCCCATGTGCACAGATGTTTGGAGTGATACATCTAAATCATGTAAACAATCAATTAGTTCACTGCCTCTATATGACCATCAATTTATGGATACAAGGCTATGGACTTCATCATCTTGGTGTCCATCATATTCCATAGAGTGGACTCGAAGATGCTCAGGAACTTGCTTTCTTTATCTAAGACAATGGACTTGGGGAGACCAAAATGGAGCCATATATGACTAAAATATAGTTGAGTAGTTTCTTTAGTAGATATATTTTTCTTACAAGTAATCATGATAGCCATTTTTGAAAAATGATAAACTGCAAAAAAAAATACAATCCTTGCCATGTTTTAAAGTGGGCAAACCTGAGAGAAAATCCATTGAGATAGATTCCCAAGGCCTGGGTGGTTATGGCAATGGCATGTACAATCCTTGATTCTTATTTATTGGCTTGGCTATCACACATGGGGTGCAAGATTTGAGATACCTTTCCACATCCCTTCACATATGGGGCTAGTAAAAGTGTTTCTAAATAACTACCAATGTCTTTTCTACACCAAAGTGTCCAATTATCCTACTAAAATGTGCTTCCCATATCATCTTCTATTGCTTTATAGCTAGAACAAAAATGTGCCCCATATGATAGAAGACATTATCTTAAAAATAGAAATCAGAAACATGTTTACCTTTTTTAAGCACTTGATATGTATTAGTAAAGGTAGGATCTACTTTATATAGAGAACCAAAAGTGGCAATCTCATGTCCACATAGGTCAATAACTATTGTGAGTGTAGTAATTGGTGGGTAGCTAAGACAATCTATAGCTGTATTTGAGCTCCCCTTTTTGTGTTTGATTATTAGATGGAATTTTTGAAGATATGTGGCCCAATTTTGGTGCCTCTCATTTCATAGTTTTCTATATGTCTAGATGAATTCTAATGGTCTATGGTCAATGTGGATGACCATCTCTTTCCCCAAGATGCAGTGTTTTGATTGTTTGTAGGCTTATATAATGGCATATAGCTCCTTATCATATGTCAGATATTTGTTGACTATATCAATGAAAGTTTCACTATGATATGCAATAGGATGACCATGTTACATGATGATAGCTCCCATATCATATTTTGATGCATCTATCATCAACTCAAAAGGTTGATTCAAATCTGGCAAGGCAAGAATAGGGGCTGAGAAAAGTCTATTCTTCAAATTATAAAATCCCTTTGTTGTATTTCACCCAACTAAAATATGGCTTTAACTCCTCCTTTAGTCACTTGGGTTATTGACCAAGCAACATGTGAATCCAAGAACAAACTTGCGATAGAAATTTACAAGACCTAAGAAGATGTGAAGTTTTATGAGGGTCCTTGGTGTAGGCCATTCTTGAATAACTTGAATCTTTTATAGATCAACATGGACCCATTATTTATTCATAATTTACCCAAGGTACTTATTTATTGTCATCTCAAATGTGCAGTTGTCAAGATTTTCTTATAACTTATGCTCTCGAAGATTTTGAAGCACCTTGCAAACATGTTGCAGATGTTACTCTTATGTTCTATTATAGATGAGTATGTCATATAGGTATAAAACCATGAATGAGTTGGTTAAGGGTCATAAGATGTCATCTATCATCCTCATGAAGGTTGTAGGTGTAATAGTTAAGCCAAAAGGCATACTCAACCATTCAAAGAGCCCCTCCTTAGATTTGAATGTAGTCTTCCAAACATCAGTGGCATCGATGGGAATTTGGTGATAGCTAGATTTGAGATCAATTTTGGTGAAGAAATTCACACCATGGAGTTGGTATAATAGGTCATCAATCCTAGGGAGAGGGTAGAAATTATTCACAGTGATTTTATTTAGGGCTTGATAGTCAATGTAAAGCCTCCATGTTCCATATTTCTTTGGTGCCAAGATGATTGGGCTGCCATAAGGTGAAGAGCTTGGCCTGATGTGACCCTTTTGGATAAATTATTGAATCTATCTTTTTATCTCATCATTCTCTAAAACTGATCTGTGATACATAGGACTGTTAGGCAAAGGTGACCCTGGGATCAAATCGATAGAATGTTTTACCTGACAATGTAGTAGAACTCCTATGGGTGACTTGAACAAGTCAACATATTTTCTTGTGATTTATCCCATCTATTTTTTTTGTTGTGTTTATTATGTATTTAGGACTACAACATTGGCCTTCTTGGATTTATGTGGTTTACCACCATGAGAATGAATTGCTTTGTCTTTTCTACCAATATCTTACATTGTTTGGCACTGATCAAGGAGATAGGTTTGGGAGGTGGTACCTCTGGTACCCTATAGCACCATGTTCCAAGAGTGAGGGTGATTATTTAGGTTCATGATTCATAGATTCCATTTTGATCATACATGAACGACTAACCAAGGAGTACATCACAAACATCTAGATTGACCACATCACACAAGACTTCATCTTGAAAAGGTTTTATTGCATATGAAAGAAGACACTGATGGGTGACATGGAGGTCTCTACCTAGGATCAACCATCCAATACTATATGGCTTTGGGTGAGGCTTCATGGATAGATTTAGACTTTTAACAACTTTAGTAAAGATTAAATTCTTTTGACTCCTATTATCAAGAATGAAATGTAGAGGCTTACCTTTTACCCATATTTTGGAGTGGAGTAATCTTTCCTTATCATTATGCCTTTCATCATAGGTCTGTGATGAAGTGATGATGGTGTCAGGATCAGTATCTACAATATCTTCTTCATCCTCTTTGACTATAGGTTGTGTATGAGACAGAGTATTAGATGTTGAGTATTATGACATAGAAAGCAGTGACTTGATAGCTCAACATTCTTATTTGAAGTGAGTTCCAATTTTATGGTAATCACACCATTTTGTAGCCTTCCCCTTCTAGGTTTTCTTATATTAAAACTCCTTTTTCTTCCAATTTTGGCCTCGTGTTTGTCCTTCCTTGTCATTTTTCAATTTTGAGGGTTGACTCTTCATATTCTATCTGCCATGTTTTTGCTCAATCTTCACTACAAACTTATATGCCTCACTGAGGGTTTCTAAATTTAAGAGTTCCATTTCCCCCCATATGTACCATTGTAGTCCACCATTATATTTGAGAGTCTTATGTTTCTCACATTCTTGGATGCCCAATCTTGCAGACAAAGAATGAAAAATGTCTATGTAATCTTGAATAGATTGGCCTTTACCTTGGTGAAGTTGTTACCACTATATGTATAGATCATCATATGCTCCAATGGGATAGTATTCTTCCTTTACCGCTTCCATGAAATCATCCTAGGTAGGTTCCACCTTAAGTCCAATTACATCTATACTGAACCTCTTTTTGTATACTTCCCACCAATTTTTCATAGGTAATGATGCTTTCAAAATAGCAAAAGTTATCTTTTCTCCATCAGTGAACTTATTTATAGAGAAGTAAGAAGATAATTGATCCAACTAATTTTATACTACATTAGCATTGATTTTGCCTTCAAATGTAGGAATATCAAAATTTACCTAGACCTTGAAGGGTGTTGGGGCACTAAAAGGATGGTTCATGGATGAGGAGCCAGGAAGTATAGATGAGGAGCTATAATTTCCCATCAGGAGTTGTTGGAGAATTTGGGAAAATTATTGCAACATCTATGCTTGTTTCCATTAAAGGGATTCATTCACCATTTCCTTGAAAGGATCAGATGTCTCAGTGTCATCCACCATTTGAAGTCATTTGGAGTGAATAGGTGGATATTTTGGAAGCTCCAATTTTTTCTACCCAAGATTCTTGACCTGATAATACACTCTCAAGACAAACCACTTTGATACCACTGATCCAAAAATACTAACACAGTAATAATGAATTCTCTGAGAAGAGATGTTTTATTACTCAAGATTGCAATACAACTATATGCTTATCTCTAGGAAGAGATGTCTCATTTCCATTTTGGGTTACATATTAATTTATACACATTTTGAAATTAGGGGGAGGATATGGAAGGTCACCAATCTTGAGAGATATTAATTGGTTCAACTTCCATGATTTAAAACAATACAAAATTTGAGGAATTATTATTTTTAGAAACTATTTCTAGATTGCACTACTAAAATTGAAATTTATGGAACTTCCATTGGGTTTTCAAGGTTAAAACTTCATTGAGAAAATCTTGATTCCATATCAGCATGTTATCCTCATTACTATATTTCCAACAGTTCAAATGATGAGTCAATTGGAGCTACGGTGAAAAAGTTATGGCTCTTGAAAGTTCCATCATCAATTGGGGTGGAACCGTCACCTGAATTGTCACCTAAATTGTTGCCCAGATCAATGGGTTTGATTCCTTTGTTATTATTTTCAAATATTAAACCCATAGGTTGAGGTGAGGGAATAGTTTCTTCATCATTATTTTGGGTGGAAGGTTTGATGGTTGAGGAAGATGGTGTCTTTATGGAAAGAATATAGGAGATAATCTCTTCCTTTGGAGTGGTTTCCAAAGGAGTGGTTGGTTTTATGGTAGGTAAGAAGGGTGTGGTTTATTCAAATGTGAAAAGGAAGGTGGTTTCTTCCCTTAATAGTATTTCTAAAGGAAATAGTAGTGATTCCACCACTTCCATAAATGGATTGGACGAATAAGTGGTTGATGTAATGGTTGCCTCCTTTTGTATTTCTATGAAAGGAGAGGTGGGTGAGTTAATAGTCTCTTCAATTAGAAGAGAGGGACTTTATTCCTTTTTTTGGTTGTATAAAGGAATAGAATAATATTCCATGACTTCAATAAGTGGGATGGAAGATAAGGTAGTTGAGGTAGTGGTTTCCTCAATAATAGGTTCAATGGTAACAACATTGATCATGTGCACCTCATGAGTGTGAGATGATTCTATTTGGTTGTTATCATGGTTTGTGGAAGGTGAATGGTTAGGAAAAGGTTTCCAAAAGATGTCTAATGATTGGTTTGGAGTTGAATTTGGATTATCTAATGATAGTTCACCCTTATCAATCATGGTTTATATAATAGTTTTAAGGATATTTCACCTACTAACATTATGCCCAATAATGTGATGGAAGGCACATAGATCATTTTCATTATCCCAACCAGGTTTGGGGTGAGAAGCATCAAATTATTGGGGTGGTTTGATAGGAGGAAGTTTTATGAGATTAGCTTTAAGTAGTTTATCCAAAACTAAAGCATATGATTCCCATATGGGAGTATATTATCTTGGAGTGATTCAATTTTTGTTTGGAGTTTGTTGGTTTTATGGGTTGGAAGAATTGGTTTGATTAGGTTGGTTGATAATCAAAGGTGGAACATATTTTAAGACAATTGTGTTTGTGGCTGTCATTGTCTTTATGTTGGGATGGCTAGGTGGATTGGTGATTTTGGTTGAAGAAGGGTCATTGGATTTAAAGCTATAATTCTTGTTTCTCAATTTAAATTTCCCTTTATCAATGACTCTAATTTCAAGTTTACATGCCATGCTAAGTGCCTCATCAAAGGTTATAAAAGTATGAACCTAAAAAGTTGGAGAAATATGTTTAGCACAACCTTTAGAAAATATTTCAATAAGAATTGATTGGGGTAATGAGAAAGAAAGTTGGTTAATGAGGCCTCTCCATCTAGCTATGAAATTGATAATTGATTCATCATCAAATTATATAATGGAGTAAAGTTTGGTAATGGAAACATTTTTAGATATATTGACTAAAAAGTGATCTAAAAAGATTTGGGCTAGTTGAGAAAAGGAGAAGATAGAGTACTTAGTAAGATCACTATACCAATCCAAAGCTAGTTTAGATAAGGACATGGGGAAGGTACAAAGGAGAATAACATCATCATATGCAATCAAATGGAAAGAATGGTAGAATTCTCTCAAATGTTGTTGAGGGTCCTCCTTCCTTTGGAACTTGGATAACTTAGGTAGTCCTAATTAAGCAAGATAAGGTTGGATAAGAGTGGATGGATGAATGGGTTCATTGTATATTTGATAATAAGATAAAAGGTTATGAGCCCCAAAAATAGATGATTCAAGATTGGAAATTTTATCCATTAACATCTTAACTAAATTAGTTTGAGGTTGGGGAACTCCATAGTTGGGTATTAGGTTCAGTTGAGGTTGGGTGGCTGCAATGTATGGATAAGAGGTGGAAGGTTGAGAAGGTGCCACATATTGGTATGTGTTCATTAAAGGTTGGGATGGTACCCCATATTAGTATGTGGTCAAAAAAGGTTGGGTAAAAGGTGGTAGGTATCCTTGTATCTTAGGAACATATTGGTATATATCATGGGCATTTATTGAGGGATTGATAAAGGTTGGTTTGGAGGTATATTTAAAGTGGTAAGTTAAGGTTGAGTGGTGACCCTTGTGCTAATGGGTGGAAGTCTAAGAGGTATGAAAAGTACCAAATTTTAGAGTGGGGTAGAAATTGGTGGATTGGTAGTGGTAAGGGGAATGGTGTAAATAGGGGTATAAGGTATCCCCCTAATAGGTGGGTCATAGGTAAAAAAAAGTAAGGTTGCCCCTACATTATAGGTGTTGGTTGGTGTAAAAGGGGTTTGGTTATAGGTTGGAATGTTGGATTGGGTTTAGGTGGTGGTAGTGGATGGGATATTGGTATAAGAAGAGGCTTTTGTGATCAAAGGTTACATATAAGTAACACCAACCATAAGAAAGGGAGGCATACCAAAGGGTGGATCCATTGGAGGAACCAAAGTAGTAGGGGGATGGTAATATATGGTGTTGAGATAATGTTGGAGGGTTGTGGGGTTGTTATCAAGAAATGTGGTGAAATATGCATCACCCTCAACAACTATCCATGATATGGTAGGAGGGGAGAATGATGAGGATAACCCTCAACATCTGAAGTATACTCCATAGATGAGGAAGGAGAAGAAGAAGGTGGTCCTTGGATGGTTTGATTCCTCAATTGATATCAAGTAAATACCATGAGAGGAATGGAAAAGAAATGATTAAAATTCACACCTCAAACAAAAAGTAGGCAAAAGAAAAGAAATCAAGGCAATCCAAACATACACTAAAAATGTGCTTAAAACTTTAGATTATTTTTTTATCTCTTTTGGCTTATTCCTTAGAAAGTGTGAAGAATGAATTTGGTTTGTAGATCAAGTACTAAAGAGGAAATATAAGGTTGGTTTTATATTATGTTTAGGTGATCAAGAGAGAGATTTGTATTGATCTTCAGTATGTGTCTTAGCATTGGGGCCTACTCCCTCACTTCACACATTATAGTGATAAGGGTGTCATGTTCTTAGCCAAAATATACTAAATTTAAAATTTTATACTCAACCAAAGAGTTGAGTTGGTTCTCCCCTTGGTAATGACCTCCAAGTAGGATTGTTAGAAAAGGGTAAGGTTTACCACTAGGTGATGAAATCCTATTCAAGTGTTGTCTCAAGTTTGTTTTGATGTGTTGATTGATTATGTGGTTTGATAAGTGTGTGATAATAAGAGTGAAACCATAATTAATTTCTTTACCTTTAAGTTAGTAGAACTAAAATAAATAAGAAATCAATAGGTTTATTTTATGCCAAAAGAAATTTCAAATTTTGTTCAATGAGCATAGAATAAAGGAAGAAATAAAAGGAAATCTAGATGATTATAGGGTCCTACCAAGTGTGCCAAAATGTTTCTCTTAATTTTTACTCATATATTAATTTTGGAAGAAGATAAGAAACTAATAATAAGGGTGTGGTATAAATACCTATTTGGTGATGTGCACATAATCTAGATGAATGTCAAGAACTTCTCTTTGGTTAGGAAGGAATAACTTGAAAATAAGAAAGTAATAACAAAAGGGGTTGTTAGAAAGATATTTAAATAGAATGCCTAGCATGAGTTAGATCCAAGAAGCATACACTTACTAGGAGGCTATCAATCCATTATTGATAACAATCAAGTTTAAAATGATAAAAGTATTATACTTGCATAAAGTAAATGAAATTCAATACAAGAATAAATTAGAATGATTGTTAAAGAAAATGATTAAATATAACAAAATTGAGATAGTACTCATGCTAAGGTGGGTGGGGTCAGGATAAGAAAATCAAAAAAGGATTTGTGAATAGGTAGGAACATAGAAAGTTAGGTTTTGTTGGGGGTAAAGGGCTAAATATAACTTGTTATTTTTTTCCACAGTGATCATCAGTATTTGGGTGAATCATTAGTGGTGAAGCTATCCATTGCTTATTGTGTAGTCATCAATAGTTGGGGGTGAACAAATGCAATTGTGATAACCATCAGTGGTTGCCTATGGGTTTCTAATGATGTTTAAAAAAGAGTTATAGAATAGGTAGATGGTCAAATGAGGGTTCTTTTAAAGCTCTTATAGAGAGGGAACAAGGTGAAGATAGGTCTAATTAGGTTTGGGAGGTTAGAAATATAAAATAACAATGCTAAAGTATTGATATACCTATATTTTTCTAGTTGGTTGATGGTTGAAGGCTAAACCAATTTTGCCAGAGTAACAATGTTTTAGCCTCAAAAACAAATTTAGTAGAGGTTTAGGTCTCTTTTGCTGATGTTGAATTGATAAAAGAAGATTGGATGTTGGAGAGATTTAATACCTATGTGTTTGATAACTCTACTGATTGATCCCCTTCACCTTCTACTCCCCTCCTTTTATAGGCAAAGATAGATGGAGGATGGAAGGTTCCCTAAAGGGTGAGGTTACTAATCATGATGCTTAGAATTTTATTAGCACTACATAAGGTAAACATATTAAATTTTACCTCATCATCTCAAACATAATTGGTTGATGTGTTACGAAGATGAGGACCTGACTATCAATAGTCAGGTTAACTGTTGATGGTTAAGCTGATCATCAGCGATCGAGTGTCTAAGGGAAAAAGGGTCAAATTAAGTTAAAAGGGGTTGGTTAAAAGGTGAATTTTGTGGGTTGATGAGTTATAAAACTATCTGGTCAACTAGAATCAAGTTATGATAGGGGTCTTAAGGCATTTTAATGACTAGAACTATTGTGTGCAGTTTTTTAATGTCTATAAGTCCATTTACGCTTATGGCTCTTACTAGCCTATGTTTGAGAAAGAGAAAAATGGGCCTTAATTTGAATTTGCTTTTCTATTTGTCAATCTAACCTATCAAGTCATAGAATACCTACAAAATGTTTTTTTAGGACCTTTCAAACCATTTTTTCCTCCTAAAACCTTCATCTTCTACCTTCAATGCCTCTTTTTCCTTCTAGCCTAATAGCCCTGTTTTAATATAAAGCTCCTTGTTTGGAGAAATCTAGAGATGAACTTAGCCAAAAAAGGAATATTTTAAAATTGATTTAGTCCATTCAACTATGGGATATTTTCATGATCTGAACTATATGGCAATTATGTTTTTCTTGTACTTCTCTCTCTTCAGTTAGGCCTCCATTAGCCCTTTAGGCCTAGAAAAGTGAAATTTGGTAAGTTTTCCTCCTCACATGTGTTGAAAATAACCAAAATATTATGATTCATTTTGAGTGCATTTATAATATGTTCCATGTCAAATTTTGAGGTTTAACTCTCTAAAAATTCCCAAAACCCTGAATATACCCCTTCTAGGCATAGCTCACATATAGAGCTCTAGGATGGTTTTATTCTTATTTATTCATCATAAGCCTTGAATTCAAAAAACAATGCTTATAAAATATTTCTCCCAGTTCTAAGGACCTAATCATCCTTCTATAATCCTCCACTAATGTCTGATGCTCCTAAAATGACCCAAAATCATCTAGTCTCTCTCTCCAAGCTAATAGGTTTGTCTTCCCTACGAAGGTCTTGACGTCTAAATTTGCTTTTAGAATCATAATATGGAATAGGATGGTATAATAAATAGTTTTATATGGAAATTTAATCACACACCTAACTTATAATAGCCAAAACCTACTTCTCCAAGCCTTGGTTGTGAAGGCTTAATGCACCTTTGAGGGGTTTTTGAGTCTTTTCTTAATTTTCACCTCACTATTGGGTCTTCCAAGGCCTTGAATAATTTGATAAAATTACATGAATCAAAATATTAACATTGAATGCCAATTTTTTTCTATATGCCATTTTTGGCTAACATTTTGGTGACCTCCTAAGATTACATGTATGTTATGCAATAGATTAGTGGCCTAAATCCTATCCATTAAGCTTATGGGGTCACAATACTCTCTTTACCAATTGATATGAAATTTATACAAGGCTATCCATTTCTAAAATCTTCCCCTAGAATCAATAAGGATAATAAGAAATAAAACCAACATTGTACCCAAGGCACTTAAGGAAGGGAAATACACAGCAAAAGGGAAATGTGCACAATGCACTTAAAGGAAAGTAAAAATATATAATATGTACAACTAAAAATCACATATAATTTCATCCTAGATCAAATGGGAATATTTTATAATCATTTAATTGTAGTGTACAAGGACAAGAGGTACCTTACTTTTGTGAGCTCATACTAGATGAACTAAGATGCCTAATTATTGACTCCTTTGGCTTGTTCCTTGATGGATGGAGAGGGAAAAACATGTCTCCAATGTATAAAAACTCCCTTCCTATTTCAAAACTTGCTTCATGTTGCTCATCACTCTTGATAAAATCTTATAAAAGGACTTCATTCAAGTAATTGGGATAAACTATATTTTATTCACTTGGTAGTTTAAAAAGACCATATTCTTCCACCCTTTTCTTGTGTAAATTACGATAGATCATGCTTAAAGTCAAATTCTCATGGTTTTTTGGAAGAATGAAATGTCTCTTAGCCTCTTTAAACTCTTTATTTATGGCATTGAAATTATTCCACAACTCTTCCAAATCTTCATTCGTATGTTTCTCAAATTGTATCACTTGAGCACTTGGGATGTCTCCTTTGTCAACCTCACTCAATATTTCATATTATTTTTCAATTGAAAATGATGGTTTATTTGACCAACCAAGGTCCAAAACATCACACTTATCTTGATCAAGGTATAATTTGCCTTTCTATAGCTCTAGTATATTAGGGCTATCTTCAATTTAATCCTCATATTAAAGTGGACCAACCTCTGGTAGTTGGTTATAATACTATTTTTCATCTATGTAGAATAGACATTTAATAGTCCATTCAAGGTCTACCCCATATTCAATTTGAGGATTGTCCTCTTTAGTCTCTTCACTAGTGTCAAAGCCATGCCAAGAAGGCTAGTCCAAACCTAAATTTTCATCCTCTAAATTAATTGTGCTACCTATTATGATCTCTTTGTCTTAGACACTTATATTATAATTTTGTATCTAACATATGATTGTAAGTTCCTCCTCTATCTCTATGCCTTCCTTGACTGATTTCCATGAGGAAAATTTATAAGGTACAACCACCTTATTTTCTTCTTATCCTTAAATAGGCCTAAGAGAGAGTGGTCTAGCTAGTGAGGGCATGGTATAAGTAGGATAATTGTCATAGGAAGATATCCATGACAAGATGGATTTATGATCTTTAGCTGAATGCTTTTCATTTTCTCTCCATAAAATAGACCTTCCTTTTTAAAGGGATATGGTGGGAGGGAAAGAAGTTCCACTTGGTGGAGTAGGAACATATGGAGTTACAAGATGATTTTGGGGAAGAGTGGGATGAATATGATCACAAGGGAGACTATGTGTAAGGGTAAGAGAGGGTAAACTAATTTGTTTTGGTTTGATATGTTCTCTCTTCCATTACTCTAACACCTTTTCAATGGAAAGTACCCACTCTATCTCTTTCTTCTCAACATGTAGATAGTCACCTTCTTCAATGGATGCACACACATTCCAAAACTCATGAAATAATATATTTATCCCTTCCATGGCATATATTATGAATTCTTGTCCAATTATAACCTCCTTATTGATTTTCATGATTGCTCTCCCTTGGTATAGTATTGATTCTCTAATTTTTGACAAGGATGGGCATTGACAAGGTTGGATAGAGGGTTGACTTACAACTCTAGGAGGCTAAGCTTGAGGATCTTGGAGGGTAGAGCACACATAATATTTATTTCACTAAACCCACTGATCTTCATAAGATATCAACACACTCTCCAAGATTTGGATTGTGCTTCTCAAACATACTTTTTTTTCCCTCTCACAAATTTCCCATTATTCATCCTCATAAAATGACCACCTGTTCTTGAAAAAATGAAGAGAAATCCTTTAATCTTATAGAACATGGATAAGGATGATTGAAAAAACTCTAAAACCATATCAATCTCCCTTATCAACTCAATATGATCTGATAACACATAGATCTTGACAAGGATGTAACAAGATAAATATAGTCTTGACAAGGGGAATTAAAGGACTAACTTGAATGTAAAGGATGATGATCTTGGTCATACATAGGGTTATGAGGGAGAAAATGGCCATGATAGCACTAATATCTTGTTTGAGGGCCACTTGGGGGAAACATATACACATTATTAGCCTGATGTGAGTGATGTTGAGGTAGAGAATAAGCATGTTGATCAAAAGGAATTTGAGTATACATACCAAAATTTTGATTTTAGGCACTTCAGTTACTTGACCAGATAATTTTCATAGTGGAGTTGCCATTTATGTTTGAAAATGTGCCTTTGAAGGCTGATTTCACTGAAGAGCAACACCAAGAACCCTTCAGTGAACTAAATAACATAATAGTCCCATCAGGCATGCCAAAAACTATTGTAGCATATAATTACACCTTGTGAGAGGGTTATTTAAGCTCTCTCACTCCTAGCTACAATATTAGATCAACCTCAGGCTATGGGTATCCTATAATGAGGTTGAATCTCTAGATAAGGTTGAATTCTTTGTGGTAGATCACCTAACTGATATTTCTACTTGGAAAAAGGGATAAAAAATGGGGTATGGGATGACTAAGATCACTAAAAGGGTGATGAATCAAATTAAATGACACTCTAACAATCTTGGAAGAAGAACTAATTTATCATAAAGATAATATTTGCTCACACATTCTCCCTAACTAGCTAATTTGCATCAGCATTTATGAAACTAAGCTCGCTAAGCAAGAGATGAAGCAAAGAGGGGTTCTAAAATTCACACTAAACATCCATTAATGACATAAAAGCACAAGTTTAGACATGAAAATATCTTGAAAACACCTAAAAAGAGGAAAAAATAAGGAAAATAACCATGGAAGAACACTTCTTCACATATCCATCATGCACAATCTTATTAAGCACAAGTTAAAGGTAAAGTGATAGGTGAAATAATAGTCTTATTGCTTCAAAAGGTAGTTCTTACAAATTTTGACATAGTTTTCCCTTATCAAATAAGCCCAAAAATGGGAGATATAGGGAATAAGAGGAAGAGAGGAGAAGAGATAAAACTTTATCTCTTCAATATATGTTTTTCCAACCACTCTCTAATATCTCATAATTAATTTCTAATGTAGGAAATGGAGGGAATCTCCTTTTTCATCTTTTAGCTCTTTTAATTTGTCTTTTAGCTACATTTTTAAATAAATAAGCTCTAAAATTCTTCAAATAGGTATAATTTTGCCTATTGGGCACTTTTGGGCTAAAGGTTTATTGTATTATATGATGTCACTATCCACTCAAATTTCCAAAGTTATTTGATCTAATAGAAGCCATCCTACATACCATTACTTCTATTTACTTCCCCCTTATTTCACCACATGATCAAATCCAATGCCACTTTTGACCACTAGCATTACTTAACCCACAAGGTTACATTGGAGGTTAATGAAGATAAAATTTAATGTTTGAGAGACCAAAAAGTGAATATACTCTATTTTTAAGTTGACATAACTCCCTTTTCTTCCTTTAGGCACCATTAAACCTACAAACATATCCTTTTATTGCACTCTACCTTTAAAGACCTCCTAGGAGTTTGGGCCTCCTTTAGATTTTTCACCTTTATTGATCTTCAATGCCACATAAGCTTTATTATTATTTTCTAGGAAATTTCCCATGGTTCTTGATGCTTGCTTGACCATTTATAGTCTGTCAAAAACCTACAACTTTTGTGATTTCGTTAATGGAGGTCATGGAGCTTAGTCATTTTTAAATTTATTTGAATAGAACCTCTACCAAGCCATAAAAACACCCCAAAATATCTTTTATGACATTTATAATCCTTTTATACCTCAATTTAATTCATGCAAGGGTGAGTGTGAGGTTTTATACCTCTCTTTGCTGCAATTATGGTGGAATTATTGCATTAGACTTGAAAAACTCACCAAAAAATGTTCACAAACTTAAGTTCCTCACTTTGAATCTTAAAAACACACCCTAGAAACTTTTAAAGAGTACTCCTATTCCATATTACATTTCTTCAAGTCCCATTAGATGTCCTCCATTCCTTATAACAATTTGTTCATTTCTTGACCTAGAACTTGACCTCTTTTTAGTTCATTTTGAGCTTGATAGGTACCCACATGTGCCAAAACTATTTGAATAATAGGTATTATAGGTTAATAATAGAGTATTATATATTTTTTAGGTGATTATAGGACTAAAATAAGGAATTTTATGAGGTTTTTAGGAGTTTTAGGCCAAAATTGGTCATTTTGAGGCTTTAAGAGGGTTTAAGACTTGCAACTAGTCTCATAATGGTGTTTGAAGTATGTAATATATTTAATTTATACTCAAAATAATTATAATTTTTTTCAAAATAATTTTAACACCTCATTTATCCTCCTTTTACATCAACTTCTCATTATACTTACTTGGGAAGATTTTGGCATTTCTAGGCCTGTGGGCTCTCATGGTGTTCTTGGCTAGTTCAAGATCTTAAAGAGTCTCTTGGCCTAGTTGAATAATGTGATCATAATTATTATTTTCTCCTTCACACTCTTGATCACTTTTCATACCATGAATTTTCCATTTGACTCCTATAATTCTCACTTTAAGACCTGGATTTGGCATTATGATTCCATTAATGGAGGGATGAAAACTTGATTTTTATTGCTTCTTAGCCTCCCTTTGCCTTATTTGAAACATACCATGGAAAATAATTTATGTTTATTTCTTCTCAAACATTTTAAATTCTGGAAAACTTCAATCCAAAGTGAATGACCTTTAATTAAGCTCATTTTTCCTCTCGTAGGCCTCAAGACTGTCTCTCTTCCATAGAGTGCATGAGGTTTGAGATAAAATAGGGGATATATAGGCTACTAGTGTGAATTAAAAGTCATCATGAGTGGATAATTTATTTAATAATAATTTTATTTATAAATTTTTATGTTTATGTACCTATTTATCCCCCAAAACTCCATTTTTGCTCTTGAGCACCTTTAGAAATTGTGAACTATGAGACATAGGGAGAAATAAAAAGGTGTATATTTAGATTTATGAGGTTAAAATACATAATTAATTTTTTTTGAAACATTTAATTACCCATATAAATTCTCCTATCACTATATTTTACCATTAAACCCTTTAAGTGCCTCAAAAATGCCTTTTATGACTATCTACAATTGAATATCAAAACCTTGAATTTGGCCAACTTGCACTTTTCCACTTTTTCCTCTAAAATTTGGGGAATAAGGTGTATAAATGTAAAATTTTACCCATAATATCTCAAACCAACTTTTTAAAAAATAAAATATCTCAAAAAATGTGAAAGTTCTCTCAAAACCAATCTTTGAGGGTTTAAGAAGGGCTTAAAACTGATTTTGGCTTTGATGATGGTTCTTGACTTATAGGGGTGAAAAAGTGAGAATAAGAAATTTTTAAGGATATAACCCATGAACCAAAATATGTTCCAAAATTTAGGCTCTAAATCTTTTCCATGTGTGAGTAATAGGCATTTGAATCAGGAGTCTCGGATGGGTTTTTAGGCAAAAATAAGTTTTAGAGCATATAGGAGTCTTAATAATGATTTATAAGGTTTTGGGGAGGTATAATGGCCTAATAAAATACATATAACTATTTAGTAAATTAAACTACTTTTTTTTCCCTTATTAACTTTTAGGACACACCAACTCTCTTGGAAATAGGCTTTGAAGACCTACAATTGTGATTGTCTTGATTGATTGTAAGGAGGTCCTAAGCTAGTAAAGGGTGATAAAAACTCTCTTAGGACATAAAAATAATTGTAAACACTATATAATGGTTCCATACACATTATTTAGTTGTTTTTTGAAGATCCAAGGACTCCTAAAGAGTTCAAAAACCATTCTACTCAAACTGGGTTTATTGAATTTTATCGTAGCCTATAATGGTTAAATTGTATAAGTAATAAATGCAATTTTTTGGAATTTAATGGATAAATGAGACTTTTAGGTTGTTAAAAAAGGATTATAATTCATATCTTATTTTCATACCATGCCACAAATCTTAATATCTTGGTCTCTACATGCATTTTCTTGCTTGCTAGTTTCTTAGGCTTTTATCACAGTCAACATCTTTAACTTTGAAATGAAATAAATGTAGTTATATGTACTTTTATGATAAAATTAAACCTATATGTTGTTAATATTACTCTATTAAACAAAAATTATTTTTACACCGTACCAAAAATATCAATGGATTTCCATTTTCTAGTAATTCTTTGTCGACTAGTCTTTTTAGCAAGCATGTTCAATTTGAACCCCGACGGTCACTTTTTTGAAAACCAACGGCTATTTCTCAAGTAATAAAGCTGATGAAATATTTTACATATACATATTGAGACCAAAATGATAATTTTATAGCTTGATATTGGAAATCTATCAAGATACTAAACTTGGAGGGCATGTTCTTGGCATATATGATGTCATCACTATGTCATAATTTGATCGTATTTGACTTCCTAAGTACATATAATAAATGCCCAAATTGACTATTTCATACTTCCCTTGATGACATGAACTTATGATTTATTATTATAAGCTAGGAAAGTGAATTTTTATCTCTTAAAAGGATAAAATGGACTTTTAGAATCTCAATAAAGGATCTATGAACCTCTTACAACATCCTCTTGGTCCTCAATGCCCTGTAATCATGCCATACACCCTCTAATCCATAAAAATAATATATTTGATATTAATGAATCATGATTTATTATTTTATTTTAAGGGTTATTGGTCATTTTTATTACAACAAGGTTTCCCTTTGACATTAGATACCCATAAATGATTAGAGATGCTTCTTAGTAGCTTATAGACTCATCTTTGTACTCATACCTATATGTGGGCATATAGGATCTCAAGTATGCTTGGAAAAATTAAATGATACCAATTTATTCAAGACCAAAAAACTAGGATCATTTTGATAAATACATCCCTCAAATCAGTGCAAGACATACCTAGACAAAATGCCAAGGTTTGTAAATAATGGCCTCTTAACTGCGAGGATGGAAGAAAGGGTAAAGGGAGCCAAAAAGAGATTTTAAGTGATCCTACTTAGGTATGGGATACGTATATATATATATATATATATATATATATATATATATATATATATATATATATATATATATATATATATATATATATATATATATATATATATATATATATATATATATATATATATATATAATGATATAAATCAATATATCCTAGGGTACCAAGACTATTATTACTAGCTATCAAAGGCAATTATACCTGGAAGTGTCCATCAGTCTCCTTTGCATGTTTAAGCTTAATTAGGATCCTTTTGCTCCAAAACACCAAAACTTGCTTTGGCCATGAAGATTAAAAATTATCCCTTGGAAATGGGTTTTATCTCATTATTATACTTTTTACAACCTTCCTTGGTACCTGGTCAAACTTCAATAGTTTATTTACACTTATGGCTCTTACCAACCCTTGGTCTAGAAAGAGAGAAATGGGCCTTAATTGGAATTTCCTTTTTTGTTGCTCAAGATAACCTATAAAGTAATGTAATACCTATAAAATGTTTTATTTGGACCTTTAGAACCACTTTTTATCTTGAAACCTTGATCTTCTCCTTTGAATACATCTTTCTCGTTTTAGGCTAGTAGCTATGTTTTACTACAAAGCACTTTATCTGGAGAAATCTAGAGATGACCTCAGGTAACTAAAGTCATATTTGAAAACCAATTTGGTCCATTTAGTTTTGGGATAAATTTCATGAGCTGAAATATATGGCATGTTTGTTTTCCCTACACTTCTCTCTCTTTAATTAGGCCTCCATTAGCCCTTTAGCCCTAAAAAAGTGAAATTTAGTCAATTTTCTCCCTCACATGTGTGTATATTCTCCAAAAAAATGTAATTAAATTTAAAGGGATTTATAGGATTATCCATGTTAAATTTGGAGGCTTAACTCTATAAAAATTCCCAAAAAATTGAATATACCCCTTCTAGGACTAGCTTGCCTATAGAGCTCTGGGATAGTTTTATTCTTATTTGTTCCTGCTAAGTCCTACCTTCCAAAACCAATTATTATAATAGATTAATCATGGTTAAAAGGACCTAATAATCCTTCTATAATCCTCCATTGATTCATGATGCTCTTGAAATGCCCCAAAACCAACTAGTCTCTCTCTTCAAGCCAACAGGTTTGTCTTCCTTGTGAAGGTCTTGAGGTCTAAATTTACTTATATAAGATTGAGAGGGGATGTGAGGGGTATAATAAACACCTTAATATGTAAATTTAGTCACACACTTAACCTAGAATGTCCAAAACCTAATTCTCTAAGCCTTGGTCATGAAGGCTTAATGCACCTTTGAGGGGTTTTTAAGTCTTTTCTTCATTTGCATCTCAATGTTGGGTCTTCCAAGGCCATGTATAATTTTATAAATTGATTTACATCACAAGGCTAACATTGAAAGTTAATTTTTGTATGTAGGTTATTTTTGGCCAATACTACCCACTATTGTGTCATTGGTAATGCGATGAGTCAACTCATAAGACACTGACTCAATCATAATAATAATATTATCCTCATCAAATAAATAGACACTTCCACATAAGTGGTAGTATATATATATATATATATATATATATATATATATATATATATATATATATATATATATATATATATATATATATATATATATATATATATCATATTATTAAATTAACAAAGTGTGTACCTCATCAGTCATTTTTAATCTCTCAATAAGTCCACCTTCTAATGCATCATTAACAATGTGATGAGTCAACTCACATAACACTAACTTAATCATAGTAATACAATAGTGTTCATAACCTACATAAACCCATACAAGTAAGACATTATATATCATTCAAATAAAAATATAGAAATCTAAGTACACTAACAAATTAGTTCAAACATATTATACATCTAGAAACCCTCATAAGCATTAGGTATAACACATTGTCAACATATACATCACATCCAACTAGGAATAATTGGGACCACTTATGCTCTTCCACCATGTGATATAGATGTATATTCATCTTACATCATCTATGTCTAGGATCTCTCTAACAAGATATATCTCATCTTTAGGAATGGGGGATAGGTCTACCTTAGATGGCCTACCTCTTTCTCTAGGCCTCACTAGAGTTATAACACTATATTTACACTCCTAAGAAGTTAGGGGTACATCCTATCAAGCCCAAAACTATCAAGTAGCTTGATCATACTGTAAACATTAATTTACATTTGAAAATATACCATGATACCAAAAATTGACCCAATTTTGAAATAATTATGCACTATCATAGAGCCATTGAATAAATCATCTGTATGGTCTCAAAAAACTTTAATTAGAAATTGACTCATCAGGTAGCCTCCTATAAGCCATGGTACTCAAATAAGGTATAAGCTAAGCATAATGCATAATGTACCATATAAACTACTATTTTCACTAATACCTATAATATTGAGTTGTGTGGGGATAAAGGTAAATAGGATTTTCACTTCTAGGCACATATATAATTAGTAAATATTGTGAGCAAGTGCAACTTATCTATTCAGACTATGATGTTTTACTCATAGTCTACACATGAACTCCATATCAGAGTTCATCTCCACAGACATCAATCAAAGTCTTATTTAATCTTTTTGCCAAGAAGAGAACAATATTAGAGACTATTTATTCTCTCTGCATGGGTTGATCAATATTAGATCCATGACATATCCACATGAAAACAAACATATGAAACAAATGTAATATCATTTATTAATTTATTCCTTTTACTATAGTAGTTTCATATCATTACACTATCAGAATAAAAGGGGGAAAATTTCAGACACCTAAATTTGGTCAAGAAAACACACATATTATGTATTTTTATAACTTTTATATATAGAGGTTCTTAATGCTGAATTTAGACTCTATTAACATGTCTTAGTTTTAATTCTATGCTCTTGCCATTTTAATATTTCACACTAATGTTCCCATTATATTATTCTTCCATTATAACTCTTATTTGAGTCATAGTAATCCATGGTCCTTATTTTATCTTGTTATCTTACTATCTTCCTGATATAAAACCACTTTATTTTGAATATCATGCTCTGCATGGTTCTTAGAAAGGAGCGGTGTTGTCCCAAAATAGTTTTTGATACCTTTCTAGAGACACTTTTCATTTGGATCTCTTTTTATCTTTGTTATTTTTATTTTCATTTGGTTTGTATTGTGTTTTATCAAATTTATGGCATAAGAATAATGTTAAACTTTAAATAGAAAAAATTATATGAAAAATCAATATGTTATAGATATGCAATAAATGACACAAACTAATTTGTAACTTGATAAATCTATAAATATACTAAATATGAAAAGCATAATTGAAAATATAAACTTAAATAGAAAATTGAGATGTATAGTGTTTCTATATCTTCAAACTAATGCATAATATTTATTGAATGAGGGTAGATTTGTAATAAGAGTTGGCAAGTCTCCTAGACAATAATGGTCAATCTAGATGATAGTTGGGGTGATATTTTTCAAATAGGGAAACCTATTCTAAAAGGTGTTAGACATATGAAACTTTTGGGTTTTTTTCACCTTTTATGTGTGTTCTATATATTTTACACAATCTTTTGATCTAATTTGGAGACCACTATGTGAATTTGTATTTACTTGAAACCCTATATTAGTGACATATGAAGATGAATCAAATCATGGAATAAAAAGGGGTTAGTG
Source organism: Torreya grandis (assembly GCA_037957365.1). NCBI lineage: Eukaryota > Viridiplantae > Streptophyta > Pinopsida > Cupressales > Taxaceae > Torreya > Torreya grandis. Next base: position 766,732 of record JARHVA010005687.1, on the reverse strand, counting down.
GTTTAAGTTTTTGATGACCTCAAAAATCCTTGTGTTTATTGTTGCCTACATATCAATAATCTAAATAGGGATCAAACTTGATGTTGTTCTCCCATGCTATGATGGTGTGTGTGAAATATCAGTAAAAAAATGATGTATGTTAACAAAATCCTTATGTGATTAAGTGTTTCAACCATGAATTGTGACCTTATAAGTATATTCATACTTTATCTTAGGGATAATAGGGTTGTATGTAATTAGAATTGGGAGAAATAAGAAATTTTCTCTTAATTTACTATTACAATTATGGTGTTTTTCAGTGTGGAAGCCTCTTGTGTGAAAAATGGTTTGAAATGGGGATTTATAGTTGTAATTTTAGAATTAATTAATATGGGTCTTTATAAACATGTGATATAACCCTTTTCATGAATTTTAATTATTAAAATTAGCCATTATTTTGTGGGAGGACATTGTTGGAAAAACTAAATAATAATGAGGAGCATTATTGTCCAAATAGGGAACTATTTTCATAAGAGCAAGAACTGATAAATTGTAATTATGGGCTAATCTAAAATTGATATTAGGTTTCTTAAAATTTTGGATAGGGACATTCTTGAATCATAGGTATACATATAATAATGGTTCATTCATGTAAAAAGTGGTTAAAAGGCCCTATAATAGGTCATGAACTAAGTGTGTAAAAATGGTTGTCATAAGTGAAATATTTTAGCTTAAATTTTAATTTAGATGTATAAAACATGCTAATGAATTATGAAATTAAAATCTAGGAGTGTTATATTTAAAGGGTCCTAAGATCCATTTTATATCTAGCACTTATCTACCTATAAAAAAACATATAAAAAGGAAATCACACTAAAACAAGCTTATTACCTACATTTTTATTTGAATTTTTATATTGTAAATCTATATTATATTATTGGACCAAGAAGATGGCCTAGATGAAGAGCATTTAGATTACATTTGTATATGATCTAGTCACACACATAGTAGAGGGAGAAATACATCAGTCTAAGCTCCCTTTCTTAGGACTATGTAGGCAATGCTCATTTATAAAGGGGTTTATAATTCCAACCCAACCATTCCCCTTACATTTTATCTCAAATTTTATATTTGATATTTATTTAGTTTCTTGCATAGGCCATTTTAAAGGTTTTTTTTTCAAGAAAGAGAAGATAAAACACAAGAGGTTGCACACGATATCATGACCACAATAGCTAAATACATGTCTACAAGTTATTTCATGTAGGTTTTAAATTTATAAGTCTATTTCACATTCCATGTATAAAAGATCACTTTTTATAAACAAAGGCATGAACCACTCCATATAGATAAAGGCATAAAACACTATTTTCCAAATCTTCTAGACACCTCTAAATTATTAAAAATAGTCACTCAATCAAATTTGAAGGAATATCAATCAATGTTACTCTAAATCACAACCATCTATAGTTATGGGTTTATAAATAATAGATAATTTCTCATACATATTTATATATTTTTGGGTCAAAACCCTAATTACTTCCATGTTCAAACAATGTGCATGTATAAATATTGATCTTACTTATCATCTATTTTACTCAATTTTGTTTATATTTCTTAAGGTTAAAATTATATTAACCCCAATTTTAGCATCAAAACTAGGAAACACTTAGATTAGGTAGAGTTTTATTAGGATATCTTGATTATTCCCCTGACCCTATTCCCCCATTTTGGAATTTGATCTCTATTATGTTTATGTATAGAAGATTGTTTACTATGCAACTTTATTGGCAAGATTTTATTTCATATTGATTGCTTAGATTATTTTTGTGACTCACCCAATTGGATGTGACATAAACCTTTAAATATTATAGGGACCATGAATTTAATCATGATTTTCCTCTCTATTTGAGATTGGAAGCTCGCTTATATGATGGGGTTTTTGATTTTTTGGTATTTTTAACCAAAAAGTAAAAAAATGCAACAAAACCAAAAGACAAGTGAGAAAATAGGGATGGAGATAAAATATAAATAAATGGATAGTTTAATGGGAAACATAAATGGAGTAAAATATAATACCTCTTAGATTACCCATAATAATGGAGTGAGTTAGATAGTTCAACACTAGAAACTTTTACCTGCAAAAAGAGTGAGAATGACATAATTCACATAGGGTAATGAAGACATCACCAAAGAGGTTTTGATACAAAAATTTATATGGAGTGACTATTTATTTAAGGCTATAAATGAATAAAAGGCATAATTTTCCTCATTTTGGACAAGGTTTCATTTGGTATGAAATAGTTTAGGATGGAATCTTCCTATCAACATGTAAATGACAACACATAATAACCAAAGAAAGATAATCAAGATTAATTGGAAGATCAAAATATTCCTTCAAATTATATTATGTGTATGCAAAAAAATTCTATTTTCTAGGGTTTCTATCACAAAGTTTCAAATCCAAGAGTTTACACTTAATCAAGAAAATGTAGGTTTTAAAGGATTTATTTAATCATAAACTAAAATTCAGATTTCATAAACAAGAAAAAATGAGAACCAATAAATTAATTGATTCATATTACACTTTTTTGAATTTTATTAACAATAATCTACGAAAATGAACAACTTGGTAAAAATATGTAAAGGTCCTTTCTCATGAGCCAAGATGAATAAATTATGAACTCTTTCACAATAACAAACATCCCATTTATAGGCTATGAGGGTGTAACACCTCATGACAACTTTATAACCACATTTATAATAAAATATTTATATTTCATTGTTACTTTTCCTTTTATAACATAAAAATGGGTAAAATATGAACTTTTTAAATTGAATACAAAAATTTAAATGGACAAATAGAAAGTGATAGAAAAATTGATTTTGAGTGGTTATGGAGGACTTTTTCTTGTTAATGAGGACCCTACTCAATCACTACAATTGGATTTGATATTTTCACTCTAAATATTTGAAAAAAATTCTTGATTCTTGTAAAAAGAGTGAATCATGCATTTACATGTTATAATTTAGTCAACTAATAACCAACTCACCTATTCTCAATTACATGATAAATGAGCATGCAATTTTAGGCCATATCACTTAATCTGAGTACTATGAATGCTTATTTATTCACTTGAGGGAATTTATGAGAATATTTTCATATCTATTTTATGTATTAAATATGACTTGGAATAAGAAAATCATATGAAATGGAGACTAGGCTATGATGTGGATTTGAATGCATGAAAATGACATTTTAGATTAAAAAAAGCTTCAATGAGTTTCAATAGGCTTGATATTGAGTTTAAATCATTCATGAATGATTTTAAATTTTACCTTATTTTATTCAATATTTTGATATTTTCTCTGCATTATTTGATATTTGATAATTTGCAAAAAGTTTCCTGTTAGCTTGTTTTGGACTATTTTCATATGTCAATTCATATAACTCTCATAGGAGAAGAAAAGAATTTTGAGATATATATCACTACCTTATAGATAAAATAATGTTCTAAATACTTATGTAGAGTGTATTACATAAAATTATTAGTCAATCATTAGTCCAAAAAAACCAAATAAAAATGCATAAAGAGCTAAATGATTTAATCCATTTATTCATGCAACGTTTGCTAATAAAAATAATATATAGATGAAATAAATTAAGCCATTACCTTCCCAAGTGACTCCATTTCTGAAAAGTGGCTCATAAGCATGTTTTCCCATTGATCAATAGCTCTTGTCTTTGTCAAAAATGGTGGACAAACTCTAATTCCTCAATAACTCTTTGCATAACCTAGGCTCAAAGTAGATGAAATCTCTAATATAGCCTATCAAATGAAGCTTGATAATGAAACACAATGATCAACACAATTATGGAGATAATTTAGAATTATAACATTATTAAATCAATCTTAAAAATGATGTTCATGTCCATTCTATTTATAGATTTTTTAGATTGATCAGAATGAACTATGACCATCCATCTTGAGATCAAGATGTGTGGCCAAGAATCCATTCAATTTTGAAGTCTAAAATAAATAAATGCCTTCATAATGATTTTGGAAGAGGGGGAATTAATGAGGAATGGGATTCATTAATGAGGCATGGGAGGCCATGATTCATATATTTTATGCATTTATGGCTTAGGGATGACTTTCCAAGAAATGATGTCATTAGGTGATGCAATTAATATAAATCAATTTCTAAAAATAAATATTCAACAACTTCCATGGAAAATCCTCTTAAGCTCTTGATTTGGATTAATTAGCATAAAAAAAGGTTAATCAACATTTGTGTAATTATCTATAAATTATACATTAATTAATCAAAATGGTTAGAAAGTCATATTATTGGGTTGTAATTTGACTCGGGAAGAATTGGAAGGCAATGTTAGATGCATTGGAACCATATTCCCATTTAGGATGTCACCAACACAAAATAACAAAGGTACATGAAATAACTAATGATTTAGAATAAAAGAGTGATCCAAAGCATAAAAAGGCAAAATCATCATTTTTTTCACTTGGATATTCACCATTTGAGGAGATACAAAGCTCTCCTCATCCAAGTGGTATAATGAAATGACCTCTAGGCTTGTGGGTAGCCTAAGGAATGAGGCGAGTCTCTAGATGGATAACTCTATTGATGTACCACTTAGGATTACAACTAAAAGTAACTTTAGGGGGTGAAAAAGGGGAAAGAAACTAAAAAAAAACTAAACTAATGGAGGTGATACACCAAATTGACTAATGACATCTGACTGTATGCATATTACACTTGAGATCAAGAAACAAACCAAACATACACTTTTCCAATCTACAACTTCTCACATCAATGTTACATTATGAGGTCAAGATGAACATCTAAGATAGGAGGAACACATAAGAGGCCTTGAATGTTATTGAAGAAGATAACAAATCACTTAATCATTTAAATATCCTAATAACACTTCACATGCCTTGCAAGAAGAAGTTTTCCAATTTCAAATAGGTTGCAAGAATGAGCTAACATGCTAAGAAAACAAGAGTCTCACTTAAGAAAAATAAAAAATTCAAGTACACACACTAAGTAAAGTCATGAAAGAGGTAAAAAATAGTCATTTTATTGATCAAAAGGTATAAAATTTATCAAGGCTTCACTATACTTAGGTGGAGCATCCAATACAAAGCTAAAAAGGCTAGTTCTTATAGAACTTGTGAGAGTGAGAGAAGAAGAGAAGTCCAAAGGTCATAATGGACACTTGTAAAGATGAAATAATTATTTAATTATGCATTTGAGAGAGATATGGGACAATAAATTCAAGATAAGGAGCTACATGTGTCATATCAAATCATCAAACTCTTGTAAAGTGGCCTAAAATTCCTTTTCTTGCACATAAAACTACTTGCATGACTAGGAATATTTGAGTGACTCATAAATAATTTAGGTAAATTAAAATTCCTCTCCAAGTATTTTTTGCATGCCTAGTCTTCTACAATCACTTAGAAGAGAGCCATCATCACCTGTACTCTAGGAAACCTCCTTCCCATGCACCATGCACACTTTTCTTCAAATTTGGATTTAATTATTAATTAAATTATATAAAAATAATTTATTTACATTTATAAATGCCATCCATGTCCTTGGATGCATCAAGAGTACCTTAAAATCACTTTACAAGATTTCCTCCCTTCTCTCTAGTTTGCCCAATATGCCAGATTTGACTGGATAAATTAAATTACCAATTTAGGGAACTTATACATTTTTTTAATTAATTAAATTAATATGGGGAGTTATATGAAGTATTAACATTCTATAAAAACTTTTTTTCATCTCCTAAATCCTCTTATAGCCTACAAAACACACAAAATAATCAGAAAAAGCTTGCTTCTACTCCCATCCATACAATTCCGTACAACTCATCATGGTTTGAAGTATCATGTGGGAGTAATATAAAACATAAAATCATAATTATGCACAAAATATTTCATTTTGGTAGCTATTCAACTCCATTTTCCAAAACTAGTCCTTAGTAAGGGTTTACTAGGGTTTTAGGCCTATTTCAGGGCTTAAGGTTAGTTCAAAAAGATCCAACATCCAAGTTGAAAAATAGCTCCAAAAATTTGGCCTTAAATACCCATAATAACCTACCCTAACTCATCTATCTCCCATTCATATCCTCGTGAAAGATATGAGCTTTAAAATATGGTATAACGAGTTTGTTTCCCTTGTTTTTATAGGTATAAGTGGTTTTTTGAGCCAATAAGGCTTCTTTGATGTTTTATATGAACTCAAAATGATTTAAAAATATTATTACATCAAAAAAACATGTTTAAATTCAATATAAATCTTCATTCTTGTGTGAAGTGATAGTAGACTCCCCAATTGGGCACTAGGCCTAATGTTGCCTAATGGAGTTGACTACAACCTTGACGATATAGACAACCTATTAAGCATGGAATATACTGAGAGGGGGGGTGAATCATTATATTATATATCTTATAAATCTTTCCTTTAACCAAATTCATTTTAATCAAACATTCAAGATATGCAATAAAACTCAAACAATAAACATCACACAAGACAGAGAGACACCATATATAATGTGGAAACCCAATGTGGGAAAAACCACGTAGAATAAATCTCAAATATATTCATGAGAACAACCCCATAGGACCACCCTACCCCTTTGCCAAGTACAAATCTCAGCTACAATTCATGAACACCAACCCACAAGAGCTTCAAACCCCTTTGTTGAGCACCAACCTAGCAATTATTCATGAGTGCCAACCCATAGGAGCACTAACCCCTTTGTTGAGCACCAACCCAGAAAAAATTTGTGAGCACCAACCCATAGGAGCACCAACCCCTGTTCAAGCACCAACTCAGCAACAATTCATGAGCACCAACTCACAGGAGCACCAAACCCTTTGTGTATACCAAACACCTATCTATCAATGTTGCTATCTCAATAAATGATAGATCAATACAACATCTCCTTCCTCTCTCTCACCTTTGCTCTTCTAAGTGAGATATGACAAATACAAATCATATTCATCTCTCACAATTGCTCTTCTAAGCTAGATATCACAATATCAAATCAACCTCTCACACTCATATTACAAATGGTTTCTCAAGCCTTTATTTATAGCTTTCCAAATGACAATTGGCCTTCCCCCTTTGTGACCTTTCAATCCTCATGGAAAATTGCACCAATCTTGGATGACCCTTCATATCCAAGCATTTGAAAAGTCATGTGGTGACCCTTCATGACCAAAAACGTCTTTCCCACTTTTGTCCTTATCTTTGGTGACTTTTCATATTCCTCAAAGTGTCCCTTCATGAGAAATTCACCCTTTACTCGTTTGTCTTCACTTGGTGACTCTTGGTATTCCCCAAGATGACTCTTCATGGGAAAATGCATCCCATCCTTCTTTTGTCTTTATCTCGTGGCTCTTCGACTTCTCCATGGGCCCTTCTTTTGTCTCATATGCAACCAAAAATATATTCGTTAATATTAAATAAATATTAACTCATATTAGCCAAGATATATTTATTAAAAACAACATTAAATGCAATGGGTCCTTTATCACCAATAATACTAAACCTTTGACATCAATGACAATATTTCCAACAATCTCCCCCTTTATCATTGATGGCAACCTCAATCTTGAAACTACCACATCCTATCACCTGCACATACCATCATCTGAAAACATACAATAACTCCCCCTTATTATAGCAACCTGTACCTATTACCTGTACATGTTTGCATTCAATACAAATATTCATTCTTGTGTGAAGTTATAGTAGACTCCCCAATTAGGCACTAGGCCTAATGTTGCCTAATGGAGTTGACTACAACCTTGATGATATAGACAACCTTGTTTGGTTACCTACTAATATTATGTGTTTTAAATTATTCCTTAGTTATATTCCATATTTTATAACCTTATTTAGGTATCTCTCTGACTTTTGGATCAACTTATATTCATGTTTCCTAAATTTGCAAGGTTTATGCAAGGGGAAGGTACCCCCTATCTGAGACAAAATAGGGGGTACTTCCCATATTTTATCATAAAAAACATGTGTTTTATAGGGTTATATATATGTAAATTATTCATTTTATTAAAATTTATCTCTTGGTCATCTCACATGACCCTCTAAATCCTCAATTTCCAAACTAGTTCTTTTATATGCAAACTATGTGTAGGTCCATTCATGAGGACTATTTATTACTTGTTGAAACCCTCACTTCTACCTAATTAATAATTATTGAAGGTATATATACCTTGTAAAAATAATTTTGGAGTTAATCCCAACCTCATTTAACTATTTTTCCTTTCATGCACTTCATATTCCTGAACCTCTCAAGACTAGGTCTTGACATTGACTGTGCTCTACCCTTAAGGCCCATTCTTGTAGGTTATCATGGCTTATCCTAGAGATCTTGAATATGTTATATAAATGGATAATATTATTATATATATAATTCATCTTTCAATAATTCTATATGAATTTTTGACTATAATCAATCCCTTCACTACTTGATTGAGACAACATATGGTTGTAGGTATTTTAGCATGTTTTAATCTTGACAAGAGAGTATATACACCTCTATAACTTATCTTAAGGTCATTTAGTACTTTATTGGATAATTTAAAAAATATATATATATACCTTTAAAACCTCATTAAATTCACAAACTAAGCTCTCCACTTGACTGACTGAGACACCTATTTATCCATGCCTATAGGTGACCACTCATGATAGGTATATGGACTAGAGATGCACATAAAGGTTTGGATCATAGAATATGAGTTATATTTAGTGGTTATTAGGTTAATAATGATTTTTTGTGTCATTAAAATATTAGTGACATGAAAATGTGGCTCTGGTATATTCCTTTGACCAAAAGTTATTCAAACTTCACAAGCCTATAGATATTATTGCATGTTCTTAGTGTGTTTATGGGTATATTTGGGGCCCTCAAAGACTTAACTCCATTTACTTTTTTAAATCCATATTTTGAAAGGTGTTTATCCTTCATGAATAACTCAATAAAAACACACTTAAGGGCTTCAAAAATTATTACACCTTGTATGAGACCATCAAAAAGGCCCCTAACCTCTGTTTTGCCATTTTAGGGATTGAAATCTTGAATAGTGTCATTTTGTGCTTTGATCACAACTCAAACTCCCCTTGCCAACCTAAATTTTTAAGTAAGTCTATCAAGGTATATATTTATATATATATATATATATATAGGAATATCAATATTCCATATCATACTTCAACCTCCTATTCAAGGGCCTCTATATCTAAGTTAGGGTCACATGTAGGTTGAATTTTAGTATATATAGACAATGGAATTGAATAATTGGCAATGATAATTGTCTCTAGGCGATAATGAATTTTATATCCATCCCAAAACATTCAAATTAATTCTTCTCATATCAAATTAACATGAAAACACCAATAAGTTCTTTCTCTAGCATGAGATCATTTCAAGAAGCTCCTGAAGATTTGCATTAATGGCTTAAAGAGAATAGTGAGAATGTAAAAGAATGAGGCCATGAAGGAAAAAAACTCATGTATATCTCAAAATAATTTACAAAATCTTCAAATGAATGAATGTTATCAAGTATGTTTCCAAAAAAGTTCCATAGCAATAGTCTAATGTGACAATGTCTTCCATATACTTGGAGAAGAGTAGGTAGGGTCTTGAGAGGTCTAATTAGTATGGCATATGAGTTTTCAAAGCATGATAATTTCCTTGGAAAATTAAAATTATATTACATGAGATCAAATTAATTTGTAAACATGATGAGGAACATTGTCACAACTCCTTAGAACCATTCGAAGAGAATAAAAAACCAAAAAACAAAGGAAGCCTACCAACAACACCAAAAATAAAAATTTGAAAACTTAAGACTATTAGCTCATAAAAAAACTATAAATGTAAAACCAATAATTGGAGACATAAGGATACATTTCCAACATCCTCTTAATCAATTATTAGCAACTGGTTTGTACAAATATGTTCAAACCAAGAGAAAATTGACAAGGTGCATAGATGAGTAGGTAGTTTTTGAAGCTAAAATTAAAATGGATGATTTGTAAATATCAGGCCACAAATTTTTAATATGCATATATTAAAATTAATTTATACTATTTTATAATAATCTCCCAAAAGCATCTGTCTTAAGACTACTTGTGCTTATTGTACCAAGCAAAAACCTTCAAGTTCCTTCTACATGTCTAGAAAGATGAAAAGAGAGCAAAATGGTTTTAGAACAATATTGAAAATTCATAGAAAAATAAATCATGTAAATGAGATTTAGGAATATGGAGATATTTTCCATGTCCTTCTCCCATGTGTCACACTTGCCAAGGAGTTGTACAAGTGTCATTCTCTCCCTTTTCCTTAAGAAATCTAACTTTTCTATAAACAACCTATAATATTTTAAGTTATGTCAATTTACTAAGACTTATAGGGACACATGGGACATGAAATCATGTTTTGACACTTTTACATTTTCTAAAAAAACTATACAAAGCATTAAATACATTATTTGTGGCACTTAAAAAGACTCAAAATGATAAATGGACCTAGAAACTAATTGACCAAAGTTAGTACAACATTAATTAGCATCAAATTACCTATAAAAAACCTCATGAACAAAATTATACCCCATTATAGGCTTAAAAATAAATTTTTCTACTAGGGGTGCCCCAATTTGACCTAAAAGTCAAATTTGGTCAACAAATTGGTGACTCATAGGGGTAATATGCCCACTATACTAACTAGACCAGTAGCCTTATTAATCAATTGGGATTAGGATTATTATAAGGATTAAGAAAAATAAGAATATTTTGACCATTTACCACAATTTTTTTATCAAGACAAGACACTAGTGACTACCTCAACCACACAAAGCAAAGGACACACAACAAAAAAGTAAACACACAAGACACACACATGTACTTAAGCACTTAGGGGAATTGGGAAACAACCTATTATTCACAACTACAAACTAAACATAACTCCTTTCCTAGATCAAAAGGAAAATTTCTTGAATCATCCTCATGATGAGATGAAACATAGTGCCAAACATGCCTCTCTTTGGATTGAATGCTTTTTGGATCAGACCTCTTCGTTAACACTTCATTTGATCTGATCTCAAGTAGATCATATTTTAAAAATTCTCTAGTTATATATACTCATCTTGAATATGTTCACACATTTCATGTTTCTTCCCACTCTTCATTTCATAGTCAAATTTTATCTCCTTAGTAGGCATGTCTCAAAGAGGATTGGTTTCATGTTCTTTGGAAGATTGAGGCCAATAAAAGTTTGCTCCATTTTTCAAGATTTGATGTGCTCCTCAAAACTTATTTAAAGGATAATATCCCATCTTTATGACTTCATACATGTCATCATCAATTTCATATGCTTCTTGAAAATATACATTTGAAAGGATGTTTTTTCTTTGCATACTTACTTGTGTACCAATGGTGCCTTATCCATCTTTTACCAGCTCATAGCCTCCTTGGAGAGGAGTATAACCTATTCCCATGACTTTAAACAATTCATCCAAAGGCTGATTGAGAACTTCTCTTAATCCATCCATGGTATCTTGTGAGGTGATTACAGTGTTAATGATTATTTCTTCCTCTTTGGAAAAAGGAAGACATCCTTCTTTATCAACCTAATCTAACATTTTCACACAAGAATTTACCTCTTATTAATCCTTGATCAGATCATCTTCAAGAGTTATCTCCTTTATCATTATCTCATGAGACTCTCCTAAGGCTGTGATTTCTTGAGGGATGGCTTGAAAATATTTTCCCTTCTTAATAGCATATTTCACTTGAAAAATGGAGGCAAAAGCTTGTGACTTATCTTTTTGTTCACAAAGGGGAGTCCCTATGGTAAGTTCCTCCTCATAAACACTCATGATGTCTTCTTGATAAGTCATAAATTGAGCATGTTCTTCTTCATTTGCCTTTCTCAAGATAGGTTCTTCAGCACAAGGAAAACATTCTTCATCATCAACCAAATAAAGAGATTCAACACAAGAACTTACCTCCTCTTCATCACTTAATACCTCTTGAGGGATTTCAAATTGAACTTCAGCTATCATAATCTGATCTCTTTGGTCAAGGGATACAAGATCTTCAACCTCCTTCATGGTGATGCCAAGACTAGGCATTTTGAAATCACGTGATTAAGCCTAATGAGGCTACCAAAGAGGTATGTTTTCTTCAAGTAATATATTTCTTTCCTTATCAACCAAATTCTCCTATTTTGGTTCCCACACCATAGGTCCACCAAGTAAAAGTGTAATTGAATGAGGACAAAAGGAACTAGTTGGTGGAGATGGGATATAGAGTTCAAAATCATATTGAGAGTGCAAGATAGGAGTCTCTTTAGGAATATGTTGAGGGAAGGGAGATGGTGTTGTTATAAATATTTTCATTGATGTCAAAGATCTATCATTATTGGTGATAAAGGCCCCATTGCCTTTAATGGTGTTTTTAATATTCATATATTGGCTAATGTGTGTTAATATTTATTTAATATTAATGAATATATTTTTGGTTACATATAACTCAAAAGAGGGCCCATGGAGAAGTCAAAGAGTCATGGGGTAAAATATGAAAGAAGAATGGGATGCATTTTCTCATGAACAGTCATTTTGAGGAATTCAAAGAGTCACCATGTGAATTAAAAAGAGGTATGGTGTATTTTTCCATGAAGGGACACTTTGAAGAATACAAAAAGTCACCAAGATAAAGACAAAAGAGGAAATAATGATTTTGCTTATGAAGGGTCATCATATGAATTTTAAAATGCAAGGATACGAAGGGTCATGCAATTTTGGCACCATTTTCTATGAGGATTGAAGGGTCACAAAGGGTGACTACCAAATGTCATTTGGAAAGCTATAAATAAAGGCTTGAGAAGCCATTTATAAATGTAAGAGAGTGCATGGTTTGTATTTATTTTTAAAGAGAGAAAATTAAGAGATATTGTAGAGTTCTATCATTTTTTGAGTATGAAACATTCAGAGATAGTTGTTTTTCATACACAAGAGGGGTTGGTGGTCATAAATCTTTGTAAGGGGTTGGTACTCCTATGGGTTGGTGGTCAAAAATAGTTTTTATGTTGGTGCTCGGTAAAGGGGTTGGTGCTCATATATGTTGGTGCTTATGAACTTTGTACTTTGAGATGGTGTTCATTCATATACTTGAGATTATTCTCTATGTTTTTTACCACTTTGAGTTTCCACGTAAAAATTTAGTCTCTCTCTCTCTCTCTCTCTCTCTCTCTCTCTCTCTCGTGTGGTGAATATTATTATTTCAATTTTATTGCATATCTTGAATGTATGATTGAGTGGTTAAAAAAATAAATAATATTAAGAAAAATATATATAATATATTGATTCACCCCCCCTCTCAGTATATTTCATACTTAATAATTGGTATCAGATCAGGTTCCTTTTGAAACAAAATTACAGCTTGAAGGAAGATCGAGAAAGCACGATGGTTAGATCACATGAAGGATTTTATACAAATAAGGTACCTTTGTTTGATGGGATGAATTATGTTTTTTATAGAATAAAGATGAAGACTTATTTGATGACCCTTGGATTTGACATATGGCAAGTAGTGGTGGAGGAATATCAAGAGCCACAGACACTTGTAACTACTCTAACAGAAAAGAAGGCAAGTGAAAATAATGCCAAAGCTTTAAATGATATTTTATGTGGTTTATGTAAATATAAATTTGTTAAAGTTATGGAATGTAAATCTACTCATGAAACTTGGGTAAAACTTGAGAATATTTACAAAGGTTATGGAAAGGTTAAGAAAGCTAAGCTTCAGACTTTCAGAACATAATTTGAGAGTTTGAAGATGGAAGAAGAAAAAAAATATAGCAAGCTATCTCTTGTGGGTTGATCAAATAGTTAATCAGATTCAAGGTCTTGGAGAAAGCTTATAGGAATTGACTATGGTTCAAAAGGTTTAGAGATCTCTACCATTGAGATATGATGCAAAAGTTTCATAAATTGAAGAGATGAAGAATTTATCCAAGTTAAAGATGGATAAGCTTCATGGTATTCTTATGGCATATAAGATGTGGACTGAAGAAGATAAACCGTCAAAGAGATAAGTGGCCTTTAAGACATCAAAGAAAGGGAAGGCTAAAATTCAAGAATCAAGTGATAGTTCTAGTGACGATAAAGATGACAATGGAGCTCTATTCATTCGCAAGACAAAAAAGGGAATAAGTAAATATCAAGAAAAATTACCTTTTAAATATTTTAATTTTGGAAAGATTAGACATTTTGTAGCTAAATGCCTAAATAAAGGTAATGATGACAATGAAGAAGGAAAGTATACATACAAGAATGATTTCAAAGGAAAATTCAATAAGGGATTTGAGAAGAAGAGTTTGTATTCTAAAGATCCCAGTTCAGCCAAAGATGGTGGAGTCAGTGACTCAGAAGAAGAAGAGATTCTATTCATGGCCAAACATGAAGATGCCTTTGCAAGAAAAAGTGCAGATGATTAAGAAGAAGAATAGGATGAAGCTAAAGTGAATCTAAAAGGAGAACTCATTTATGCCTTAGAAGAGTTAAAAGTTCTTGAAAAGAAGAATTGAAGATTAAATCTCTAGATCAAGAAAAATGAAAAGGAGTCAAAGGAAATAATTGAAGATCTACAAGAACATTTTGAAGAAGCCAAGAAGAATGAATAAGATCTAATGGCATAATTGAAAATAGTAAGTAAATAATGTGAAAGGTATGTTATTGAAATTTATTATTTAAAAGTAGATCTTGAGAAAACAAATAAAGTAATCAATGATAGAGCAGTCAATGGTTCAAAATTTGAGAATATCACTAATATGTTGAATAAGATATTAGAAAATCAAAGATTAATGTTAGATAAGATAGGTATTATATTTGAAAAAGATAAAGAGGAGGTCACTACTTTCATAGATAAGGAAAAAGGAAAGAGCTATGCTGGAGCTCTTAAAAAAGAAGAAATAAAAATGAAAGAAGTTAAGAATACAAAGGACATCTCAAAGAAAGAAGGCTAGAGGGAATAGAGCTACAAAAGGCAATTAGGTCAGAGATACACAAATAGTTCCTATTTTTATTATAATGGATATGGTCATAAGAAATTAGAATGTTGAAAAAGAGATAATAGTTTCATAAATAAGGATAAGGAAAGTCATGCAGAGTCAAGCAGAAACCACAAATCTTTTGCTCCTCTATCAAGCTTTAATGAATAGGCCATGATATGTTACGAGTGCAACAACTTCAGACACATATCTTGGTACTATAGAAGTGTGTTCAAGTCAGTTAAGAAGGACTAGAGTTTCAAGGATCCATTCATCAAGAAGAAAGTTCAGATAGGTTCATGGAAAAAGAAACAACCTGAAAAAATCTATGTTGGTGTAGACAACTTTGCATGCAAGAAATGAAGAAAAGCAATGGTTCATTGATAATGGATGTTCAAGGCACATGACAAGAGACAAGAGCAAGTTCATAACCTTGAATAAGATTAATGGTGGCATAGTGAAATTTAGAGACAATACTACTACTACACTAAGTTTGGATAATGGTAGAACTAGAAATGAAAATGTTTTATATGTAGAAGGTATTAAGAATAATATTTTGAGTGTAAGTCAAATGTGTGATCAGGGGCACACACTAAAATTTTATGTAGAAGGTTGTGAAATTAGAAGAAAAGATTCAGATATTTTGGTTGCAAATGCTCAGAGAATAGGCAATAATTTGTATATGCTATCAGACATCAAAGGTCAAAGATGTTATTTGAGTCAGATTGAAGAAAGTTGGCTATGGAACAAGAGAATGGGGCACATAAATTTTGAAAATCTTGTTAACATAAGCAATAAGAAAGTAGTCAAAAATCTTCCAAAGATTACAAAGCCATCTGACACACTTTGTGAACCTTGTTAGCATGGGAAACAAGCTAGAAGGTGGTTCAAAACAAAAGAGTACTCGACTACTTAGATGCTAGAGCTTGTTCACACTGATCTATGTGGACATGTGAGAACTCAAATTACTCAAGGTGAGAATTATTTCATGTTGCCTATTGATTATTTTTCACGTATGACTTGGGTAATGTTTTTAAAGAAAAAATCAAAAGCTTTCAAACATTTAAAAGAATTTAAAGCATTAGTTGAGAATGAAACCAATTTGAAGGTTAAGTGTCTAAGATCATATCAAGGAGGAAAATTCATGTCAAATCAATTTATTGAGTTTTTTGAAGACCATGGAATAAAGATACATTATTCAATAGCCATAACTCCATAGTAAAATGGAGTAGTTGAATGGAAAAATAGAACAGTTTAGGAGATGGCAAGGACAATGCTAAATGAATCCAAGATAGAAGATAAAAATTGGAGAGAGGCAGTTGCTAAAATAGTGCATATTCATAATAGAGAATTATTGAGAGTAAATAGTGACAAGACACCTTATGAGCTATGGAAAGACAAACCAACAACAATTGATTATTTTAGAGTTTTTGATAACAAATTCTTCATAAAGAGAATAGATGAAAAACTTGGTAAGTTTGAATCTAGAGTAGATGAAGGCATATTTATTGGTTATTATTTTAAAATTAAAGATTATAAATATTATAATAAAAGAACCAAGAAATTTTTTAAAAGTGCAAGTTTCAGGATAGAAGAAGATGTAACACAAAGAATCAGTGATCCAATAGACATTCCTAAAATAATTGAAGAGAAAGGTTTTGAATAATCAGATGAAGATGATAAGAAGGAGAAAAAGGGCACCAAAACTCCATCCAAATATGTTTATAGAAATCATAATGAAAGTGACATCATCGAGGACATAAATGAAGGAATTCATATTAGAAGAATGATGGTAAGTGAATCTGAGCAAGTTAATTTTTCTTTGTTATTCAAAATTTAGCCTAGAACTTTTTCAGAAGCTAGACATGATAAGCATTGGGTTAAGGCTATGGATGAAGAATTCAATCAGATAGAAAGAATTATACTTGAGAATTAGTGCCTAGACCAAAAGATCACAATGTGATAGGAAAAAAATGGGTTTATAGAAATAAGTTGAATGAAAATGGAGAAGTGACCAAAAATAAAGCAAGATTAGTATGTAAAGTATATGCTCAGATTGAGGGAATATATTTTGAAGAAACTTTTACACCAGTGGAAAGGTTAAAGGCTATTAGAATGTTTCTTGCATATGTAATATTTTAAAATTTCAAGTGTTATATATAGATGTCAAATCTACCTTCTTAAATAGGACACTAGAAGAAGAGGTCTACATTGAGTAGCCTAAGGGATTTATTATCTCAAATATTAGTAGCCATGTATGTAGATTGAGTAAATCAATATATGGATTGAAACAAGCTCCTAGAGCTTGGTATACAAGACTTGATAATTACTTGCAAGATCAAGGTTTCAAGAGAGGATTTGTTGATAGTAATCTCTACATCAAAATAGAAGGTGAGCATCAATTGATTATTATGTCATATGTTGATGATATCATTTTTGGAGGAAATCTTGAAAATATGACAAGAGAATTTTTTGATAATATGCAAAAATAATTTGAGATGTTTATCCTTGAAGAATTGCCATTTTTCTTAGGATTGCAAATATTTTACCTAGATAAAGAAATTTTCATATCTTAAAGTAAATATGCCAAGGAAATGTTAAAGAAATTTGGTTTTGAGGATTGTGCACCAGTTGGAACACCAATGTGTACAATAAATATGGTGATCAAGGATGAAGATTCACATGTTACAAATCAAACTTTGTATAGATCTATGATTGGTAGTCTTTTATATTTGACAACATTGAGGCCAGACATCATGCATACAATAGGTATGGTTGCAAGATATCAGTCACCTCCAAAAGATAGTCATGTTTAGTTGGTGAAGAGAATATTTAGATATATCAAGGGGACATTGGATTATGGACTATGGTATCTCATATGTAGATATTTCACTTTGGTTGCTTATATAGATTTAGACTGGTTAGGGTACTTAGATGATAGAAAGAGTAAAAGTGGAGGAGATTTATTCCTTGGTGATAGCTTAGTATCATGACTAAGAAAAAAGAAAAATTTAGTATCACTTTATATATCTAAAGTATAATATATTGAAAAAATATTATGTTGTACTCAAGTGCTTTGGATGAAACAAACTTTGGAAGATATCAAGGTAAAGTATGATGAACCTATTTCTACTTTTTGTGATAACACAAGTGATATAAATATTTTAAAGAATCCAGTGATGTATTTAAGAACAAAACATATTCCCATTAGATATCACTTCTTAAGAGATCAAGTTGAAGATCAATAGGTTAAAATGGAGTATATCAATACTATAGAGTAGATCATAGATATTTTTAGAAATGCACTACCAAAAGACACATTTTTGTATCTGCAAGAGAAGTTGGGAGTAATTTCTTTTACTTCCTACCATTGAGGTTCAAAATTAGTTGAGGGGGAGCTAAGTGTTAGCTCCAAGTAGGCCCTTTACCATTGATGTCAAAGGGGGAGAATAATAGGTATAGGTATAGGTGTAGAAATAAGTACATGGAATAGATATAGGTTACTACAATAAGAAGGAGTTACTGTATGTTTTTTAGATGGTAGTATGTGCAGGTTTAAGGATGTGGTAGTTCCAGTTTAAGGTTACCATCAATGACAAAGGGGGAGATTATTGGAAATATTGTTATTGATGTCAAAGGTTTAGAATTATTGGTGATAAAGGACCCATTAAATTTAATGGTTTTTTTAATATTCATATCTTGGCTAGTGTGTGTTAATATTTATTTAATATTAATGAATATATTTTTGGTTGCATATAAGTCAAAAGAAGGCCCGTGGAGAAGTCAAAGAGTCATGGGGTAAAATATGAAAGAGGAATGGGACACATTTTCTCATGAAGAGTCATTTTGAGGAATTTCAAGAGTCACCATGTGAAGACAAAAGAGGTATGGTGCATTTCTCCATGAAGGGACACTTTAAGGAATATGAAAAGTCACCAACATAAATACAAAAGAGGAAAGGATGTTTTTGCTTATGAAGGGTCCCCATATGACTTTTCAAATGTAAGGATATGAAGGATCATGCAAGTTTGGTACCCTTTTCTATGAGGATTGAAGGGTCACAAAGGGTGAATGCCAAAGGTCATTTGGAAAGCTATAAATAAAGTCTTGAGAAGCCATTTGTAAATGCAAGAGAGTGCATGGTTTGTATTTGTTTTCTAAGAGAGAAAATTAGGAGATATTATAGATTTCTATCATTTGTTGAGTAAGAAACATTGAGAGATAGTTGTGTTTTATATATCAGAGGGGTTGGTGCTCCTGTGGATTGGTGCTCATAAATATTTGTAAGGGGTTGGTGCTCTTGTGGGTTAGTGCTAAAAAATAGTTGTTATTTTGGTTCTCAACAAAGGGGTTGGTGCTCCTACAAGTTGGTGCTTGCTAACTTTGTATTTTGAGTTGGTGCTCATTCATATACTTGAGTTGGTTCTCTCTCTCTCTCTCTCTCTCTCTCTCTCTCTCTCTCTCTCTCTCTCTCTCTCTCTCTCTCTCTCTCTCTCTCGTGTGGTGAAAATTATTATTTTAGTTTTATTGCATATCTTGAATGTATGATTGAGTGGTTAAACAAAAGAAATCAGATTAAGAAAAAGATATATAATATACTGATTCACCCCCCCTCTTAGTATATTTCATACTTAATAGGGGTGTGTTTAGGCATATGATCTTCTCTTAGGTCTAAACCTTCCATCTCACCTTGACTTAGAAATATCTTATTTAATTCTAATTCCTCTATTTAATTGGCTAGGTTATCTTGGAAAATCTTGTCTTGAAGTTGATAAGAATCATCATGGGAATAAGGATTGCATAAAGGTTGCCATGGAATAGAGGAAGCTTCTTGAGGAAGGGTGGGAGGGGCTTTCAAAGGATAAACTCCATTATCCACATCACACTCTTTGACAATGCTTCCATTTTATTTCTTACATCATGACTCCACTATTTTGCTCCAACTTAGGAGGTTAGGATTATATTTCTTCTCAGTTCCACACTCTTGGTCAAGACTTTTCTCCTCCTTCTTTCCCCATTATTCTACTATCTCACTCCAACTTGAGATGATAGGATTAGAGGTCTTTTTTTGAGGTGGTGGGGATGAAATGTGGGAGGGAAATGAGGGTTTGAGATCCACTTCTTTTGATTCCAACATCGACTATTGCATATGCATATTTTCCAACTCAATCTATCTATCAAGATTGGATTCAGACACAAGGTTTCTCTTCTCAACTCTCTCTTCCAATTGATTGGGAAAATGGAGAATTTGATAGGCTTGATTTGGATAATAATTAGGGGTCATGTATGGTTAATATGAAACTTTAGGAAGTGTATATGAAGGCCGATATACTTTGTAAGGCTATCTCTCATATATGTTTAGCTTATCTTCTAAGGATGCAATCAAACCACTCACATCTAGCATGTCATTCATAAGCCTTTACCAATTGTCACTTTAAATAGGTGCCCACTCTCTTTTGACTAGCTCTAATTAATTTATCACTTGATGGATGTAATGATTAGGAATCATTTGACCACATGCCCTTTGAGTATCAAGATCTAGGATAAAGTTCTCATATCCTGAGAGTTTCTTTTTCAAAGTGAAAATGGGCTGAGTTGAGAAGTGACTAGGTTGATGAGGAGGAACAAGACATTGATAAAGATAAATATAAGACTAATTAATTCATGACAAGGCTAGTACATGTCATGATAATTATAGTTAAGTACTTGTTCATATTGATAGGGAAAAGGACAAGATTTCAATGTTTCACCAAATTGTGTAAGACACAATTCTACACCAAAATTAGCCATAAAACTTCATTGAAATAAAGGACACAAATAAATATGATTACCATAAATATTCAAAGGGAAATTGTGGATAATTGACTAGTTGATATGTCTTTAGATTCACCATTGATGCTTGTATAGATACCTCTAAAGGCTGATGTGTTAAAGGACAACACCAAAAATCCTCCAACTCTTTGAACAAGAGTCCCACTGGGCATGCCAAAAACTATTATCACTTGGATATGTACCCTATAAAGAGATGCAAATATTTATTCATACATTTGGCATAATGAAATCACCTCTACGCCTGTGGGTAGCCTAAGGAATGAGGTGAGTCTCTAGATAGGGCTAGCTCCCTTGATGTACCACTTAGGATTGTAACTAAAACTAACTTTGAGGGGTGAAAAGGGGGATAAAAACTAAAATAAAATCTATATTAATTAAGGTGATACACCAAATTAATTGATGACATCCAACTATGTGCATATTACACTTGATATCAAGCAACAAACCAAACATACACTTTCCCAATCTACAACTTCTCACATCAGTGTTACATTGTGAGGTCAAAATGAACATCTAGGATAGGAGGACTAGAAAAGAGGAATTTAATGTAAATAACGAAGACATAAACTCACTTACTTGTTTACATATCCCAATAACACTTCACATGCCCTAAAAGAACAAGTTTTCTAACTCCAAATAGGTTGCAAGAATGAGCTAAGATGTTAAGGAAAAAAGAGTGTCACTTAAGTAAAATCAAACATTAAAGTATGAAAACCAAGTATAGTCATGAAAGAGGTAAAAATTATTCATTTTATTTATTAAAATTTATATAATTGAGTAGGGCTTCACCATACTCAAGTGGAGCATCCAATCCAAAGCTAAACAAGCTAGTTCTTATAGAACTTATGAGAGAGAGAGAGAAAAAGAAGAGAAATCTAAAGGTCATAATGGACACTTATAAATATAAGAGAATTAGTTAATTATGAATTTTAGATAGATATGGGATGATCCATGTAATATCAGGTGCTACAAGTGTCATCTCAAATCATAAAACTCTTGCAAAGTGACCTAAAACTCCTTTTTTGCATAGAATTACTACCTTCATGATTAGGTATATTTGAGTGACTTGTAACTACTTTAGGGTAGGTATAATTATTTTAATTGAAGGAGAGGCTCTCAAATATGATTATTCATGCATTTTTTGTATACTTGGCCTTTTGTAATCACTTGGAAGAGATCCATCATTACCTACACTCTAGGAAACCTCCTCATGTACCTATCACACTTGTCTTCAAATTTGGATTTATTTGTTCATTAAATACCATAAAAGGTATTTTTTTGACATTTATCAAGGCCCTAAATGGAATTTTAATAATTAGGGGCACCTTAAAATCACTTTACTTGAAGATTTCCTGCCTTCTCTCTAGTTTGCCCAAAATAACAGATTTGACTGGCTAAATTGAATTACCTAGTTTTAGAACTTATAAAATTTTTAAGGTAATTAAATTAATATGGGGATTTATATTATGTCTTAATATTCCACCCAAACTTTTTTTCATCTCCTAAATCCTCTTGTATCTTGCACAATACATAAAATAGTGAGAAAAATATTGCTTCTGATCCCATCTTTACAATTTCGTAAAACTCATCATTGTTTTAAGTAGTCTATGGGAGTCCTATACAACCTAAAATCATCATTATAAACAAAATATTTCATTTTGGTATCTATCCAACTCCATTTTCCAAAACTAGTCTTTATCAAGGGTTTAGTAGGGGTTTAGGCCTACTTTTGGTCTTAAGGTTAGTTCATAAAGATCCAACATCCAAGTTTCCAAATAATTACACAAATGTTGCCTTAAATACCCCTAATATACTCATATAAATCCCATATGTCCTATGTATATCCTCATGAAATATATGATCTTCAAAAGATGGCCTATCCAATTTATTTCCCTTATTTTTACAGGTCTAAGTGGTTTCTTGAGACAAAAAGGATTCTTTGATTTTTTATCTACACTAAAAAGGATTAAAAAAATATTATTAAATACAAAATACATGTTTCCATCCACTATAAATATTCATTCATGTGGGAAGTCATAGTAAACCCCCTAATTGGGCACTACGCCTAATGTTACATAATGGGGTTGACTACAACCTTGACCATCTAGATAAACTTTATAGGTTCCCTAATCCTATTATGTGTTTTAAACTATATATTAGGTATATTAAATATTTAAAAACCTTCTTTATGGATCTCTCTAACTTTTGTCTCACCTTTTATTTATGTCTCCTAAATTTGTAGGGTTTATGCAAGGGAAAGGTAACCCCTATTTCATACAAAATAGGGGGTGATTCCCCTATTTTATCATCAAAAACAGGTGTTGGATAGGGTTATATATATTTAAATGACTATTTATATAAAAAATTATCTCTTATTCATCTGATATGACCCTCCAAACCCTCAATTTACAAACTAGTTCTTCTGTATGTAGACTATGTGTAGGGACTTTCATGAGGAATGTATATTACTTGTTTTAAATATCCATTATACATAATAAATCACTATGTAAGTTCTGTATAACTTTTAAAAATAATGATTGAGTTACTTCCAACCTCATTCAACCCTTTTTCCTTTCATACTCTTCACATTCTTGAACATCTCAAGACTAGGTCTTGACATTGATTGTGCTCTTCCCTTAAGGCCTATTCCTATAGGTTGTCATGGTTTGTCCTAGAGATACTGAATATGTCATAGGAATGGATAAGATCCTTTGATATTTAATCCATCTTTCAATCATTCTACATGCATTTTTTATAGCAATTAATCCCTTTATTGCTTGACTGAGACAACATATGGTTGTAGGTGTTTTAACATGTTTTAATCTTGAGAAGAGAGTATATACACCTCTAAAATTTATCTTAATGTAATTTATTACTTTCTTGGATGATTTTAAAACACTTATATACCTTTAAAACCTCCTTACATTCATAAACTAAGCTCTCTACTTGACTGACTGAGACACCTATTTATCCTTGCCTATAGGTGACCACTCAGGCTAGTTGTATGGACTAAAGATGCACATAAGGGTTTAGATCATAGAATATGAGTTATCTTTAGTGGTTATTTTTTTCAATTATATATTCAACATTTTAATATATTCTAAGGCTCTCCTCATCAATGTGGTACAATGTAATCACCTCTAGGCTTGTGGGAAACCTAAGGAATGAGGTGAGTCTCTAGATAGGGCTAGCTCCCTTGATGTACCACTATGGATCAAACTAAAACTAAACCTTGTAGGTGAAAATGGAGAAATAAAATAAAAAATAAAATAAAAAAATGGAGGTGATATGGCAAATTTACTAATGACATCCAACCATATGCATATTACACTTGAGACCAAGCAACAAACCAAACATACACTCTTCCAATCTACAACTTCTCACATAAATGTTACATTATGAGGTTAAGATGAAAATTAGGCTAAGAAAGACTAGATAAGAGGCCTTTAATGGCACATGATGAATATAAAAACTCATTTAATCCTTGACATATCCCAAAACACTTCACATTCCCTATAAGAAGAAGTTTTCTAACTGTAAATAGGTTGCAAGAATGAGCTAACATGCTAAGGAAACAAGAGTGTCACTTAAGAAAAATCAATAATTCAAATGAAACACACTATAAACAGTCATATAAGAGGTAATACTTATTCATTTTATTTATCAAAAGTTATATAGATGATCAGGGCTTCACCATATTTAGGTGGAGCATCCAATACAATACCAAAATGGCCAACTCTTATATATATATATATATATATATATATATAGAGAGAGAGAGAGAGAGAGAGAGATAATTCCAAGGGTCACAACGACACTTGTCAAGCTGATTCAAGGAGTTACTTGTGCATGTGAGAAGTACATGGGATGAACCATTAAAGGTTTGGAGGTTTAAGTGTCCATACAAGTCATCAAAGCTGTGCAAAGTGACACAAAACTCCTCCTTTTATATATAAAAATGACCTTCATGATTTCCTCTTTAAACATATTTTAACTAATGATGATCAGTAAAAATGATTATAATTAAATGGGAGGATCTCATATATTCCTCTCCATTCATTGGTTCATTCTTGGTCTTCTGGAAACACCTAGAAGAGAGACATCATCACCTACATTTTATGAAACCTCATTCTCAAGCACCTTGCACACTTGTCTTCAAATTTGGCTTTAGTTGTTCATTAAAATCCATAAAAGGTAGTGTTTTAAATGTTTCAATACCATCCATGGCCTTGGAAGCATCAGGGTCACCTTAAAATTCCATCCACTTGAAGTTTTCACACTTTTCTCTAGCTTGTGCAATATGCCAGATTTAATTGGCTAATTTGAAAGACCTTTTTGAGGCACTTAAGAATATTTTCAAGGCATGAAACTTATATGGGGGGTTATATTAAGTCTCAATATTTCTATCCATGTGTCTTTCATCTCTTTAAACTTCATAAAACCTATAAAAAACACAAAATATAGAGAAAAATCCAAGTATCCTGGGGAAGTCCTCTACAACCTCCAATCATCATTTTGGACAAAGTATTTCACTTCGGTTGCTATCTAACTCTATTTTCCAAGACTGGTCCTTAACAAGGGTTTAGTAGGGTTTTATGCTAGTTTTTGGTATTAAAGTTGATTCATAAAACCTTGACATCCAAGATTCCAACAAATTCAACAAAATTGATGCCAAGAGACCCTACTAACTTCTTCTAATTCCTTTTGTTCCCATGCATAACTCTATAAAAGATTTGAGCATTTTAATGTGACCTATTTGAGCTTATTTCCTTGTTTTAACTGGCCTAAATGACCTTAAATCTCAAAATTTACTTTTCCATGATTTATTCTATAGAATATGTGCTTGAACACCTCTAATTATATCCCAAAAACATATTTCCATAGGCTATAATGCTTAACTCATGAAAAGTGTCATAGAACCTCCATTTGGGCACAAAATCTAGTCATGCCTATCTACATGATTAAGCCCAAAATGACCTTAAGTGGCTTCCCATATATCCAAAATAGATCAAACACCTCTGTTATGACCTCTTAAACAAGTCTTAATTCATGGGGAATCTCTTTTCCTATTAGTCCTGAATATGACCTCTTGTTTGCCTTTAAATGTGACCCCTTGCATATCAAGCTTAACTATACTTCCAAGGGGTTTTGGCCACCTTTTAAAACTTCATAATCTTGTAATGGGTTTTCATGGTTGGCCTAGGTGTCAATAAAGTTTTTTAGACCTTCCTAGAAGGTTTCTATATCTCATAGCTTCACTTTATATTACTAACCCTCAAATCTACCAATATTGTTTTTAAGGGGAGTGCCCTCTATTTGAGAAAAAATAGAGGTCACTCCCCTATCCTCTCAGAAAAAGTTAAATTTTGGATGAGATTCCTTATATGGAAAGGATGCTCTCCAAAAAATCTCAACTTTACACTATTTACCCTCCAAACCTTCCAAAACTCATAATAAACTCCTTCAATGGCAAATTGTGCAAGCTTTTTAAGAATAGACCATGTTTGCATGATTAGGATCCTTATCTATATTTATATTCAATTTTTATATATTAAAATATTAAAATGGATATATGAATAAGGTTTTCATAGGTTTTTTTCATCACCTCAACCTCTTTTGGGCTCCTTAATTACAATTTTGAGCTCACAGTGAGCTTTTCCTTCCTAAGAAACCTGCTTTATCTAGCATCTATATGTGTATGTCATCTTTAATGTAATTTTACCAAGTTATTTAAATTCATTCCATGAATTTTTCAAGACCTTTCATTCACATCCATAACTATATATTTCACATTTGGAGTGGAATGCTTAATGACTAGTCAAGACTAGTTGACTTTGCATTTTCCCTTTCTTGACTGTTGTAGTTTTTTATCATTCAAAATGAATTTAGTTATGATGATTTATAATCTCCCCTTAGGTCTCTTGATGTAAAAATTAACTTTATTTACACTTCTACCCTCTCCTAGCCATTCTCAAGCATTTTATTCTCATAAAGGAGTCCTTATTGCCTAATTGAGACACTTCTTTGATAATCCTTGCCTGTAGCTTAATTTTTCTCTTATTTTCCCTAATGAAGATTTAAAAAACCTTAATATAGATTTCACATATCATTTCATCATGTGTAATTCATATTAACCCTACAATCACCCTAAATGTCTTAGAACCAACCTTGAAACTCATATTGGCTGCCTGACTGAGACACCCTATTTAGGTTGACCCCTGTTGATCTTACCTATTTCATGAGGACATGTCCATGATTTTGAAAAGGATTTATTTTAAGTTTTTAAGTGTATTTCACCTAAATTCACTTTATACTCCTCATGAATGGGTCAAAATAACATTGAATCATGTAAAACTAACTCACTATCCTGCACCATCAAATATAGGATTATAGGTGTACCTAGGGTCTTTGAGAGGTCTGTGTAGGGAATTTTATTTATTAATATATCACGATTTCACAATGACCATTAATAAATGTGTTCATATACTTTATCATCCACTAAAATCTCAACCTAGCCTTCAACTTTCTCTTTTAGTCACTGAAGACCTCGAATTCTTGCAATTGAGACACCCCTACCAAAGTTGACATACCTATAGGTTATTTATCTCTTACTAGGCTTCATCATGGTGTTGGTAGATCTCCTTGAAAATTTTTGAGGTCAAAATTCACTTGATTATGTTTTTTTCCACTTAAACATCCCCAAAAAACACCAAACCCTCATGTTTAGGTCCTTATCTGTTTATAGTTGTAGGTGTGCATTAGAAGCTATATACAGATTGAAAGGGTATGAAGGAAGCAATAAATACCATATTAAAACCTATCTATATGATATTTAGATCATAAAATATTCATATTCACCATTGGATCCATTCACATGAAGACAATTTTTATTTGTCCTTTAGGGTGGCAAAAACTATTTTATGATTCAAAACCTTATAGAGTTTACTGCCTAGTTTTAGTGGTTTCAAAGGTACTTTTAGGTCTCAAAAGTACCCTCTTCCACTACTCAACATGACCTCAAAATTGGTAAGGTATTTATCCTATATGGTTACCTTAAAACTAAAATACCTATAGGCTTCAATATCTCTTATAACATTGTTGTATGACTCCATCCAAAAAACCTCAAGCCTTTGTTTCACTATTTTAGGGATAAGAGCCCTAAATACACTATCATCTACCTTTTGATCATGGTTTTCATCTTCCTCTACTCATTACATTGGAACAAGATCTACCATGATTCATTTATAAAATTAGGTCCTCAAAGAAGAATTGATCACTTGTTTCACACCTCAGAAGGTATTCTTAGGCTCTGTTAGCACCACCTATAGGTGGTTGCCTACAAAATATAGGTATTGGTATGGGATGATGAGTAATATGTAATGTTCTCACCATTAAATGAATATCAAACCATTCTAATGTCTCCACATGAATGTTTAAAACTTGTAAATGGATCCAAAATACCATGCTCCTAGTTTGCACATGGATTCTTCTTCTTAAACACCTATGGGTGAGTATTTTTATGGCAAACAATGAGAAGGTGTTTCAAGTGACTGCCCAATTCCTATTCTTTTCAATCACTTTGATGTTTTGATTCAACACTCTATGACATTGAAAGACACACCAATACCTCAAATTCTTTAGTATACCCCTGTGACCATGGCATAAAGGTTTCACACACATGATTTCTTAAGACTGATTGTATGTGATAGATATCGATTAAGCAAGTAACATGATTCTTGTAATAACCATCGCATGAAGAATATTTTAAATAATGAAAATGAGGGGACATGTGATTAAAATTATATTGGAAAAATGAGGAATAAACTATCACAACCCCCTAAATCCATTGTCAAATTACAAAGCTTCTAAAAATTGTGAAACTATCCATAACTCAAAAAAATATTTCCTCCTACAAATTGAGATGATTATCACCTCAAAACATTTTAAAACATGAAACCAAGTGTGCGAGACATTATAGGAGGAAGATAAAAATATATGGAATAAACATTAGTAGTTGGTTCATATGAAATTGTTCAAACTAAGAGAAAACCAATAGGGTGCATAGATAAGCAAGTAATTTTGGAAGCTAAATTTCAAATGGATGGTTCATGAAACACAGTCCACCATTCCTCAAAATTATTATATATATTTAAAGGCATTTAAGTGTATACTATTCCCCTAGGAGTATTTTTATTTAAACCTCCTTTGTTATCCATATCGAACAAAAACCTACAAGTCACTTTAGTTTACCAAAAAGAGCAAGAAGAGAGATAAATGGTTTTGGCTTGGAAATGGCACTTTAAGATCAAACTAAACATGGATTTGAGTGTGGGGGAGCTGAAGAGACATTTTTCCATGTTTTCTAAGTGGTACACTTCCCAAAGAGGCCATATAAGTGCCAAAGTCACTCTTTTATTCAATAAAACTACCTTTTTCTGAGTACCTTGATAATTTTTAGTTAGTGAAAGTTACTATAGACCTCTTAGGATACATGGCATGTGATAAAACCCTTTAACACTTTCACATTTCGCAATAAACCCATAAAAAATATTAAATGCACCTATTTGAACCCTTAAAATGACTCAAAATGGTAAATGGACCTAAAAAATAAATGACCAAAGCTAGTACAACATTAATTAACATCAAATAACATATAAAAGCCTCATGACAATACATTACACCCCCTCATATGACTAAAAATCATGTTTTATACTAGGGGATACACCAATTTTACCTAAAAGTCAAATTTTGTCAATAGTTATTAGGTTAAACATGATTTTTGTGTGTCATTCAACTATTACTGACATGAAAATGTGCCTCTAGTATAATCCTTTGACCAAAATTCATTCAAAATTCACAAGACTATAGATATTATTGCATGTTCTTAGTGTGTTTATGGGCATATTTGAGGCCCTCAAAGACTTAAATCCCTTTAATTTTTTACCTCCATCTTTATCAATGTGCTTATCCTTCTTGGAGACCTAAAAAAAACCACACTTAGGGGCTTAAAAACTTATTACACCTTGATGTATGAGACCATGAAAAAGGCCCTTGACCTCTGTTTTGCCATTTTAAGTATTAAAATATTGAACAATGTCATTTTGTTCTTTGATCACAATTCACACTCCCATTTCCAACCTAACTTTATAAATATGTCTATCAAGGTCTATATATCATATAGGAATATCAAGAAGGTTTCCATATCATACTTCAACCTCCTATTCAAGGACCTCTATATCTCAGTTAGGGTCACCTATAAGTTGAATTTTAGTGTATATAAATAATGGTATTGAATTATGGGAAGTGAGAAATGTATCTATCCTTAAATTAATTGTATATGCATCCTAAAAAATTCAAATTTATTCCTCACATATCAAATAACTTAAAAACACCAATAATTTCTTAATGGCTGAAAGTGGATAGTGAGAATGGAAAAGAACAAAGTCATGAAGGAAAAAACCTCATGTATAGCCAAAAATAATTTAAAACCTGTTCAAATGCATGAATATTATCAATTATGTCTCAAAAAAAATTCCATAACACTATTCTAATGTGAAAATATCTTGCATACACCTAGAAAAGCACAGGCAGGGTCTTGAGAGGTTTGATTGGTGTGGCATATGAGTTTGAAAAGCATGAGGATTGACTTGGAAAGTGAAAATGAGATTAAATTAAATAAAATTCATTTTTTATTAATAACATTTTCACAACTCCCTATAATAATTTAAAGAGCATAAAAAACCATAAAATAAAGGAAGCCTGCCAACAACACCAAAAAGACTAGTTTACAAACATGAGACTATTAGCTCATAAAAACAACTCCAAATATGGAAAAAAGTATGGAATAAATAAGGATACATGTAAAACATCATTTTAATAAAATATTAGCAACTGTTTTATATGGATCTATTCAAACTAAGAGAAAACTAATAGGGTGTATAGATGAGTAGGTAGTTTTAGAAGCTAAACTTTAAATGAATTATTCATAAATCTCAAGCAATAAATATTAAATATAAATATATGAAAATTAATTTGTCCTAGTGTATAATAATCTCCTAAAATAATTTTTCCTCAAACTATTTGTGCTGACCATACCAAGCAAGTACCTACAAGTCACTTTTGCATGTCTAAAAGATGAAAAGAGAAAAAAATATGTTTGGAACAATTTTTACACTTAAAATACAAATAAAGTGTGTAAATTATATTTATTAATATGGATATATGTTCCATGGACTTATCCCATGTGGCACACTTCCCAAGGAGATATACAAGTGTCATTCTCTTCTTTTTCCTTAGGAAAACTAACTTTTCTCTTAACAAAATACAATATTTTCAACTGTGTCAATTTAATAAGACTTAAAATGACACATGGGACATGATATATTATTTTTTAACTTTCATATTTTCCAATAAAACCCATATAAAACATTAAATGCACTATTTTCAATCCTTAAAAAGACTCAAAATGATAAATGGATCTAAAAAATAATTAACAAAGGCTAATACAACATTAATTCACATCAAGTGAACTATAAACACCTCATTAATATACATTATACCACCTTATAGGCATAAAAATCAATTTTTTTAGGGGTACCCCAATTTGACCTAAAAGTCAAATTTGGTCAACAGTCATTTTGACTCAAAATGAATTGATCAAAGTTAGGTATCTCATAAAATGTATTTCCCCATTTAGGGATACTTTAACCTAAATCAGCACTTTTAAATGACAATTTCAAACCATTTAGGGTGTTTTTAGTAATTTTGGCCTAAAATGTGCATTTGAGTGCAATTCGAGTAAGATTGACAATTTCAACACAAATGGTGTTAGGAATTAGATGTCTACATTTTGCCCTATTTGAGAAGGTGTAGAGAGACAATCAAGAAAAGAAACATATTTTCAAATAAAAAAGTTTTAAATAATAAATTATAAATGACCCATGATGCCCCTTTGAGAAGACATACTAGGATGAAAGAGAAAGATGAACTCTCAAAAAGAGAGGGATAGAGATTAACCCATGGAATAGATCACATATAAATGAGCTAATTCATGCATGCATGGTTACCATCAATGATCAAAATATAATTAGAGGTATAAGGGGCCCAAAATAAGGGGAATGGGAAGGATTCAATCTAAATATATAAGTGACACACTTTAAATGTACCCAATTTGAGAGTACAAGTTGTGCGCTTATGACATTGATCAATCCTGAGACAAGTTGCACACTAAAATATTTCCATCATGGGCATTAGTGTAGAGAGCTTGGAATTATATGAAAAAGAGGATGTGTTCTCCAAAGACAAGATGATAAGTGCCCCATTAGGGTATATTTGATCGTGATGAAACAATTTTGCCTTAGTAAAGATAATTTTGATCATTAATAAAGAATAAATAGTGGTTTGCCCCTATAGGGATGATTTGATTTGGATGTTGTTCAAATGTTGTGCCCCAACATGAGAAAATTAGAAAGTAAAATATCTCAAGGAAATAACCTATAAGATATAATAAAAAGAGTGGGTATAAATATAGATACAATGGAATAGTGGCTTAGAAAGCCACAAAAAAACCAAGCATATGAGAATTCTCAAAGTGATGAAAGAGATGAAAAGAAGAATGAAAGATAGTCTAACTGACCTCAATAAAAATTGAGTGCTACCTACATAGTCTAATAATACCTCAAGCTGATGTAGTTCTCCTAGGAAATGGGAGAGAATAGATGAGGGATGATGAAAAATGACCAAGAATTGATTATACTCATAATGTATGCATAGAGATGCAAATATAAGCATATAGTTGAGTGATAAAATGAATGATACCTAGATGCCTATTTTCATATTATGAGCTTAGATTATGCATAGTGTTATTGATAATTCTTCATTGGAGTATTGTTGATGTTAAGACTTTGAAACCTGAGCATAAAATGCTTGTTATATAATAATGAATTAAGCATCATAAGTATGAGTAACTTATAATGTCATAATAATCTAATTTCATAGATCTAGTTCAAATGTGAATACCTATAACTAAGGATAATGGTAAAATAATGACCAAAACTAGAGTTACAACTATTTACATTTAAACAAAAAAGCAAAGACAAATAAAAAGAAAACAAGACATCTTAACAACATGAGATCAAGATACAAATAATTGAGATCTATGTGGACCATTAAGATGTACTTGGAAAATAAAAAAAAGAAGCAATACCAAATAGGAAAACAAAAGACTAACATAACAATAATCAAATAAACAAATGTTTTTGGATTTTTATAATGTTTTATGATTTTTTTTAGAATTTTTATAGGTATCTCAACTTGATTGAGAATTAATAGATAAAAAATGGTCCATCTTATTAAATGATGAGAGCATGCCAAATTAAAATGATTGTAATATGATGAGAGTGTTTGATAAGAGGGACTAAGTTGACATCGACATGAATTGAGTAGGCCTACATGATCCCATAATAAATCCCAAGTCACAATAATTTTGCCAAGATAAAAGTGGTGAAAAATTGAACAGGTTATAATAAGTTCATAAATAGAAGAAAATGACAAGGCAAATGATAATAGTAATGACCAGGTGATGCAACAATGCATGATAAAAATGCTTTATACCTTATTTACCCATAGGTAGTTATAATTAGGAAATACTTTCATAATACTAATTTGCCCAAAGGTAGTTATAATCAGGGGTACCAAAACAATACTGATTTGCCTATAGGTGGTTATAATCAATGATACAAAATAAGATAATAAATGAAAGATAACTTGCCAGATCAAATGTCACACTACTGCCATAGACTATCCTTCAACATAGAATTCTAGAATTATTAAAATTGGATCAGAATCCCGCCATAAAAAGGGTAAGATGAATAAAAGGAACAAAGATCAAAAGGGGATAATTATTTTGGATTAAAATAAGCCTTGATAAATAGTAAATAAATAGTATAATAAAATGGCACAATGAAGATGATCAGAAGATAATTGCTTATATTGGCAACAAAATTACCCCCAAGTGATGATTGGCTTAGATATGCTCATAAAATAGTGAGAGTGTTGCTTAGGTTACTTTAAAAATGGTGAGAGCATTTAATCTTATAATCAATTATTTGTAAAATGGAGAGAGAATGAAAAAAGGTGATTGAGATAACCATAATAGAAATTGAGCACTGCCTACATAGTCTTGAAGGACCTTAAGTCAATGCAGTTCATACAACATGGCAAATGAAACATAATGGTATAATAATAACTAAAAATGGTCTATATGATTTCCCCCAATAGATGAGGCATGTTAATGAAAATGGTAATTAGAAAAGTGAAAAATGGTTATACTACTCTTACTAATAGGGAGATGTATGGCCTAGTCAATATGTGAGAAAACAAATATGATCAATTATAAAAATGCTATCCAACACCCTTTCGATAAATTTTATATGTCAATAACTAGCTATAGATATAGACTTGAATAATGTCATTTTGATCCCCTTGTGTCATTGAATTTGATTCCTTCAAATGTCGATACAAGACATCCTTGTATCCTTTGTAAAATAAAGTGATATTGATAAATGATATAAGTAGTAATGAATAAGTGGATGATAATGGAATGTATAATGAATGAAAAATAAATGAAGATTAGGACTTCCAGTCACATGTAACGTTGATGATGTTATATTTGACATAATTTTGGTTGTGGTAGGGCTAAAGACTCTGAATATGCTCTTGATATGACCACCATATTATTCTATTGCTTGATCTTAAGAGTAGCTACCATCTGATTATGCTATAGATTGGAAGTTATTTTGATTTGATCTTGAATAATATCTTCCATAAATAGTGAAGAACATTTTTTCTCAACTATTGGTGCCCTATTGAGGTTTTCACCAATGAATTTATTCTAATCATCCCATAAAACCTCTAAGAAGGTTTCATGAAGAGATGCTAACATTTGACTTTGATTGTCTTCAAGTGCCTTAGAAAAGGTTTCACTATAAGATTCTGAGTTTGATCTTTGATTATCCCCTAGCACCTCTAAAAAGGTTTCACTAAGATATTTTTGTTCTTTTGAATGAATGGGGTCTTCATCCTGTGATATTCTATAAATGGTATGTCACCATGGATGCAGTTTAATAAAGTGCGATTCTATAAGTCCCAATAAACATTTTTGGGAGGTAGAATGTCAATATAATGGATATGTTGGGTGGTAATAGTGGTGGGATGATGAAAGGTATCACAATCCTTGTATAATATATTAGGATAACTTGTGTCGGTGTTGAATTATTCATCTTAAAAAAATATAGAAGGATCACAATATATTAAAACTAATATGCAAGTCAATTATAACCAATGTTTTAACAACCATGACTATAATTTTTTTAATCTAATTTTGATATAAGGGACTCTAAATCTGATATCAAGACTGATGTTGATTCTATTTTTTATGCTAAATCTAATGTCGATTCAAAAATGGAACCTAAATCTAATATTGATACTTCATCTGATGTGGCTATTTTGATAATGTTCTACTAAATATTAAATTTTTGATAAGTATTGGATTATGATGGCATAATGGGATCAATCAAAATTGATTCATCTTGGAAGGGTTCAACATAGACTAGCTCATCTAAGTGAAACCCCTCAAAGAGAGGGAACTACTCAAGGGACATCTCACCAAAATCATGTCTATCAAAGTGAGACACCTTAATGAGTGGAAAAAGATCAAGAGACAACTCTATAAATACTGGCTTGTCAAGGAGATGAGGCTCTTTAAAAATAGGTAAAATATGAATAGGTAACTTATCATAGGTTGTCTTGTCACAAATGGGTGTTTCAATAATAACATTATGGTTTTTATTCATAATAGTTTGCAAAATATCAATTTTGAACTCATTTTGATCCTCATAAGATGGATCTTGAATAGGTAATCATGTTTTGGCTCAAAGATCGGTACATAATTTCTAAAGTGGGGACATTTGGTTTATAATGATCAATGGTTTGCGGTTCAATAATATGATCTCCAAAGATTATACTATTGAAGGGATTAAAAATAATTGGTTTATCAAATGAATATTCTTCAATAATAGGTTCAATAGATGAATGTGATGGCCTAAGAATGGTAATGAGTAGATGCTTCATAATTTGGTTTATCATGTAAACTAAAGGAGGAGGTCCTAAAATGACCTTCTCACAATCTTGATTTCTCACATGAGATTTATCATGGAGCTTGATTTCTCAAATGAGTTTGATTTTTCATGTTTGTAAATAGAAGGATATGGAGTACATTTTAAAATGGTAACTTTTATGCATTACAAAGCCTTCTTGCTCATACAATTTGGAGGAGAAGAAGGACATCCCAAAATAGTAACCTTTGAGTACAAAGAAAAAATAAAAGGGGAAGGATGAAGATGGCATACAATAAATAGCATAGATGCAATTGTTTTTCAATAGATAGGCCTAAAGAGGGAAACATCCTAAAACAAGATGGAGTGCTCATGTCCATCATAAAAATTCTTTGCCTTTCAAATAGGGCCATAATAAACCCTATTTCAAGTGTACCTTAGGGTCATAATTATAAAAAGAGTTTTCTCAATGTTTGGTAATATTTGGACAATGTTTAAACAAGATATGAATTTTGATCCTTTTCCAAATAAATGACTAAAGAACTAAAGAGACTATAAAATGAGGGTGGCTTGGAACCACACACAATTATAATAATGTGTTCACAAATTTACTCAACTTTTAGTAAAGTTAAAATCATATAGATTGGAAGAGGGTATGATAACTCAAAAATCCAAGGTGAAAACTAGTACACCAAAGCCTAGATTTTTGTGATACATCAATACCATAAAATCTAGTTCAAATTCAAGGATTTTTTACTAGAAAAATAGATACAATATCTTTTTATTATTAAGAAGATAATATGAATTAAGAAACTCATGATGTGAAAAAATGTAAGAATTCCAAAAGTATAAAATTAAAACCAAATGAGCAACACAACTTTACCACATGGTGATCGTATAAAATGTGTTCTAAGACTCAAAGTGAAATTGATGCACAAGATGACTTGAGTCCACTAAAGATGATAATGTGATGATGAGTCTATAAATCACTCTCAATTCAAAAAATATAAAATTGAACCTAAGTTAAAACAAGTTTAATGTGTAAATGGGGAACCTAATTTAACACATAAAACCTTATAACTTATAAAAGTTCATTTTAAAATTTGAATTATCAATGATGGACTTAAGATAATTTGAAAAATCATTTAGACTCAAATGGGCAGCATAACTGCACCAATTAGACTAATGATGACACAATGTTTATGATGATAATTTGAAGAAGGAAAATATGATTTTCATTTGGATAGTGTAATGCCTCCTTGTTCAAATAATTTGGAGAGAATGTGCTTTGGTTTATGATGTTTATGTTAACAATTATTTTTGACCCAAAAAAGTACCAAGTAATCTAAGACAAAGACAAATCAATTAATTAATCATCTTAAATTCTAAATTGACAAGTGTGGTAAAGTGGGGTCAACTAAATGAATTATTTTTTGAATGTTCTAGATGGATCAATTGCACATAACTTTCACGTCCAATGCACCAAAATAAGCTCACATCATTTAGGTCCATGATAATTGGCTTGTTGTAAAAAGGTCTTACTATTTTTACAACCACTATATCCTTCGTTTGCTCAATAGAGTGTCATGTCCAATGTGCTCAAACATCCTAGGCTTAGCCCCAATGATAGGTGATGATTTAATCACTCAAACTATCAATTCCAGTGGGGTGATCCCAATTTATATAACCCCCATGGAGAGGGGTTGAATATAATTTTGGGAGATGAATTCTTGGATCAAGGCTTTCCTAAAGAACTCATGAGAGGTAATGAAGTCCCCCTCAAAAGCCAAGATGCAATGAAAATAAATGACAAGTGAAAGAGATTTTAAGGTTGTTTATAGGTCACTAAAGCCATGTGGATCCTTAAGGAGAGACTTCACAACATCTCTTCCATGCCTTTAACTAAGGCACTTTGCAATAAAGACAACGCTTATGATCCCAAAAGTTTCCTAAAGGGTACATATGAGAGAGCATACATACATGATCTATATTTTTTCCAAAAAAAACTAATTAAGCAATTATATATTAAATACAAACTTTGAAAATATGTTCAATTTTAAAGAACTTAATGAAAAAGTGTGGTGATGTTCTTTTACCCCCTTGGCTTTAAGTTTTGAACTTTGAAAGATCAATTAAAAACATTCAAAATAAACATGGAAATTTTTCTCTTTAAACCCAAAGTGAAAATGCCTAATTCATTTTATAACATCCAAAAAGAAGTGTGAAAGTACTAATTAGGCTTGTTTTATAACTTGTTCAAGTAAATCCTATAATAAAATGGTTAGCACTTCTTTTAGCTTTGAAGAATTTTTCCAAGTGAAACAAATAACTTTATAAATTGAGCTCTTAAGTTCACACAGTCGAGTTAGTTTGGGTTGGGGTTATACAATTGATTCAGGTTACATAGTCAAGTGGGGTTGGGTCAAGTGACATAGTTGAGTTAGGCTGGGTCAGGGTACACAACTAAGTTAGGTTGGGTTGGGGTACACCGCCAAGTTAGGTTGGGTCAGGTTACATAGTCGAGTTAGGTTGGGTTAGGCTACACAGTGAAGTCGTGTTGGGTCAGATTGAGTTAGGTTAGGTTGGGTTGGGTTAGGTTGGATTAGGTTACACACTTGAGTCAAGTTATGTTAGGATGCACAATTGAGTCAAGTTGGGTCAGGCTACATAGTTTAGTTGGGTTGGGTCAGGCTACATAACCAAGTCAAGTTGGGGTATGCTACATAGTCAAGTTGAGTTTGGTCAAGCTACATAACTAAGTTAATTTGGGTCAAGTTACATAGCTAAGTTGGTTTGGGTTAGGATACATAGCTGAGTTAGGTTGTGTCAGGATACATAGCTGAGCTAGGTTAGTTTGGGTTACACAATTGAGTCGAGTTGGGTCGGGTTATACAATTAAGCCATGTTACATAGTCGAGTCATGTTAGGTCAAGCTACATATATTAGTTAGGTTGGGTCAAGATACACAACCAAGTTAGGTTGGGTCAAGTTACATAGCCTCTCATGTCCCCTTTTGAGTTGACATGTTCAGAGTTTGGATTAGCCATTGATTATTGATTATTGATTTTGAAGAATTTCTTCTGTGAAGACTGAGCCTAGGGTTCCAAGATTCCATTTGCATTGGAGAACGTTCCCTCTTCAATGTGTGAAATTTAGAGGCTGTGAAATATCAACTGATCTATTTCCAAATTGAGAGATAGCTTCATCCAGAAGTTATCACAGAGTTTACAGGGTTGAGAGATAACTTCACACAAAAGTTATTACAAATATTCTAGGTATTTATTTCTTTATGTTTTGATTCAATAAATTATACAGATAGATATCTTCTGTATTAGAGCTACATATCTTCAAATCCAGGGTTGAAAATAGATAGGTTGTGCTTAATTGGCATCTGTACGAAGATCGTACAGGTCTGTACAGATCCACACAGACACCAACCTCGGCAGACAGAGATTCCCAGTGACCGACATCGGCTGACTGAAGATCGACGTCGGTAGAGAAGGACCCCAGTGACTGACGTTGGTAGTATATCGATCGACGTCGACGACTGTGTGTTCGACACAGCAGGCTGAGATGAGACAAAAGTTAGGTTTCATTCCCAGATTTGCAAAAAGCTAGGGTTTTAAGACAAAATATTTCATATTATTTTATTTGTATGACAGAGACTCAATTGTAATTATCTGAATAAGTGAAAGATATTTGATTGGCAGATAAGAGATTTACTTTGATTCATTTACTTATTTGAAATTATCTTGCCAAATCGTATTCTTGGTTTAGAGTTTTTGTGTTTCTATATTCCCTGTTTGAAGGGGATATTACAGTGGTATTAGAGCTAAATTCTGCCATCCTGAGGGTTTGAAAATCTTATTCAGCCACAAGAGCTGGGGCCACACGGGTATAATACAAGCAGTAGAGCTTTGCTCGAAGGTACCCAATTGTTAGAACAACAACTGATTATCATGAATGACAGACATGAGGGTAGCCCACCTAGGGGCCATCGACATAATGATGATTCGAGTACTAGAGAAACTTACCGTGAGATGACACAAGCATTACAGGCACTAACTATTATGATAAGGAGGATGAACCCACCTGATAGACAGAATGGGGACCAAGGTGATAACAGAGATGTAACGATTAATCAGAGACCTTGACAGGCCCACTCCAGAAAAGTGGATAGACCTACATGTCTTACGTTTGTGCAAGAAGAACCAGAAGTTCCAGAAGAGGAGGAGGCAAGAAATTCCCCATTTGTAGATGTATACATGGCTGTAAATGATGAGTGGGACTTATTACCTCCTCATGTTCAGGAGAGGATGACCTTTGATCATTTTGTTAATCTGAGGAGAGAGCACTACAGATTGGATAGATAGGACAGGAGACCTAGACACCAGAACAATGATCTTAAGCATGCTACGAGCAGGCTCACACTCGTGATGTTCGACGGTAGTGGTAAGGTCACAGTGCAGGCCTGGGTTAGTAAGTTGGACACCTTTCTCACATTGCGTCTGATGGCTGAGGAAGATGCTATCAGATATGCGACACTACATCTTGAGGGAGTAGCTCACAATTGGTGGCACCATGGGATGGTGACACTCCATCATGATCGGATCACATCTTATCAGGAGTTTGTGGATAGGTTGGTGGAGCACTTTGATAGAAAGGACCCAGAGTCCTATTTTAGAGAGTTAGCTTAGTTGCGCCAGAGTGGGAGTCTAGAGTCTTACATTGGTGACTTCTAGAAGTTATCAGTTATGGTTCCTGACATTTTAGAGAGGTGACTTGTAGTACTCTTCATGGAAGGATTGTTAGAACCATTGAGAGGTTGGATCAAAGGATTTGATCCACCTTCATTACAGGTAGCTATGAAGAAGGTGCATAGTATGGAGATGGCAGCCCCATCCAATAAATCTAACTCCAGAGGTACTTCTTCATCTAGAGACCATAAGTGCTCCAATGGAGATACAGAGAGACCGGATTTCAACATAGATAAATTAGGTGTAAAGAATGATTCAAAGGCCAATCCAACAACACCACCTTTGGATCATGAGGTGCTTAACGATCTACGTAGGAAGAAGCTTTGCTTCTACTGCAAAGGTCCATATGATATCCATCACGATTGCCCTTTGAGGCCTAAGGGCAAGGCGAATCGTGTGATGTGGGCATATTATGAGGATTCAAATTCAGAGGATTCTGAACAACAAAATAGTTCTGAGGAGGCAGTGGCAGAGTTAGAGCTTCACATATAGGAGGCACGCCTATCCAGCATTTAGTCGGATGAGTCATTCAGACTCCGTGGAGTTTTGGCAGGGCAGAAGGTCATCACCCTTCTTGATATAGGAGCCACACATAATTTCATAGATGCTAGATTTGTGGAGAAACGTGGACTCACTACTAAAGATTTTGAGGGCATTAGAGATAAGGTAGCCGATGGTCACACTCTTAGGTGTGAGCGTATGATTAGAGACCTCCCATTACGCTTGAACAACTATAAGTTCAAGGCTGATTATTATGTGGTGAACATGGGGGATATAGACTTAGTCTTGGGTATGAAGTGGCTTCATTCATTTGAGGAAGTTACTCTTCATCTCAAGGACATGGAGGTTCACTTTGATGTTGATGGGAAGACACATATTCTTAAGGCAATATGGGGCAGCAGCTTTAGATATATGTTTTTTCATCGCATGGAGATGCTCATACGACATGACATGATAGAGTGCGATGACGAGTGCATATTGGCACCAACACAGGAGAGATATGAGGATGAGCTTGGACTTGAGGTGAGTGCAGTTCAGGAGTTATCACATGTGGCAGGGACTCAGCTTTATGTTATAATCAGGTCACAGGTTGATGATGATATGAATATTTCTAGCCTTCACAATCCATATTTAGATATTATTCAGGTAAAGAGTTTGCTTGAGTTGCTTGCTGATTTTCATTTATGGATTGGATGTTGGGGTGCTTATCTTAGTACTAGGGATGGACATGGCATGGAGTTTGCATTGATTGACAGCAGGGAAGATCATGACTACATTTAGGATCCAGGTGGATTGATGGGTGTATCATTCAGCGATTGCTTGAGGGCAAGAAATTTTAGGAGGGGTGGATTGTCATGTCCCCTTTTGAGTTGACATGTTCAGAGTTTGGATTAGCCATTGATTATTGATTTTGAAGAATTTCTTCTGTGAAGACTGAGCCTAGGGTTCCAGGATTCCATTTGCATTGGAGAATGTTCCCTCTTCAGTGTGTGCAATTCAAAGGCTGTGAAATATCAACTGATCTATTGCCAAATTGAGAGATAGCTTCATCCAGAAGTTATCACAGAGTTTACAAGGTTGAGAGATAACTTCACATAGAAGTTATTACAGATATTCCAGGTATTTATTTCTTTATGTTTTGATTCAATAAATTATATAGATAGATATCTTCTGTATTAGAGCTACATATCTTTAGATCCAGGGTTGAAAATAGATAGGTTGTGCTTAATTGGTGTCCGTACGAAGATTGTACAGGTCCGTACAGATCCACACAGACACCGACCTCAGTAGATAGAGATTCCCAATGACCGACATCAGCCGACTAAAGACCGACATCGATAGAGAAGGACCCCAGTGACCGACGTCGGCAGTATATCGACTAACGCCGGCGACTGTGTGTTCGACACAGTAGGCCGAGATGAGACATAAGTTAGGTTTCATTCCCAGATTTGCAAAAAGCCAGGGTTTTAAGACAGAATATTTCATATTATTTTATTTGTATGACAGAGACTCAATTGTAATTATCTGAATAAGTGAAAGATATTTGATTGGCAGATAAGAGATTTACTGTGATTCATTTACTTATTTGAAATTATCTTGCAAAATCGTATTCTTGGTTTAGAGTTTTTGTGTTTCTATATTCCCTATTTGGAGGGGATATTACATAGCCAAGTCAAATTGAGCTAGGTTACATAGTCGACTCAAGTTACACAGTCTTGAAAATAAAATTGTGACTTATAAAAAAATGAACTTTTGCTTAAATCTTCATATTATTTGCTTCCTCACTCCAATATCCAACATGATAATGGTTAGTATGTTTCTTGTAGGTGCTATTTGATCAAATTCATGAGGTGATATCCCATTGGGCATGCCAAAATGTAGAGTGGATTACATAAAATTATTAGTCAAGCATTAGTCCAAGAAAACCAAAGAAAAATACATAAAGAGATAAAATGATTTAAGCCATCTATTCATGCAGGGTTTTCTAAAAATAATAAGATACAAATTAAATAAAGTAAACAATTACCTTCCCAAGTGACTACATTTCTCAAAAGTGGCTCATAATCATGTTATCCCCTTGATCAAGAGTTCTTATCTTTGCCAACAATGGTAGATAAACTCCTCCAATGCCTCAAGAACTCTTTGCATAACCTAGGCTCAAAGTAGATGAAATCTCTAATCTCGCCCATCAAATGAAGCTTACTAATGAAACACAATGATCAACACAAATGGTTTTGGAGATAATTTAAAACTATAACATTACATAAATCAAGCTTAAAAATGATGTTCATGGCCTCTATATTTATAAATTTTTGAGATTGATCAGAATGAATTATGACCGTCCATCTTGAGATCAAGATGTGTGGCCAAGAATCCATTCAATTTTGGAGGCTAAAATCAATAAATGCCTTCATAATTATTTTGGAAGAGGGGGAATTAATGAGGCATAGGATACATTAATGAGGCATGGGAGGCCATGATTAAAATATTTTATGCATTTATGGCTTAGGAATGCCTTTCCAAGAAATGATGTCCAAAGGTGATGTAGTTAATAGAAATCAATTTTCAAAAATAAATATGCAAAAACTTCCATGAAAAATCCACTTAATCTCTTGATTTGGATTAATTAGCCTTAAACAAGGTTAATCAACATTTATGCAATTATATGTGAATTAGCCCTCAATTAATCAAAATGGTTAGAAACTCATATTACTGGGTTATAATTTGACTCGGGAAGAATCAGAAGGTGATGTTAGATGTGTTGGAATCGTATTCCAATTTATGATGTTACCAACACAAAATAATAAAGGCAAATGATGTGTACTAATGAATTATAAGAAAAGAGTGATCCAAAGGATAAAAAGACAAAATCATCATCTTGACTCAAAATGAATTGATCATAGTTAGGTATCTCATAAAATGCATTGCCCCATTTAGGGATACTTTGACCTAAATCAACACTTGTAAATGTCAAGTTTAGACCATTTAGGGTGTTTTTAGTGATTTTGGCCTAAAACGTACATTTGAGTGCAATTCAAGTAAGATTGACAATTTCAACACAAATGGTGTTAAGAATTAGATGCATACAACTTATATGTGCATGAAATATCTATATACACATAATATTTTCAAACTTTATTA
This sequence comes from Torreya grandis, assembly GCA_037957365.1. Taxonomy (NCBI): domain Eukaryota; kingdom Viridiplantae; phylum Streptophyta; class Pinopsida; order Cupressales; family Taxaceae; genus Torreya; species Torreya grandis. The sequence continues at coordinate 722,294 of JARHVA010005687.1, read as the reverse complement.
ATTATTGATGCTTTCTCTCTTGTAAGAACCTATCAAGTCTCAATATCTATGAGTTCATACCTTAAATCATCTACCGACAAAAGGGTGGGCAAACCATTCGTGCTTCGCAGGATTGTTATCCCTATACCACAACTTACTATCAATCTTATCACCTCTTAAAAACACTTCCCTAAGCTTTTCCTCCTCTTTTCAACCTCTTATAGTCATTTTATGCTTCATTAGCCCCTCCTTAAGCCTAAAACCATTTCCAATTGTTTACATTACACTATCAACCCCATTGACCCTATAGTCTAATTGATAAAACTCATTTAGGGTTTAGGTCAACCCCTAGCTAACCTAGACTAAGACCTAATTTGTTTTTATCAATAATGATACATATTTGATTGTGCTAACCATGTTGGATAAATTTTTTAAAAGGATTAGGGTTATATCTAGTTATATACACATTCATTTTGCAATTTCTTAGAGACAAGAAGAGTTAATTATTCATTTATACTTTACAATATGCTCTTCCACCATTCTACTTGAAGAGTCATACCTTAGGTTTTCTACTTGGAGAATAATCTTATCTTAGAATTTCTTAGTGATCCATACAAACCATAATAACCTCTTGTGAATCATCCTTAGACAAGGGAGATATTGAGTATCAGTAGGTTTGTCTTCAAGGTAAGTATCTATAAATTTGATTCTCTCTTTTAGTGGATAAAAGTAACATAAGTAATATATTTTGAATATATTACTCTCTCCATGTATTAGGGTTTACCTATACATAGCTTAATTATGAATTTATTGTGCATTTTTACTAACCCCTCATTTTTGCCACATACCATATCACTAGATTAGTCTTTAATTTACTTGTAATTACTTTTGTGAATATCAAAACATAGGACCTAGTTAGGGTTATTGCATAGTTTTGATTGGCTGGAGGCTTTGAAACCCCCCTTAGTGATATTATTACGGAAAGAGATCCCTTAAATAGGTCTATTGGATACATTTTGGTCATGACCTTGAATATCTAATGTATCAACAATAAGAAGTGTATGTAATATTTATTTTCTTCAAGCTAAGATTAATATAATAGATTAGTTGCATTTCACCTATGAATACATTCTAGTGAACCTGGCATGAATCTAACCCTTGAAGGTTTTATTTCATGTCATAATTTTTATCATCATATTATGTTATTATATATTCTAAGTATTATATCTAACCAATCAATATAATTCTAACTTTATATGAATAGGTTTAACACACAGTCACTTCAAAATGACTCTATTTTATATGTGCATGTCTTCACCATTTATAGGTTATTAGATCAAGAAATAATACATAATATTCTTCTTTAATTACATATTATAATACATATTTGAATTAGTATACTATGTCTACTATGTTCTTCTATCAACGTAAAAGTATATAAACATAATCTAACAAGTTAACTTTGTTCATTGTCTCTTCTTTAGTAAATAAGATTTTACAAACTTGGTCAAACCAGTTGAATTAGTTAGAATAATTTAAAATTATAATTTGAGAATCACAGTATACAAATTTATAATCCAAAACATATTAAATGCCACCAAGGTTCCTTTATTTTATATCTCTATCATTTTAGTTCTTCCTATAGTATTAATTTTCACTATTTTGTAATCTATAAAACTACAACCCTATAGTTAACTCAGTCAACCTAGTCAACACAGTTATGTAGTCTGTATTTTGTCTAAGAGACATAGTTGACTAGTTTGAATTTATTATTAAAGACCATAATTTTGTATAATAGTAATAACCCATTTAACTCTATTTTATAAGTTTTGCATATAGTGTCACCTAAACTAACTCTATACTATTATCAATCAAGGAGTTAACAACTATTTATTAGTAATTAATTCACCTTTCCTTTTTAGTTGTTTGCATGCTTAGAGTAACTCACATAGATTAAATAGGTGGGTTTTTAAATTAAAATTTAGTTACACTATTTTAATCTTTTTCACACACTACTTACTTGGATTTCATCACCAAGGGGAAGCCAACTTGGTTTTATGGATAAGTATAAATATGTGGTTAATGGTATATATTCAAAAAGTACTCGACACCCTTACCACTATGGGATAGTAAAGTGAGGGGATATGCCCCAATACCAAGATAATACCATTGACAATATAGATCCCTTTCATCCAAAACACTCATAAGCCAACCTTAGATTTTCTTCTAGCTCCTTATTTCACCCAACTTCCCTTCACATTAAAATCAAACTTTCTTATAAATTAGTAACACTTAGGATGACAAACTAGTTAGCATTTAATTTTTAGTTGATGTTTTCTATTTGATCCTTATGTGTTGTATTGCAAAACTTATATTGGCCAATGCTGATACAAGGTTTATGCCATGTGTTCCAATTGGATTAAGCATATTGATCTAACTTATTGTGTGTTTGGTTTCATTATTACTTCAAATTATCTTGCAATTTTTTCCCATATTTTAGAACACTATCATCTTGGTTGATATACTCTATTATAAACTATTTAACCTTCTTACTTGTAATACATAATCTACCTACATGATTGTGTGTTTTTATCTCCATGTTTAGTACTCTATTTAGTAATACATAGTCAACCTACACAATTGGGTATTCTTATCTCTCTATTCTATCCACTATTCAAAAGTACATTTTCAACCCATATGACTATGTATTATCTTTAGCCTATGTCTAAGTAGTAATCTATCAAGCCAATCAATTATATACTTGTTGGCTAACTCTATTACTTATTTTATCAACTATGTTCCTTATCTAGCCGAACTTATACCTAATTTTGATTATTCTTTCATAATATCTATTTATTTCATTAAACATCATGAAATCCCCTATTAGAATCTTCTTAGACAACTTGAATCCATTTAGACACTATATGGGTTTTTCTTTTCTTCCTTTCTTCACCTCTCAAGAGAATCCTCACTCTTGGAGTACCTATTATCTTTATTCATATTTAGATTACAACATGGTTCAAATCATGCCACAAGATGAGATTAGTGGATCAGATCATTTTCATACCTATCAAGATAATTCCCATCTTCAAGCATCTCACCACACTATGGGCGAAACTAAAACAAGTCTATCTAATAACTCCATAGGTAATCCACCACCTAACAATCCTACCCCTGATACCAAATCAAGTATTATTACTCTAAGCACTAATTTACCAATTGATACAACTCAAATTCTTGCATAGATAGTGAAATAAATGGACATAATGTAAACATCTAACACCTAAATGATGAAACTATAACATAATTTGATCAATATGGCTAATCAACCTCCTATTATTATCCCTCAAAATGATCAAAATTTTATTCCTCCACCTCTTAGAGATGTCATGGGGAATGTCATCCCCCAGCTTATCATGAGCAATAAGATGCTCCAACACATTCAAAATGAGCCTTTATCCCATTTCATTATTTATATTAATATTGGTAACATATCTCCAACTATTAAATATGATGGGATAAAGACCCTACATATTTTTAAAGGAATTTGGAAATGTTTATAAGGAGTGGATCAAAACTAATAATTTTACCACAACTAAAATTTTAGTTAAAACTTTAACTAGTGATGTATTGGATTGGTAAAATCAATTTCCCCAACATTCTATATGGTAAATTGAGGATTTAGTAAATCCTCTAGTTAGAGAGTTTAAACACAATGATCTTCCCAAAAATTGACTTAACCACTTCATCAACGTTTCTTTTATGTACCTTATTTATAGGAAATACAAAAATAATATAAAATTTCAAAACATAAAAATATTCAAATATTTACTTATTCCTTCCTTATAGATAGAAAGGGAATAAGGCATAGCTTTCAAGGTAATCTTGCCTTCCTGATATCTGTCTTTGATTTTCTTCTAGGTTAATAGTCTTTTATTTTCTTCTAGGTTAATGCATATATATCAATGGAAGCTTGTTTATGGATAGATAGATTTGTTCTTTTATTAATTACTTAGATATGCCCTACCCAATAAGGTCAGGGAAGCTTGATTTTTGATATATATCTTCATTCTTGTCATCTCCCATTGAATAAGCTCATGATTTCATCAAGAGATGGAAATATTTGGCCCAGAAGGCTAATCATAACATGACTGATGATAATTTATTTAAACTCTTTATAACCACATTAACTCCTTCACTTTAGTATAAGGTTTGAACTTTTGCTCCTCAAATGCTCAATGAAGATCTTAACCAAGACAAGCATCAAGACTTATTAATTAAATAGTTTAAATCTAATTCCAAACTCATTAAATGATCTTTTCAACAATCCACTAATGAAATAACTAATAATCCTCCTCAAACCAACCTAGGAGTTGACAAAGTTAACAATCCCCTATCTTCACACACACCACTAACCTTGCAACAAATGAAACCATTCTTAGCACACTCTAAACCATTCACTTATCCTAATAATCCCCCTAAATGGTATGACCCTAATGATTTTTTTTGGTTTCATTCCAACATCAGTCACTCCCATGAAACATGTAGAGGGTTTACAAAATTTGTTGTCTCATATATGCTTGGTGATTCATTTAATCATGAAGCCATGATTTAAATCCATCATCAAGATTAAAATAATACTTCTAAAAAATGGCAAGATCCCAAAGCTTCTTATTCTAACAACCAAAACTATTTATCCATGTCTAATACTCAATAAGCCAACAAAGATGTTTTTTCCATTGACATTTTTTATGATCAATATTAAAACAATTATAAATATGTCAATGTGGATATATCAATTATCTATGTAAACCATCCCACAAAGATCATGTCATTAAACCTAACAAACCATCATTGGAAGAAAAATTCCTCAAAGATACTACATCTACTCACCTAACTTTAGAAACTAGTGAGGAACCATCTCCTCCTTTTGAACCCTTAACCACTTCTCTTCCTCAAAAATCTAATCTACTTTCTAATCCTCATTCCAATTCTTATAAAACCCATTATAACTTCTTAAAATAACTCAACTCCATGTTTTGAAAAATTCCTCTTATAGAGTTAGTTAGTACCTCTCCTTATCATCACAAGTTCCTCATGCAACAACTTCAATAAATTAAAGAGATATCTTCTCTAGAAGAGGAACCTATTGAACATGGTCATTGATGTCTTAGGTTATCATTAATGTAAAACAGAGCATGAGATACTAATGCATTAATGATAAAGAAGTTGTGTTTGATAGCTTGGAGAATATTTATCACATATGTAGGTATGTAAAGACAAAGAAGTTATGAGGCATAAATATATGTCTTGGTAAATCTCTAGTGTGTCAATTGATCATTTGGAGAGAGAAACATGCATCTTCTAGCTTAAGAGAAGCTAGACCATCACTATACATCATGCATACATGAATGAATAAAGAAGCTTGTGCATTTATTATAAGTACTCAAAAATTCAATAGAGGTGAAAGGTGTTCATGAAGATGTTATCAATAGTGCTAAGAAGGTACCCTAAATATTTGTACTCTTGAAGTTTTTCTTAGATTAAGTTATAAAACTTCAAAGTTACTCTTGTATATTATGATGGGCCAAATATTATCAAGCTTAACTACATTGAAGTTTGAGGTCATTTTATCTAGACATATCTAATGGTGAGTGTTAATAAGATCAAGATATAAAAGTGAGCATTTCATCATATTAGATAATGATCCAATAGTGTGCATGATCTTATTAGAAATGATCCAATCATGCATATTTAGTCAATATATTAAAGATTACTCAAAAGAAAAATGAAGCTACCAAGTGGTAAAATATCATTAAAGTCAACAAGTTAATATGCACAAAAGGTACATGGGGCTACCAAATGGCATGATCATAGAAGTGAGGATCTAAGATCAATGGTGATTATTGCAAGATATAGATTAGGTTAATCTGAGGAGATCAATAAAGTTAGTTTTTTCAAAATTGAAAGGGTACACAAGATGCGGTCAAAGTTCTCAATGTTTAACATTTGATCTCTGACCATGGGAATTTAAATATTAAAATTAATGAAGGAAAATTGATGCTTAGTTTTTGTGCTATAAGTTCTGTTATATGAAGAATTTTTTCATGAATTAAAAATAAAAGTTATAGAAGACTCAAAGATACATCCATAAAACCTAGTTAGAAGGTTTGAATGTTTGTATAGTCAAAGTTGTGGAGTTTTAAAGTTGACTATTTGTTTGTTCATGGTGTTATATTGTACAAAATGTTGTTTGAGAAAATTTTGCTTTAGTAAAAGAGTGTTTTGGTGAGAGTAATAATCTAAAGATGTCTTAGAGGTCATATAGAGTAGACCCATGTAATCAAAAGTGATCTTGTGTTCTTAATTTTCTATATGAAGTGCTAAATGGGTGAATAGGTCTCCATGAGACCTATAAGGGATACTAAGGCCTAATTGAAAGGCATAACTACTTAAGTGTGACCCATATATGCTATGAATGACCTATGATAATGTATTTGAGCTATGATTAGCATGATAGATGTCTTAAGGGTTAAGGTAAGTATTATGGCCAACCTAGTTGTTATTCATGAAAACTCTATAAAAGGTGGAGACCAAGGCAATGATTTCTATACTTGTATGTGCATGTGTTGAGAGAGTAGAAGATAAAGGCAAAGGAAATAGATCAGAGGAAGTGTGATTAGTAGATAAAATGATGTACAGAGTAGATTGAGGATGAGTAAACAAGATTAGAGAGATTCAAAAGGGTGTTTTGAAGCATTGATTGTATGAGCAAGTTTGAGTGTATAATGAGTTGAAAGAAAGGTGTTATATATTATGTCTCCATTTAGATTGGTCTGTAATCATAATTATGGAGTTATTGATTTAATAATGTGTTTTGTTAGTGATCAACATATATAACAAGTGGGTGCTTGTTCATACCTACGGGTGGGTGCTCCTTGTGAAGTGGGTACTTCACTAAAAGGTCTCATATTTGTAATAATCTTTTAAGACAAGTAGTATATGTGTTTATAGGCTTGAGAGTGGATTTTATTCCCTAAGAAGATTTCCCACATAAATATTATGTTATGTGTGTGATCTTTAATTATCTTGCTTATTCATTGTTATGAACATATTGTATTCTTATGAATGATTATGTCAATTGATTAAGAGTTTGAAAGGATTGCATTTAAAGTTTGAAATATCTTGCATCATTGATTCACCCCCCCTCGCTCTAAGTGATTGTACCTCCAATAATTGGTATTAGAGTCAGATTTTAATTACAAGTTTAACCACTTGAAGGTGATCCAAGGTACAAAATGACAAGTCAACATATGCAAGGTTTATATACAAACCAAGCATCATTGTTCAATGAGTCAAATTATTCTTTTTTGAGTATAAATATGAGGTCATACATCATGTCTCTAGGGGTTGATATCTAGAAATCTATCATGGATGGTTACACTACAACTAATACTCTAATTAATGTTACTAACAAGACATTGAGTGAGAATAATTCTAAAGATATGAATGCTATCATTTATGGTCTATCTAAGGTTGATTTTTCCAAAGTGATCCATTACAAGTTTACTAAGAAAATTTAGGTCAAATTATAGACTATCTATGAAGGAGACTCTAAGGCGAAACTAGATAAGTTACAAACCTACCAAAGTAAATTTGAAGGTTTAAAAATGAAGGAAGAAGATACTATGGCATCCTATCTTCTAAGGGTTAATGAGGTAGTAAACATGATCAGAGGTCTTAGAGAGGTGATTGACAAAACTACTATAGTACAAAAATTATTGAGAAATCTTACACTCAAGTTTGATTCAAAGGTTTTAACTATATAATAAAGTCATGATCTCACTTAGATAAAGATGTATGAACTACATGGCATCGTTAGTACCTATGAGATAAGAGTTGATGAAGACATACCTCCTAAGAAGGAAATAGTTTTTAAGGTGATAAAAACTAAGAAGAACAAGTTAAGTCTTAAAGATTTTGATCTTAATGAAGATCAACTTGAAGTCATGATTGTAAATAAATTGAATGTAGGATTAAGTAAGTATGAAGGAAAACATCCTTTCAAATGTTTTTCATGTGGTAAAGTTGGTCATTTTATAGCTAGACATCCAAGTAGAGACAAGTTTGAACATAAATAAGTTCATAAGGAATCCCACGAGGATGAACATAATAAATATGAGGGTCCTAGCAAGTACAAAATGTTCTTCAACAAAAAAATCAGAAATAAGGAATCATACAAAGGTAGTAAGAGCCTTTACCATGAATATGATAGTAACTCATCTATAGAAGAAGTGAACACATCTGAAAATGATGATTCTTTTCATAATGAGGACATGGAGACATTGTTCATGGAATTTAATGATGGTGAAGGTGAATTCTCTATAAGAAAATATTTCTTTGGTGGAGATAGCTCAGAGGAAGAAGATGAGAAAGTCATTCTTGAATATAAATATCTAAATACTATGGAAAAAATGAAGATACTATAAATACAAAATAGAAAACAAAATTCCTTGATCAAATCCTATGAGGAGAAAATTAGACTTTTTAAAGGAAGGCTGAGTAATGAAGTCAAGGAGCATGATGATATCACATAATAACTTGAAACTCATATTTGTTCTCTTAATCAAGAACTAAAGAGTAAGGATAAATATTGTATCATGTATCAATCAGAGATAAAGTCTTTGCAAATGAAACTAAGTCAAGTTATCAGAAAAAATAAATATGATGATTCAGATCATGAGGATGAATTGATGAATGCTCTTGAATATTTGAAGATTGAGAAGAAAAATAACAAAGAGATGATGTCATAAATCAAGGACTATGAAGATAAATTTAGTTTGTTGGAGGAAATAATGAATGAAGACACCAAAGAACATGAAGATATAGTCAAACATCTTAGTTATCAATTATAAATCTTATCTACAATATTGAAATCTAAAGAAGATGAGTATTCAAGGTATGTGATTTAAAACAAGTCATTAAAAAATGAGTTAGATAAGACATCTTGCAAGGTTAAGTCATCTATAAAGTTTGAAAAGAGCTCAAATGATATTGAAAATATTTTAAGTATTAAAAAACATGAAAGTTATAGACTTGGTCTTGGATACAAATAAGAACAAAATCATGTAACTCAAGACAAGATAAAGGTTGATGTGAATAAGGACAATCAGACTTTGAATATCAATCATAAATCAAAGAATGAAGGTATTGTAAAAATGAAGACAAATCATATTAGACAACCAAATACTATGAGGTATGCAAATTTTGATGCTCATTTTTGCTCCTATAATCAGTTTAGTCATAGGTCAAAATATTTTAAAAGATCCTCAAGGAATGAATTTGCATAGAATTATGACCAAGAAAATGGAAAACATGAATAACATCATCATTAAAGATTTTCAATATGTTCACAAGGAAATAATGATATCCTCTACTATAAGTGTCAAGGATTGGGTCAAATTGCAAAGTTTTATAACATCTTCATTAGAGGACAAAATGATTAGGTATATAATAATGACATTTCAAGATCACAAGGTATGTATAATATAAGAAACCTAATTTATTTCAAATGTCATGAGAAAGGTCACATAACAAGGTTTTACAAGAATGATCAATATTATACTTCAAAGATTATCAATCCTATCATGAATATGAGTCATAGTGAATGGATGCCTAAGTAGGTAAATGAAAAACAAGCTCAAAATGGATTATTTTCCAAAATAGAATAGGGAACAAGTTCAAGTGTCAAGGAACAAGCCTTATCTACCCAAATGGATAAAGAAATAAAGAATGATCTTGAGATAAAATAAAATAACAAGGTTGAGAACTCATTCAAAATAAATATAAATATGAGGAAGGACTACAAGCCAAGTAAGAACATGGAGATATGGGAATATCCTAAGTTTTTAGATCTTTAGTCCTTCTATGACAAGTGGGTGTCCCTATTTATGCTAGGAGACATATTTCTTGTGTGGAAGAAAGTATGTGCTCTAGGTGATGATCTAATTCCCAATTAGTATAGATCCTAAAGGCAAAGGGTAAATAATATATTGTGAAAGATAATATTGTATATGAAGGATGTCCAGAAGGTTAAACTAGTTTGGATGCTAATTTAAAAAGATTGATATGATGAATTGATCAAACCAAGTCATGTGTTTTTATAAGGTATTTAATCTTCATGCATGAGCAAAGAGGGCTTTGTAAATGGTTAGGTCTTAGGATCAAACGACTATGTAATTGAATCTAAGAGAGAATGTGTTATTTTTTTTAATCATGAATAAGGTCTCAAAGATCTATATATGACAAGTTGTGTATGTCATGGTCCCATAAGAGTGCTTTGAAAAGTCTATAAATCATTATTGCCTATAAAGGATAAATGGCAATTGTTTTGTTTCTATGAGATCCATAGTGTTTGAAGTATTGATGACAGAACTAGTCTATTGAGAAGACTTATTTAAGGATGATATTTTTTAGATAGAACATGAAGTTATGGGAGCTAACTTAGATAATTTGAGAGGCTTGAAAGATGAAGATGGTGTTAGGGGGATCTTTCTAATATATATGATTAGTTTTTTAGGTGCAAGCATAAGAAAAGTCCAAGTTTAGAGTAGTGCATGTCAAAGGGGGAGCAATGTTTCATATGATTGAAAGTGTGTAAGTATCTAAGCATATTAAATATTTTTTGAATGCATTTATTAAGTTAAGGAATGATTATTGGCATGTTTAAAAAGAGACCCTTTGTCATTAATTTCCAAGGGGGAGAAAGATTAGAATAAATAAATTCAAATGAAGTCTTTGTTAAATTGAATTCATTCTAAGGTTATTTTTCCATCAATGACAAAGGGCGAGATTGTTGATTATGGTCATTGATGTCTTAGGTTGTCATTGATATCAAATAAATAATGAGATACTAATGCATTAATGATAAAGAAGTTGTGTTTGATAGCTTGGAGAATATATAACACATATGCAGGTCTGTAAGGATAAAAAATAAGTTATGAGGCATCCATATATCTCTTGGTAAAGATATGGTGTGTCACTTGATCATTTGGAGAGAGAAACATGCATCTTATAGTTTAAGAGAAGCAAAACCATCACTACACATCATGTAGAAATGAATTAACTAGTAAGCTTGTGCATTTATTATATGTACTTAGAAAGTAATAGGTTTCAAAGGTACTCATGGAGATGTTGTCTATAGTGCCAAGAAGGTACCCTAAATATTTTGACTCTTAAAGTGTTTCCTAGCTAAAGTTAAAAACCTTCAAAGTTGATCTTGAAAATTGTGATGGGACAGAGTCCACCAAGTTTAAATACATTGAAGTCTAAGGTCATTTTGTCTAGATAGATATAATGGTGAGCATTAATTATATCAAGATATAATGGTGATCATTTCATCAGACTGGATAATAATCTAATGGTGCACATGATCTTATAAAAAATGATCCAATGGTGTGTATTTAGTAAATATATCAAACATTACTTAGAAGAGATGTGAAGCTACCAAGTGGTGGAAGCTTATTGGAGTAAATAGGTTAATATACCCAGAAGGCACATGGATTAGCCAAGTGGCATGATCATGGAAGTGAGGATTTAAGATCAACAACTAGTATTGAAAAATATAGATCAAGTTAATCTTAGGAGATCGATAGAGCACATTTATTAAAAATTACTAGGGTGCATGATATGGGTTCAAAGTGATCAATGTTTAACATTAGTTTAGTGACCATTGGAATTTGAATATTCAAATTAATAAGGTAAAACTAGTGCTCAATTATTTTTCTATAACTTTTGATATATGCAAAATTTCTTGATGCAATAAAAAGTAAAGTTGTATAAGAATCTAGGGCACATGAATAAAACCTATTTAGAAGGTATGAATGTTTGTATAGTCAAATTTAAAGAGTTTCAAAGTTTACTGTTTGTTCATTCATGGTGATACTATGTATAGAATGTTGGTTGAGAAAAGTTTTCTTTAGAAAAAGAGTGTTTTTGTGGGAGTAATCATTTTAAGATGTCTTATAGGTCATATAGAGTAGATCCATGTATTTAAAAGTGATCTTGTGTTCTTAATTTTCTTGATGAAGTGATAAATGGGTGAATAGGTCTCTATGAGACCTATAAAGGCTTTTAAGGCCTGATTGAAAGGCATAGATGCTTAAGTGTGACCCATAAATGTTATGGCCAACCTACGACAATGTATTTGAGCTATGATTAACATGATACATGTCTTAAGGGTTAAGGTAAGTATTATGTCCAACCTAGTTATTATTATTCATGAAGATTGTATAAAAGGTGGATACCAAGGTAATGGTTTATAGACTTATATGTGCATGTGTTGAGAGAGCAAAAGATAAAAGTGAAGAAAAGAGATGAGAGGAAGTGTGCTCAATAGATGTACTAAAGTACAAAGAAGATTGAGGATGAGAAAAGAATAATAGAGAGATATAAAAGGTTTTTTGGATGAATTGTTTATATAAGCAAGTTTGAGTATGTGATGAGTTGAAATAAAGGTGTTATACATTATGTATCCAATCAGATTGGTATACAAGAAAAATTCTATAGTTATTAATTTAATAAGGTGTTGTGTAGGTTTTCAATATCTAGAAAAAGTGGGTGATTTTTCATACTTAGGGGTGGGTGGTCCTTGTGAAGTGGTTGTTTTAGTAAAAGGTCTCATGTTTGCAATCATCTTATAGGTCAAGTAGTCCATGTGTTTTTAGGCTTGAGAGTGAGTTTTATTCGCCAAAAGGGTTTCCCACATAGAGCATATGTTATGTGTGTGATCTTGCATCATATTGATTATGAATTATTATGAACATCTTGTATGATTTATGAATTCTTATGGTCATTGATTAAGAGTTTAAAAGGATTGCATTTGAATTTTGAAATATATTGCATCACTGATTCAACCCCCTCTCAGTGATTGTACCTCCAATAGAACCATCTCATCATGAGACTCAACCAACCAAAGTGCATGCCATTTAAATAATTTATCCTTATTTGAAACCCTCCATAAATTTCCTCAAATAAGACATGATTAATGATGAGATCCTCTTTCAAGATGATAATCCACCCCTATTCATTAAAATATCCATTAATATTAACCTCATTAGTAAAGTACTAATAGATGAAGGGTCTATTATTAATGTGACATATTTATGGTTCATATAATAGCTTAGCTATAGTAAATATCATGTCAAACAAACTCGCTTGATATGTCACTAATTTTATAAAATTAAATAAAATCCAATTGGTTGTATTCGGCTTTAACCATCTGAACTAAGATCATGGTCCTCGATTTACCCTTATATTATAGCATAATCCTAGGACACCCATGGACTCATAAAATGAGGGTCACTGCCTATTCTAGTTGCCAATGTATCAAGTTCATTCATAATGGCAAAAGGTATAAACATGAGGCCAATTGTAACCATTGGATTATTGAACTTCCAAATCCCAAATCTTAATATTGAACTCCCACCATTCCAATGATCAATAGTGCTCCCTTACCTAAATTTGTCAACATGAACCCATATTTACATGTAACTCTTACTAATTTAGATGATGATGAACCTAATTATTTGAAAAATACCTGAAACACTACCAAGCTACCTCTTTACATCTTGGAGTGGCTTCTTCTTTCTTTGTTGCCTTATGATCACACAATCTATCTCATAGATGAGATCACTAATTTCCCTATCCATGAAATGCTCAAGAAGCCTCTTCCATAAAATATTAATTCAAATGTAATTATTATGGAATGGATAAACTATTCTAAGATCTTTCAATCATGTCTCCATGTAAATTCAATGATCTAGGCATTTCCCCTGCCGAAGTTCCTCCAGAATCTCAAGTATGTATAATTTATCCAACCTATGATAATAATTACATCATGGCCCAAGCTCAACTAATATATTTGGATGCTCAATATTATCATAAAATTATAACTCAAATACATGCTTTCAATCATGATGTTCATACCATTTACACTAATTTTAAATTAACACCTAAAAGTCATTAACCTCCTAGTAATTCTCCACTTATTAATACTCCTTGGGATGTAGAACAAATCTTAGATTCTGAACCTCCATAAATTCTTGTATCTTTTATTATTCCTAATAAACAAATCATTATTTCTAATACTTCTCCCATAAATAATAATACCAATAAACCAATCACACTAGATCAACCTTCTTCCCCTACTCCACCTAATCCTAAGTTTAGATTAGATGTCAAGGCCACATATGTATATCAAATACATTCTAAATATAATCACCATGGTAAAAAATATCTATATTGAAGTAGATGTCGATTATTATGGTCTTGTTCCCACTTTGCCTAATAATGAATCCATTATAGAATTGCTTCATGCCCAAAAACCTCAACTCCCTCGACAACATCATAAATTTGGGAATTTCAAGAAAAAATCCCCTCATTTCAACAAATTCATCACTAAAATTGATCCTAAAACAAACTCCATTTCCTATCTAAAAACTCCATTTCCTATCTACATAATTTTCCAAATCATTTCCAAGATAGAAATGATATGCTTATTAAGGAAACGACCAAAATTGAATATGGTACCCCATCATGCCCTCAACCAATCATGGTCTTTCTAAAACTTAGACCAACTGAGCATAAATTTATATTATTATTTGATAAGTATAATGAAACTTTTTCTTGGTTCTATGAGGACATGTCTAACATTGATCCTAACATTGTGGTGCACAATATCATCACCTATTGTGATGTCAAACCTATATTTAAAAAGTAGCGGAAATTTCCACTAAAAAATTCTAATTTATGCCATAAATAAATCATTAAAATTATTGATGCTAAATTTATCAATCTTATGGACTATTTATAATTGGTATCAATAATTGTCCTTATTTGAAAGAAAGTCACCATGGTCATTCACATGTTCATCAATTTTTTTAATCTGAGTCTTACTTATCCCAAGGACAACTTCCCTTTACCTTCTATATATGTAATTTTTTATTCCACTAAAGTTTATGATATTTTTTCCCTTATGGATGGTTCCTTGGGTTATAATTAAATTCACATTTCCCTTGAAGATAAACATAAGACAAATGTTACCATGGAATGGGGAACCTATTATTACGTCAAAATGCCCTTCAACCTCAAAAATGTTGGAACTACCTATTAGTGTGTAATGACCCATATTTTCCATGAGTTTATCCATAATATTGTTGAAATCTATGTATACAACCTCATTACCAATTATAAAAGATGCAAAAGTCATCTATTTTATCTTACTATTATCTTTGATTGCATCATAAAATATAAAGTTATACTAAATCCCTACAAATGTGTCTTTGGAGTCACATCTATAAAATTGATATGGTTTTTAGTCTCTGTTCATAGCATTGATGTTGATCCCGCTAATATCAACACTATTATCAACATGCCCATCCATTGTTCCATTTTATCTATTCACACTTGCCTTGGAAAACTTGGTGTAATCAGATGATTTTTTCTTGAAATGGTTTGGATATATATTTTATGAAAAACATTGAAAATATGAAATAATATTTGCTTCATCCACCGACCCTTCATCCACATTCTCATGATCATATTTTAACCTTATATACTTGTTCCACACTCATATCATTTGTAGAAATGATTGCCCAACAAGATGATACCACAAGAGAATATGTCATATATTGTATTAGTCAAGGCCTCATTAACTATGCAAAATTCTATACAAAAGTAGAATGTGATTTCCTCGCCATCTATTTTGTAGCTGAAAATCTTTGGCATTATATTCTTTATCAAACAACTTACATTATCATTCATTTTGATCTCCTCCATCACTTATTCTAAAAATACTTTCTTCATGGAGATATAATTGGAAAGTAGATGGTCCTCATGTAATTTGATTTGTATTATTACACAAAAATTTATCAAAGGAAAAATCATTGATAACCAACTGGTAGCCACTCTTATACCATCTAATGACCACCTTCATTATAGTCTCCCTAATGATAATATCCTCTATATTGAAGGTATTAATCAATCCATATCTCTTAAATATTACTTCCATAGTTTCACTACTGATATTGAAGCAAGTAATCCATAATATTCTTATACCCTTCCTTATACTAATAAATCTAAAGTATTCATCAAATAACTAATAGAAATTAATGTGAATTTACACCAAGATAATTGGACCCTTTATTTTGATAGTGTCAAATGCATCCAAAGAGCTGGGATAGGTTATATCCTCACTATTCCTATTGGTAAAATTATTTCTTTAGCATTTTTCATTAAATTTTATGTCAATAATAAAATTGAGGGATATGAAGCCTTAATCTTGGCATGAAAACGACACTTGATTTAGACATTACATATCTACCTATTCTGGTGACTCCCAACTCAATTTTCTACTAGGTTAATAGTGATTATCAATCCAAAATTAAAAAACTCATTTACTATCATCAAATATCCATCACCCTTTCCAAATATTTTTTTTATTTTAACATTGAGCCCATCCCTCGAGATCAAAATTCTATCACTGATTCACTTGCTTCTTCTACATCTTTATTTCATCTACACCAAGTTCTTACTGATTCTACATTTCTTATCTAAATAAGAAATTCCCCATCTTCCATTTAAACACAATATTTACTTATTTACCACATTGAGGATGTTACCATTTAATAAATCCCATGGTACCAAGACATCATTTCATACCTTGAACATTAAACCTATCCTCCAAACATTGATTTTCATGATAAAGATTCACATTCATAAATAGTATTTCAAATATGTCTTTCAATATAGCATCCTTTATTATCATAATGTTTAAGGTATCATAATCCACTATGTTATGAAATAATAGGTCACTCCTCTCCTTAAAAAATAACATGGGGGCATTTATGGTGGGAATTATAGTGAACATGCCACAACATGCAAATGCTTATATATGGGTTACTTTTGGCCCACTCTTAAAAAGGATACCATTGAGATTACTATAAGTTATAGTCTATGTCAACTTCATGATGATATAATCCATTCACCTCTAGTCGATATTCAAATTGTGGAGTCTCCCTAGCCATTCTCAATGTGGAAATTAGATCTCATAGGAAAACTACATAGATCATAAGATGGGCATGTATTTAGCATCATGACTATTGAATATTTTACCAAATGGGTCAAATTCATACCCATCATCAATGTCACTAGAACCATCATTGTTAAGTTCATCCTTAATCAAATTATTTATCACTTTTGTGTTCCTCATACTATCATTTCAAATAATGGTGGTAATTTTAAAAATAAAGACATCAAATAGCTCTATGCTAAATTCAAAATCAAACACAAATTTTCCACACCATATCATCACCAATACAATGGATAAGCTGAGGCCAATAATAAAATTATCCAAAATAAATTTTTTTGACAATCACATGGATTGACATCTTCATCTATATCCCACTCTTTGGGCCTATCATACTAGCATATGCACTACCATAAGGGTAACACCATTTTCACTAGTTAATGGTTCTAAATCCGTTATCACATTAGAATATGAGATTCCGTCTCTCTGTATCTATACTCATGTTATCATAACTAATTAATAGTTATGTTAATATTGCATTCATGCTCTTAAACTTCTTGATAAACACTACCTTTCTGCTCTACAACACAATCACCAATACAAGGCCCACATTGCCAAATAACATAACAAAAGAGTTAAAGTCTACACTATTAATGTTAGTGATCTTGTCCTTAAATTAGAATACACACATGATAAATAAGGTAAACATGATAAAAAATGGTGGGGTCTTTATTTAGTCAAAGACATCATTGGTCCTATCTCCTATCATCTTCAAACTAATGAAGGCCATATTTTTAAAAATATTAAAGAAGTATTTTTCCTAGATATTTCCCTTCTTATAATGATTTATATATGATATCATTCTAATAATTTTTGAAATATATCTACATGGATCTCACCTTGTGTATCAGTTCCTCTCTCTACAAATTTTAGTTCCCTCTTTTTATCCCTTTCATTTTCCATTTTCTCATGAGTTGCATTATAAAAATACGGATAGGACCTGATCTTCCTCATTATAAAAATACGGATAGGACCCGATCTTCCTCATTATAAAAATATGGATAGGGTCTTATGGAATGGAGAACACATTGATGGAAGGTAGGTCCTTTTTAATTTTCATGTATATAACCTTCATGGGATGATCCACATACTTCATTTGTTGACCTATGATTTATGTGGATAAGAGAAGTTATTTAGATTCCTTAATGTTGAAAGTCCTCTTGTTTTGATAAAACTAATTTGAGTGTCTTGAATTAGATAAAGAGTTTCTATACCTTAGTTTTTTGTTATTATCCCCTCTACCCATTTCATTTTCCCCCTTGATAGGTAAGTGTGATTCTAAATCTACTTTTCCATTTTCTTCTATATTCCCTCTTGTTCACATATTAAAACATGATAGCACCACATTGTTTTAGTTTTATCTATCCTTATAACAAAATAATATGCTTGAGTGACTTTAGATTATTTTCATTACACCATGGATTTATATTTCTAGACTTGTTTTACTTTATTTTACAATTTTCCATTTTTGTAATACCTTTTATTTAGACACCTGAGTCCATTTATATTTTCATGTTCTTTTCCATTATAGAGTGAGGTTGGCTTATTACCTCTCACTTAGCAATGTTTTTTTCCATTTTTTCCATTTTTTCCACTTTTTCCATTGATGATTGAGTAAGAATTGTTACTACTCCTTCATCAATGTTTTTTTACTATTTTATTATTGATATTTATTTAAGTAAGGATTTTTACTACTTTCACATTGATGTTTGATTACCATTTTTACATGTATCCTTGGTTTTACTTGGTGAGTTTGCCTTTCTTACTTAAGTTTTAATTTTTTGAGTTTTTAGGTATTTAGTATATTTGATTTTTTTATTACCCATTTAACTTAAAATTTTGACTTGGATATTTGGTCCTAACTTAACAATTATCACCCTAGCTTGCCAAATTTCCAAATACATCTCATCTACACTACATCAGTTGTCTTAGCTTTCCCAAAATATTTTTGCTCTTTAGTTTTGTATCCTTGGTTTTGTCAAAATCAATCTTTATTCCATCCATGATAAATATTACAAACATAGTAGACAACCATTCAGTGATAAAGGTAAGTCAAGGTATGCATACATTACTTTTATTTTTAGTTATTTCCATTTCAATCACTTAATTTTAGTTAGTTTATGCTTTAAAATACTATAATTTTTTAGCTTCAGCATTGTGTGTTCATATGTTCTTTTCTCAAAGCACCATCCCATATTAAACCTAAGTAATACATGATGAGTTTTGAGTGGTTCATATGTATAAACATAATAATTTCAACCTTTATCAATTATTTATGCTTTCCCTCGTATAGTAACCCATAGAGTCTCAATATTTCTGAGTGCACACCTTAAAGGGTACACCAGGAAAGGGGTAGGCAGATCATTGGTGTTTCATATGATTATTATCCTTACACCACCACTCTATATCAATCCAACCATCTCCTAAAAACACTCTCCTAAGCTTTGACTCTACTTTTCTACCCTCTAGTCATTTTTTGCTTTTATTAGCCCCACCTTATACCTAAAACTCTTTTCAATGGTTTACATGACACTGTCAACCCCATCAACCATGTAATATAATTGATAAAAATCATTTAGGGTATAGGTTGGCCCCTAGTCAATCTAGACAAATACTTATTTTTTATCAATAATGATATAGAGTCAATTAGGTCAACCCTATCAACTAAATGTTTGGAAAAGATTAGGGTTAGATCAAACTATATATACAAATTCATTTTTCCATTTTTAGAAACATCAAAAGTTTATTATTCATTTGTGTTTCTTTAAAATATGTGCTTCCTCCAATCTACTTGAGGAGTTATAGCTTAGGTTTTTTTCTTGGAGAAGAAAATATTATCTTATGGAAAAGTATTGGATGTTTTCAACTTTCTTAGTGATCCTTATAAACCACAACAACCTCTTATGAAACACCCTTGGAAAAGAGAGAGATTGAGCCTTGACAAGTTCATCTTCAAGGCAATTATCTCTAGCTCTAATCTTCTATTTTAATATATAAAAGTAGCATAAGTAATGTCTTTTGAATATATTTATCTCTCTATGCCTTAGGGTTTTAACTATACATAACTTAAATATGAATATTTTATGTATGGTTAATTTTATGTTTAGACACCTAATTGGCCACTAATGGCATCATATCCAACTTTAGAGAAATTCTTGCCAACCATTGAACATCTAACCTACGAATTCCTAAGAGTCTCAAATTTGGCTTCATAACCATGAAAATAAATCAATTTAACCTATAAATCAATTAAATGGACCAAATACACACATCAATTAATTCAAAATCATTCAAAAATGTCAAAAAGCCTAAAAAGGATTAATTACGATGTTAAAGCAAATCAAATCCAAATCAAGTCCTAATTGAATTCACCCATGATAAATTAAATGATTTATCAAAAATAAAATTAAAATACCAAAAGAATATCCTAGAAATTACTCATTACCTTTTTTCAAGTTGTCCAAAATCCAAAATATCCCACCCATGCCTATTTATTGACAATCATGAGTGCTTGACAACACATAACTCTACTAGAGTTACTAATGACTAACCTAGGTCAAGTTTGAACCCATTCTAAGGCCTATATACCCAATAACTCATCTTGGATTGGGGTTAGTTTCTAAATCTATGAATAAAAGCCTAGATCTCTTCATTTGGGGAGCTTGAAACATAGTAGAGTTATAATGTTGGAGTTGATCCATAAATTAAATGCATAGTGTTATAATGTTAAAATCAAGACAAGACAATATAAGGATGGTTCTAAGAGGAGATGGATATATCCAATCCTAATTGATGAATATTTTTTTAGCACAACCTGATCAATCTGATGAAAAAATCATTTGGAGCTCTCAAGGAAGGTAAAGATTGTAGTTCTTTACATTTTAGTTGGATTTTCAATTATTGTTTGTTCACTAAGCTCCCCATAATAAATAGGCTTATATATTTTAGTATGTTAGTGTGTTGATTTCATGGTTTTATGTACTAACACTTGATCTAACATCCTTTCTTTTTTTAATTTTTTATGATCACAAATGGCATGCCCATTGGGACATGATTACACACCCAACATATTTGAACAAAAATGGTTGTCAAAACATATATTATTTTTTATTGATTTACTATTTTTTTTATGAATTTTTGATAGGTTGTTATTACTATATTCATCCTATTTATCTAAAAATTTCATTAAAATATTATTTGTAGTTTATAAGTTATGACTCTTTTTATGACTCTTTTGTTTTTTATGTTTCGGGTAAAAATGGCTAGTACAAAGATAATAACTATTTTGTTATTCAGTTTCTTGACCATAAATTTTTCATAAAGATGTACCTTAGACCTATAAATAACCTTCAAATATTTTATGATAAACTAATATATATTTTAAAATTTATTATCAAAATACATACTATAGGTTTTTATGTTTTGTGTGTTTAGTTTTATTTATTTTTAGCCTTCTAACTTATTATTTGCATATTTTCACAAATTTAATATTAATTTTTGTATTTTAATAAGATAAAAAGTTTTTTTTAGCATAATGTTTTTGCCTTTGGGTTTATAGGTGAAACACAAACCTGAGACCTTTTTTAAATTTCATTTGTTCACAACTAAAAGTGCTTCTAAGCAGGGGGTTACTCTCTTATTTTTGCAGGGTCAAGAAAAACATTGAACATCAATTTGCATGCTTAAGTGATTTATAACATTTAAATTTGGTGTTTAAAAGTAATTAGGCTAAATCAAACATTTGGACTTAAGGTGATTAAAATGAACATAGCTATGTCTTTACTTAGTTTGTGTTTGTGCAAGTTATTTTGAATTTGTTAATATACCAAGGGGCCATGAGCAATAATCCAAACATTTAAATTGGTGCCTAATAGAGAACATAATGAAGTCTAAAATTGTTTCAAACTTGCTCACATTTTATTTATGGTATCTACAAAGAATTTAGTTCATTTTTTTCTACCTTAGATGATTTTTCAAGTTTTTACAAGATTCAATCAAAGCCAAGGGGCCAAATTTCACAAAACATTTCACTTTGGTGCCTTAAAATGAACCTAACATCATAATAGTTTACATGATTTTAAGGAAGTTCATTTTTTCCATGAAATTTGTTTGTTGATTATTTTGTTATTGCCCAAAATTGTATTAAAGTAATTGAGCCCTTGTCAAGTGTAAATGCCTAAGTCCAACCCGAGTTGAGTATCAAAGCCTAAGTGTTTAGCCATATTCTTGTTTTCCAATGTTCCTTAAAAGGTCAAGTAAATACTATATCTGTTAAGTGTCATTTAGTCTTTACTTAGTATGTATAAATTACTATTTACATTAGGTAAAATGTTTTACAAAAAGTTTGAAAAAATTGCATTTCTTTGAGAAAAGTGTAAAGTCAAAATTCTTCAAAAAAAATGTAGGGCTCATTTTTTTAAGGAAATTATATCAAGAATTTTGTTTGAGACAATTGTCTTGATGAAAAAAATTCAAAATATCTCATATGGTTCAAGGAAATTATTCTAGATAAAAACTCCAAAATAATTATCCTAATAAAATACCTAAAAGGATTGTTGTGGAGCAGGAATGTTGAAGACTAATTATTGTGGAGGAATTACCAAAAATAAAAGCCCTGACACAAAAAGACCACATGAAAATAGGATGATCTAAACTGAAAGGACCAATATATAAAGTCTTAAAATTAATTTTAACAAATTATAAGTATGATGGTCTCATGAATGTCTTTTAATAGGCACATGAATGTTAATTTTAAGGCATGATAGGTATTCATTGGGATTCAAATGTTTTAGGATGGTTATATGAATGTTGAATTTATGCCCCATGAAGTATCCATTTGATTTCAAATTGAGGTAGATCTATGAATAAAATTTGCTTAGGAAAGGATGATCTAATGATGAGAGAGGATTCAAAAATTCAAAGACCCTACAAGATAACATGAGATTGACAAGTGTCAAGATCTCAGGAAAGTATCAATAGATCCAATGGCAAGTAGAATAGTTCAAAAGTTCAAAGAATCATAAGGTATATAGATGGCACTCAAAGTAATAAAGATTATTTTTAAGGTATATAGGAATCTTGTAGGGATACCAAGTGATACATCCTTAGGTCTAAGTATAGGTAGTGTCCAATAATGTTCCACCCTTCAGATCATGATCTAATAGAGTGCATTTGCTCACCCTAGCCAAATATGATGGTGTGTATCCAAGGTTAAAAACACAAGGATCCTCTATAAAATATAAAGATGATAAGTGGCATAACTATGTGGCAAGAACTATAACGCAATAATCTCATGTAAGATCAATGACTTGTGTTTGCTTAGGTAGAGATGATCTAATGGTACAAGCCAAGATGAACTTTCAAAGGGCTCAAATTTCATGAGGAAGTGATAAGTCTCTATATTGGAGCTAGTTAGTTAACTTAGTCACTATGAGACCCCATGAATACCTAATTAGATTTGATGGGGAATACAAGGTGTCAGTATATAGCAAACTTTAGCTTGGTAGCTAAAATGGATGTTTTTTTCATGGATGTGGAAATGATTCAAATCACATTGGAAAGTCTAACTACCATTCCAATGCATTTTTTACAAATGGTTGTGTATCTTTTATATTTTCATCACAATTATATCTTTCCAAATATAATCATCACAAGGTAATGGGCTTTCCTTAACATGTACAAAGGGGAGGATTTCTTTTTAGAAGCTTCCATCATTTGAAAATTGATAAGCATGAGAGCATCTCCTTATGGTTACACATGAGGACAAATTATGTTTGGATCCTCAAATAGTTTCCTCACTCTAGCTGTGCAGGTAAGTAGTCAAAATTATATCTAGGTAGTTGCATATGATAAAAAATTATTGTTCGGGCATCCACCATGAAGTTCACCATCCCAATCATAAATTCACTGGCATCTTCAGTCAAAAGATCAAAGGCTTGTTTTAAATATTCATAATTACTTGAAAAGGTAGTTATAATAATGATTCTTTTCTTGCAAGTGGATGAGGATCTCAGGCATGGCAAAGGGCATATTCTAGCTGGAAGTATCATGATAGACTTGAAGGCTTGTTCAAATTTTTTGAAAATTACAACCTAAAGTCCTAGAATTGAAAATGTATAAATAAAATGTTTATCCTCTATTCAAGGTTGTTTGTGGGGTTTTTGGGTCTTTGTTTTCTTTCTAAGTATAGGCTCTTCAAAATTTTAAGATCACTTTTGTGTGTATTTTACCTCTCTTGATAATCTAGTTGTAGATGTACAACAATTAGAAAGATTTGAGAGCATGTTTATATGTCTCCCCTATCCAACATAGAGCAAATCCATCATGCTTGTCCCCATGGCAACACTTTGAAACACTTATGTGTGTAATATTTTCTTAAAAAGTTAATGAAAATACTTGTGGTTCTCTACTAATTTCTATTAATGAAGTGTACTAATATGTTTTACAAATTCTATTGATTGCACATCTAGGTTTATGCTCATTATTGGTTGTCATTTTAAGCATAAATTTATATTATAAACCCTTTCTACATTATTTTAGGATATGTTATCGAATAACTTGTTAGGGCACCCTAGGTTTATGGATTTGATAGGAAAAGGCATGTGATATTCTAGATTTAGTGTATGTTCTATGATTTCAAGGATCATTTGGGTATTTTCATTTTATTAGCACCAATAAGTGAAAATTACTCCTAATAGTTCCATTAACTTGTATTTAAGCTTTTTGTGTCTTTGTAATAAGTGATGTCATGAATGTTGAAAGAAATCTAACAAATTAAAATCCACTAGCACACTACCCTCCCCTTTTATATAAACATATAACTTGTCCTACCCTATTCTGCCCTATACACAATACACCCTTTGCATATATTAGGTGTTATTTTCTATTAGATTCATAATGCATTGCATACTTAACATGTGTCTGTGTTATGTTCTTTAAATATTAACATTGCAGTCTTTTATTCAACCCTTTTATTGTTGAAAATTCTTTAGAATGAAGGTTACAATCACTTTCAAATCTATCTTCAGTAACTTGTATATGACATAGTGCATTTGTTTATTTTGTATGATAACCCTTCTCAGTGGAGTGAATGAGTTTGGTTGTGCCCTGGTCATATATGTGTCTTCTTTGTGTTGAAAATCCTTATGGAGGTTGAATTGTAGAATCTCTCCATGTGATCAAGCTACCCATAGTTCCTCTCACCTTGGTTCAAGCAGAGCCAAAACTAGTAGGGAGCTAACCATGCCCTTTGTAGGTGTCTCTCAATCATTTTTTGAATTTTGTCTAATCTTGATGCCAAACCCTTCCCTAGCTACAATGACATACTAGTACATTTTTCATCATTGCTTTCCATTTTATCTCAAGTGTGTAAGGTCGAGTGTATGAGGTATAAAAATGGGAACCAACACTCAATTGACAACATTTTCAAGGAAAGAAGATACCCATGGCACTTGTGTCACTGGGGACTATTTTAGATAGTTATAAGTACTTTATGTTTGAAATTTCTCTACTTATATTTGCACTGATTTGAATATCTTGGATGTCAACAAGCTCAGTACTCCACTGGGGACATGGTAGGAATTTCTTAAGGTTTGATAATTGACTTATAATACATTCAGTTCAAAGAGCTATTAAGATTGCATGTTGTAATTTATTTTTCCCATTTGAACATTATTATATATTTTTGGTGCCTTTGATTTTTTATCTCATCATTAAATTCAACAAAGTATGTCTTTAGCATGTATCACTATCAATTCATTAATTATTATATTCTATAACTTTTATTGTAGTGGTAAATCAAATTTTTATCACCTAGTGTAAAGAAAGATTAGTGCATATTCTGAATATTATGTTATATTTCAGCTTTGAGTATATTATTGTTTGAAAATTTGGAAGGATTGAGATCATATTTCAAAGGTGACCCATCTGAGAACTTGTCTCACCATTAAGTTTATATCAAAGATGAAGGAGACAAGTTTAGAATCCTATTGAAGGGAAAATCTCAACTACTAAGGGTTTTCAAGATTAAGATAATCTTGAAATCTTTATTAACCCTCCCATTATTGAGGACTATCATAGCTCTTCTAGCAATTTTGAATCCTATAGTCCCATTTACTATCTAGTTCTTTCTTAACTAGCTAAATCCCCTCCTAATTTGGATCCACCAAGTCCACCTCATTCACCCCCTCATATCCCTTTTCCATTTATTCTTAAACCTCCAATTGAACCAATCATGAGGTATAGGGACCTATATGAGAATGAACATCCTATATCTATGTCCTTATATTTAGGCCTATCAATTTTGATCACATGGAAGGTTATCCTAATGAAGTCCCAAATGAATTAAGGAAATGTAATCCAAAAATCCAAGGGAATAATGCAGTGAGTGGTGATCAACACTTGAGGTATTTTCACAATATCATTAAAGATTCTGAGGTTAAGGATGAGGATGAGGATGTGTGCATTAAGTTTTTTGTGTACACACTAGAGGAAGACACTCGTGAATGGTTCAATTCCCTTCCCAATAGATGCATTGATTCATGTCAAGAGATGCATAATGTTTTTAGAATTTAGTATGGTTTTAGGATTGATCTAAGGTTTCTTTTGGTTGAATTTGAAAACATCATAAATAACCCTAATGAGTGTGTGTAGGAATTTATCATAAGGTTCAACAAAGATATGATGTATCTATTTGAGAATATTAGGCCTAGTGAGATAACATGCTTGATAAATTAATATGATGCCTTTTATAATAAGGCTACGCACTAATTAAAAGATAAGGCTCCCACTAACCTATGGTTGGAATTCAATATGGCTATCCAAATTGAGAATAATATTAAGGCTATGGGAAAGTCCATGAATAAGTAGGATAATGTAAAGTTGATCAATATAGAAAAATAATAGTCCACTAAGATAACCAATATTGAGAAGAATGTTAAAATTTTAGCCTTAGTTGTTAATGAAATGTCATATAAGTTGGTGAGGGGTGATAAAGGGATCCCGCATGTGTCTACCAGTCAAGATAGGGATCCAAATATAAATCAAGCACAAACGGGACCTAATTTCCATAATAAATATAATGATAAAGGGAAGAGGTCCACACATGATGAAAGAATAGATAGGAATCAAAATAGAGAGGCTAGAAAACAAGTAACCAATCCATTGAATGATAAAATGAATGCTAAAAATTGTGACATTGATATTTATTAGTGTGACAAGTGATTCCTTCCACATCTCCCATATGGTAAAACTAAAATAATTGATGAAGATGTGGATGAAACTGAGTTTACATCATCTAGTGATGAAATTTTGATGTTTAATTGACAAAATCCCCAAAGTAATGTCTATTTCCATGGAATTATTGAGTGTTACTACTGTTAATCAATTTTGGTGTGTAGTCAAAAGGGTAAGTTTCCCAATTTATGAATTTGATTATGATGTTAATATGGTACAAGCATATGAATTACCCATTCATGATTTTGATTTTCTAAGATCATTTATGATTAAAAAATATAATGTGAGAACTCCATCAGTTGAGGATAGTCAGTTCCTAATTAATGTAACATGTGCCCAAGAGAAATAATATTACCTAAGAAGTAAGTATCAAATTATTTCTCTTCAAGACACTACCCCTACAAATCTAAAGGTAGGGGATATAAGTAAGGAAGACAAGATAACTATAATAGTCCCAAATTCTTCCAAAATGGCACCCATTTTCAAAGCTACTAGACCTAAGGTCTTCCTATTAATAATAAATTACCTTTTATATACAATATTCTTAAGGATGAAAATGATTTTAAACAAAATCTACCTCTAAAAGCTATTGTTAAAAATGTAAATTAATCCTAGCATACTCCACTTTAGATATTAAGTGATTGAATCCTAGCTAAAGGTTTTGTTACCCTCCCACCAAATATGCATCTTCCTCAATATAACATAAGTGATATAGCTCAAGTGTTGAGCCAATTAAAAATCACTCTGCCACTTTTTGAATTATTAATAATACCTAAACTTAGGAAAAGAGAATTAAATTACTTGGAATTTAGTGAAAATTTAGTTACAAATGAAATTGAGTTACCCAAAACACCCTAAAAAACTAATGAAGAATATGAAGAGATTATTAAACCTACTCAAAAATTCTATTTGGGGACTACATTGGTAGAAATTCAATTGAATGTGGATCTATTTTATACAACCTTGTTGATCAATGGTATAATTTTTGATAACTATATGTTTGATTCTGGTGATTTTTATAATGTGATTCCCTTGGGTTTCATAAATGAGCTCAAAGTGAATACTACATTAGATTTTTTCAAGTGTTATGCCATGAAATTATGAGAAGTTTTAGTTTCTAGATAGTTTAAGGGGTTGGTAGTATAGTTGGTGGTGCACTTGAGTAAGTATTTGAATATGGATATGGTATTTTTAGATTGGCCACCTAAGTAGGGGATGTTGTTATCATGAAAGTGGGATGATATCATGGGTGAAAGTGTACAAATGGACATATCTTATTCCACCATTCCATTGGAGGGTAAGATGGTTAAAATTTATAGAGAGCTCAAAATGTTACATTTAATTAAAGATCCAAAACATGCTCTCAATGAAGTGTTGTACACAGATGTTGATTTGGGAAACTTTATTGGGAATGTTGATGCTAATGAATATCTTGCTAATCTTGATTTTAAACCTGATAGTGAAGGAGCATTTTGGAATATGTGTTTTTATGGGGCTTGCTCCAATCTTTTAAATGGAGTAGGGGTTGTATTCTATTCCCCTAATGGTAAGTGCTTCAAGTTTGACTCTAAGTTATCTTTTGAGGCACTAGCAGTGCTACCAAGTATGAGGTACTCTTGCTTGGTCTGTAGATTGCTCATGATCATGGAATTAAAATTTTAATTATCAATGGTGATTTTGATCTAGTGTTAAAGTAAATATATAATTCTTACGCCACAAAAAATAAAAGGTTGAAACACTATCAAAATATTATTTGGGATTTGCTTTAATTCTTTGATGCATTCAATATTTGTTATCATGATAAGATTTTCAACAAAGAAGCTGACAGACTTGTAGGGTTGGATGCTCAATTTGATATTTCAAATATGAGCCCTTATTGTCAATATCAGGTGAAGGTGCTTTTTAGGCCTTCAATCCTAAAAAAGGTTCATCATTGGTAGGTGTTTGATGATGATGATCAGATCATAAGGTTTATAAATTATTAAGTAGAGTTTGATGATCATGTCATAGAGTTGGAATCTATGGTTCAGGTTTGTGATGGAAAGGAAACCTTATTTGGGAAGGATATTATTTATATAAAGACAAACACTCTCCCTAGAGGATTGGTAAGTTTAGAATCATATTTTTATGGAGTGGATAGAATTAAGACTCAAAACTTATTCATTTCAAAGGATATGACTGAGTATAATTTGGTGTCTCATGAGAATCCAATGAAGGTTTGGTTGGGTACTCACCTAAGTGAAGTTGAGAAATAAGCTTACATGCAGCTATTAAGGAATTATCATGATTGTTTGGCATGGTCTTATTATAAGTTGAAAGTGTATAGATAATACTTATTCTAAAATGTCATCCCATTATAGCCAAATAGAAAGCCTTTTAGGTAAAAATAGAGACCTATTAATCCCATCTTATCCACCAAGATGTGAGATGAGTTAAAGAATCTAAGGGATGGTGGAATCATTTAGCCCATCAGGTATTCATCATGGTTTACAAATTTAGTCTCTATGAGAAATAAAAATGGTGACATCTACTTGTGTGTCGATTTCCAAAATTTGAATAAATATTTTTTAAAATATAATTATCCCATGCCTAATATAAACAACCTATTGTAAAATATTACATGGTGAGAGATGTTTTCCACATTAGATAGTTTCTCAAGATATAATTAGGTTATGGTGAAGGAATCTTAGAGACCTAATATTGCATTTACTATGCCTTGGGGCATGTATGTATATATGAGGATGACTTTTGGGTTAATGAACATTGGTATATTTTTTTATAAAGATATGAATGTTACTTTTGTAGGGGTAATTAAAAAATTTATAGATGTGTATCAAGATGATATCACCATGTACTCCAAGACTAGAGAAGAAGATTTGGAACTTCTAGAGAAAGTGTTTATCAGATGCAAGGAGTTTATAATTTTGTCTAATCCCAAGAAGTTCCATGTTAGAGTGAAAAAGGCCATGTTGTTGGGACATATAGTTTCCAAAAATGGTGTCATGATTGACCCTAAGAGGGTAGAATCCATTTAAAATGTATCTAGCCTATAGTCCAAGAAGGTAATTAAGTCCTTTGGATAAATTAATTTTGTAAGGAGGTTTGTGTCCAATTTTATAGAGATTACTTTTCTAATTACTTCTATGTTAAAGAAGGACCAAACCATTAAGTTGGAGGAGAAGGACATGTAAGCATTCCAATGACATCAAAGGATATTTAATGTCTACTCCTATTTTGACCAACCCTAACTACACTAAACTATTTAAGATATTCTCTTTTACATCATATAATACTATTGTTGTTCTTTTGTAAAATAATGAAGATGGTCACAAGAAACCAATAGCTTTCTTTAGCAAAGCTATGCAAGGTGCTGAACTAAATTACATCATCATGAAAAAATAAGCTTTTGCTCTCTTGAAGGTTGTTAAGACATTTATGCCTTATATCTTGAGCTCAAGGATTGTTGCTTATGTGCCACATACCATGGTGAAGGACATATTGACTCAGACTAAAGTATCCAATAAGAGATGTACGTGGATCAACAAGTTTTAAGAGTATGACATGGATATTCATACCATGAATTTAGTGTGAGGGATGAGTCTAACCAAGCTCATGGCTGAGACAAATTTGCAAGCTATTGAGGTAAATACTAATACATTCAATATTGATGACTCCTTGAGTTAATTTCACATGTCTCTATGGTATTAGGATATTATCTATTACTTAAAAAATCTAAATTATCCCCCTGAATTGGATAAGAATCAAATAAATACCCTTAAGCTTATTTCCCAAAATAACCTTTTGACTAATAATGGACTTGCATGGAATAGTACAAATGGGGTTCTCCTAAGAATGCATACTAGAAGAGCAAATGAATGATCTGATTGAAGACTTCCATAATGGAGTATGTGGTGGCCATTTTGTACCTAAGGTTATAACTCATAAAATTATGAGAGTTAGTTATTCATGGCCATCATTGTTTAATATATTTCTCAAAAAGATAGGAAGTGTGAGACTTGTCAGTGCTTTGCTGGGAGGATGAAAGCTTCAGGTTCTCTTCCTTTTTAGAATATGATGATTGAAGGTCCATTTAGATAATGGGGAATGGATTTAATTTGAGAAATTGTTGATTCATCAAGCACTAGACATAGATGGATACTAGTTAAAACTGATTACTTCATAAAATGGGTTAAGGTGGTCCCTACAAAGAAAGCAACACACTAGGTAGTAATGGATTTTTTGCTGAATCAGATTATTTATAGATTTTTTTTTACTATTAAAGTTATTGATGAAAATGTCATGAGCTTAAAATCCAAACCTTTAGTGTCATTGTGTAAAGATTATGGGATTGAGTTGACCTATACTTCCAATTACAACCCTTAAGAGAATGGGCAAGTATAATCTAGTAAAAAGAACTTACTCAAAATCAATAGACATACTCTGGAAGCTAAAAAGAAGTGGGGTGAATAGCTAAAGTTTACCTTATGGGATGATAGGATTATGCCCAAGAGAGATACAAACAAAATACATTTTGAGCTTGTTTATATAGCTCAAGTAGTTTTGCCAGTGAATTTGCAATTGCCTACTTATCAGCTCATGTAACAATTAAAAGATGATGAAGAAATTAGCTACTATGAAAGCATGATGAACTAGATTATTGAGCTTGATTAAATTTGAAGACAAGATCATGACACCTCAAGTTCAAGGAAAAGATGAAGAAGGTCTTTGATAGGAAGGTCACTCCAAGAATGTTCCAAGTAGCTAATTTGGTTATACTTTGGGACAACAGGCATGAGGAGAAAGGAAAATAAGGAAAATTTGATGGCTTGTGGATAGGTCCCTATTTTTTATAGAATATTAGATTGGGGAACACATCTTTTTTCTAAGTGACTTAGATGGTGAAATACTCGAGTTGCCAGTCAATGGTAGGCATCTAAAACACTTATTCGATTGAATATGTCACTTGGGTACATTTTTATAGTGTATAGTTCTATCTTTCTATTATCTCATTGATTTGTCACCCCTTTGCTTTGAACTTTATTTGTATAGTTCCCTTTTTCATTTTATCTTGTGTTTGTTTTCAAATCATCTTGATTTTTTTTTGTGAAGTCTACTGTTATTTTATTGAGTTTTTGCTAAAATTTCTAAGTTTGGACTTCGTGAACCATTAGATTCACACCTATTATTACATTTTTGGGTTCTTTGCATACCTTCAAGGGGTATATATCCCTTGGAGAGAGCCAACATAAGTGCCCAAAATTGCATTAAAGCAATTGAGCCCTTGTCAAGTGTAAATGCCTAAGTCTATCCCAAGTCAAGTATTAAAGCCTAAGTCCTTAGCCATATTCCTATTTTCCAGTGTTCCTTGAAATGTCAAGTTCATGTTAAATTAGCTAAGTGTTATTTGGTTTTTACTTAATATGTATAAATTCCTATTTGTTTTGGTCAAATTGATTTACAAAAAGTCTGAACGAATTACATTTCTTTGGTAAAATGTAAGGATTATTTATTTTGGGAAAATTATTTCAAACATTTTATCTAAGATAATTATCTCAATAAATACAAATTTGAAATATCTCATATGATTTATGGAAATTATTTTAGACAAAAAGTTGAAAAACATTACCCTAACAAAATGCCCAAAAGGATTATTATGGAAAAATAATGCTAAAGACCAATTACTATGGAGGAATTACGCAGAACAAAAGTCTCAACACAAAAAGGTCACATGAAAATAAGATGAAGACCAAAAGTCCTAATAAAAAATTCCCCAAATAAAGTTTCCTAAATTGCAAGTATGATAGACTTATGGATGCCTTTAGAGAGGCACACATGCATCAATTTTAAGGCACAACAAGTAGTTGTTGGGATTCAAATGTTCCAATATGGTTACATGAGTATCAAATTTAGGCCCCATGAAGTAGCCATTTAATTTCAAATGGATTAATATCTATGGCTCACATTTTCTCAAGTGAGGATGATCTAATGGTAAGTGAAGATTCAATAATTCAAAGACCCTATGAGAGAATGTGAGATCAACAAGTGTCAAGATCTTGAGAAAGTAACAATAGATCTGATGGTGAGTGAAATAATTCAAAAGGTGAATAAACATAAGGTACCACCATGTGGTGTGATGGAACTCAAAGTAATATAGACTATTTTAAGGTACATAAGAATCTTATGAGGCTACCAAGTGACACATCCTTATGGCCAAGTATAGGCAATGTCCAATAACACTCCACCCCTCATATCATGATTCGATAGAGTACATTTTCTCTCCTCAATCAGATATTATGGTGCATATCCAAGGTTAAAAAGATAAGGATCTTATGAACAAACACAAAAATGAAAAGTGGCATATCTATGTGCCATAAATTAGAGCTTGAGTATCTCATACAAGATCAATGGCTCATGTTTACTCACGTAAAGATGATCCAATAGTGAGAACCAAGATGGAATTTTTAAAGGGATTAGATTGCATAAGGAAGTTCCAAGTGTCCAAATTGAATCTAATTAGTTAGCCTAGTCACTTTTAAAACCCATGAATGCCTAGTTACATCTGATGTGCCATGATAAGTGTTAGTATATGGTAAACTTTGGCTTGGTAGCTAAAGTTGATAGTTTTTCATGGACATGACAATGATTTGAATCATAGAGGAAGGTCTAAATACTAGTCTAATGATTTTTTTTCCAAATAGCTATAGATATTTTATATTTTCATCATAATTGGAGATTTCCAATTGTAATCATCACAAGGTAATGGGATTTCCTTGGTGTGCACAAAGGGGAGGATTTCTATCTAAAATATTCCATGATTTGAAAATTGATTAGCGAAAAAGCATCTCCAAATGGTAACACATGAGGACAAATTTTGTTTAGCTCCTGATTTCCTCCCTACAACTATGTAGGTAAGCAATCAAAAACATCTTTAGATGATTGCATATGATAAAAAATTATTATTCAGGCCTCCATCATGGAGTTCACCATCTTGATCATGAATTCACTGGCATCTTTAGTTAAAAGATAAAAGTTTTGTTACAAATATTCATCATTCCTTGCAAATGGATGAGGATCTCAAGCATGGCCAAGGGCATATTACAACTAAAATTATCTTGTCAAACTTGAAGGATTGTTATATAATTTTATAATTATAACCCATAGTCCCAGATTTGAAAATGTATAAATAGAGGGCCTCTCATGTATTCAAGGTTGTTGGTTATGTTTTTGGGATTTTGTTTTCTTTCTAAGTATAGGCTCTTCAAAAAAAATTGATCAATACTATGTGTATTTTGCCTCTCTTGCTAATATGGTTGTAGCTTTCTAGCCATTAACAAGTTTTGAGAGCATGTTTATATGTCTACCCTATCCAACATGGAGAAAATCCACCATTCTTGTCCCCATGGCAGCATTTTAAAACACTGATGTGAGTAATATTTTCTTGTAAAGTTAATGAAAATGCTTGTGGTTCTATGCTAGTTTCTATTGATGAAGTGTAATAATATGATTTACAAATTCTATTGATTATAAATTTAGGTTTATGCTCATTACTGGTTGTTATTTTGAGCATATATTTAGATTATAAACCCTTTTAAAATTATTTTAGGATATGTTATTGAATAACTTGTTAGGGCACCCTAATTTTATGGATTTGATAGGAAAAGGCATGTGAGATTTTAGTTTTAGTGTATGTTCTAGGATTTCAAGGATCATTTGGGTATTTGCATTTCATTGGCACCAATAAGTGAAAATTACTCTTAGTAGTTCCATTATCTTGAATTTAAGTCATCTTTATAATAAGTGATGTCGTGAATGTTGGAATAATCCCTACCAATTGAAATCCACTAGCACACTACCCTCCCCTTTTATATAATCATCTAACTTATCCCACCCTATCCTACCTTACAAGTAATACACTCTTTATATACCTTAAGTATTATTTTCTAGTAGATGCATAAGCTATGGCATACCTAACATGTGTATGCATTTTGTGCTTTAAATCGTAGTAATACAATCTTTTACACAACCCCTTTATTATTGAAAATTATTTAGAATGAATGTTGTAATCACTTTTAAATCTATTTTTGGTATCTTGTATATGACATAGTACATTTATTCATTATATGTGGCAACCCATCCTAGGTGGAGTGAATGCATTTGGTTTTTCCCTAGTCATATATGTGCCTTCTTTGTGTTGAAAATCCCCATGGAGGTTGAATTACATAATCTCTCCATATGATCAAACTACCCCATAGGTCCTCTCACCTTGGTTCAAGCAGAGCCAAAATTAGCAAGGAGATGATCATGCCCTTTGTATGTATCCCAATCATTTTTTACATTTAGTATAATCTTGATGGCAAAGCCTTCCCTCACTACAATGACATACTAGCAGGTTTTTCATCATTGCTTGTTATTTTATCTTAAGTGTGAAAGGTTGAGTGTATGAGGTGTGTAATTAGGAACTAAAATGTTTGTTTAGAGAAAAGGATAACATGTGTATGCTCTCCCCCCATCCCCTATAGAGAAATTATGGGATCAAAATTACCTTTCCATCACATTTTAGTGAATAGTCCAAGGCATAGAAAGAATGTTGTCTAATCTCTCCCTAAACTCACATATTATTAGGTGATCTAAAAGTGACCATAAAGTATTTGTACTTGTCATTTATTTTCTTGAATCTTAGCTTATAATGGGGACTTCATCACCTCCCATAAGTTATTTAGGGAAGATTTAACATAGCGCTTCATCTCCTATCATCATATTCAACCCCTCTCCATAGGGGGTATACAAATTAGGATCACCTCATTTTGATGGTCATTTCAATTGTTAAACCATATCTGTTAGTGCAGGCTAAGCCCATGATGTATGATCAATATGGACATCACACCATACTGAGTAAGTGATGGATGTAGTGGTCATGAAAAGAACAAGACCTTTTCATAACATGCTAATTGATGTCAATTCAATTGATGTGTTACTTCTCTTGTGTTCATATGTGAAAGTGTGTACACATGGGATCAATCTAGATGATTGAAAACAAATTATTTTTAGTCAATCCCACTTTACCACACCTTGATAGGATATAGGACAATTATTAGTTATAGTTTGGTTATTTATTCTTTATTACTTAGTGTTTTGAGGATAAAAATTATATGTTTGTTTATACCACATCAAAAAAAAGTTTGTTTATATGTCACTCCTTTATTTTAGGAGGCATTATGCTGGCCATTTTACACAACACTTGTGCCTTACAATTTTTTCTAAACTTTTTTATGTGTGTGTCACTTGAATGAAATGGGTATCATTATGCTACCTAGATTATTATAAAGTTTGTAACTTAAGAAGTCTTTGAAACATAACCATTTTTAATATCCTTTGTGATTGTTAACACTATTATGCTACCCAATTTATTTTAGACAACTTGTCTTATCTTGTATCCAAGCCAATCATTATCATTATAAAACCATATCATGTCTGCCATTTGAATCTTTGTTTAGCATATTCATGCCATCTGATCTTATCTAAACTTGTCTGGTCATCAAAATCCTAGTCATAAAATGTTTAACTTTCAATTAAATTTTACAAGTTCTAATCCAAACATTGATTGATTTCTATTTAGTTCTCAACACATAGGAGCTGATACACAGATAATTATCTTTTAGGTTACATAAATTAGGTTAATTATTTACCCAAATTTGATATATATTATTTATTTGGCTAGAGCCTATCCCCATCATTGTTTATTCCTTTATTTGGGAGATCACAACCTTTCTCTAGGTGCCTTTTGCATTATGCCTTATACCAAATGATCATGTTTATGTTTGATTCCATGTGTTGAGTTTATGTCAAAGTTATTTAAAACTTGTTAGATTAAATCACATCACATCATATTTGTTAAAATAATATATTTTTATTTTGTTTGGCCAAAAGTCCTAGCACAACTTGTTTGAGCCTAGATTTTGACTCTAAGTTTGGAGAAAATACCTAGGGACCCTTTTTCCTTTGCTATTTTAGACCTTGTTTGGAACAATTTGGGTGAGAATTTTAACATACCATTTTTTATTTAGACACTTTAAATTTTATGTGTATGAAATTTGACATTAGACATTTGACATTATACTATTTTATGCCAAATCTTAACATAAACCATTTTGAACATACTGCTCCACTTTTAGATCATTTTTGAGATACAACTCCACTACCTAGACCAAGTTAAACCATTTATCCTTTGGACATTATTTTTCAAAGTTTATATAACTTTAAACCTTTTTTGTTTTGGAGAATTGTCATCAATGTGGATATGTCTAGCTACATTTATGGTGGAGTCATGTATAATCCAATTTATGATGGAATAGCCATACAAAATGACTTTTATGGATTTGTTGAAGATCCTTATGAAGAAAATATGGTTTGGGAGGTAGATTTGTATCCTCATTACCATAATCAATCCAGAGAACAAATTCAAGAACCTAATTATGATCTAAATCAAGTTACCAACTAGGATGATATGGTTTATGAGGAGGACTTGGATGTTTTGGATTATGAAATCAAACAAGCTCTAAGATGCCCTAGACTTACTCTTTTAAGACCCCATCCTTTGGCTCATATGAGATATCAAACTCCATGATGCCCTTTCATTATCTAATCATCAGCTACCATTAACCCTCCTTTGGATTACATGAGGGACCAAGCTCCATAGCATCCAAGGAATACTATTTATATATCAAGACCTCATCCTTTGGCTTGTGTGAGAAATCAAGCTCCACAATGCCTTATTACTACCATTTCAGGACTTCATCTTTTGGCTTATGCAAGCAAGTAATATCTGCAACACCCTATAATTATCTAACCAACTTAATCATAACCTCAAATAGCCTAATCAAGATCCTAACTAATCCAATCACAACCCCAACTAAGTCAATCAGTACCTCAACCAAGCCAATTAGTACCCCTCCAATTAAGCCAGTCATTTAAATATTAAAATATATTCAAAATTGGTATTTTACAATTGATTATAAACTAAGACCAAAATAACCAACCAATCCATGATGGTTTTATTGAACACACCATTTTTTATAAGTCAACCTATGATGAATCACCTTTTAATCCTATACATATTGTCAAGCATTCTCACTCTGATGAGCCAGTCTTTTTTTAAGTCACTTATTATTTATTATAACCACCTTTGGGAAAATCATTAGCTTGACCATATGCCTATTTTTCAAAATCTTCCATTTGATAAGCTAGCCTCTAAGGAATTCTCTTTTGACCTTTTTCCCATCCTAGAGGAATCTCACTTTGACAAATCAATCTCTATAGAACCCATTATGCAATCATTGGCCATTACTCATCCAATACCAAACATTCAATAGAACATCATTTTATAAACATCCACATTAGATGAAGAATTAGAATTAGAGTTAGGTCCTATTCTTGAACCAACATTAGATTTAGCATCAAAATCAAAATCAACATCAATCTCAATTGTAGATTTAGAGTCCTTTGACTTAGAATTAGATTCAAAATCATAATACTTTCATGGTTATTAAAACATTAGTTACACATGCCACCTAGATTAGTTTAAATACATTTTTGATCCTTATAGGTTTTTTGAGGATGAGTACTTCAATTTTGACACAAGTTCTAGTATATTCTATGATTAATTTACTGCTAACCCTCATTCCATTACCATTCCACATTCCAATACCACTAACCAACATAGCCATTACATTGACATACCATTTCCCACAAGTGTTCATTGGGACCAATATAATCATACCTTATTGAACTGCATCCATGGTGACATATTAGTTAAATAACATCAAGGAGGCTAAGACCAAATTCATGTAGAAGAAAAATCTCCTAGTAAAACATTTTCAAAGGTGCTCAGGGACAATCAAAGTTCTAACTCAACATCTTCTAGTGAAACCTTTTCGGAGGTGTTAGAAGATAATCAAAGCCAAAAGTCAATGTTCCTTAGTGAAACATTCTCAAAGGCACTTTAGGATAATCAAGACAACTTCATTGGTAGAAACCCCTTCAAGGTGCCAATCACTAAGTACAAAAGTTTTCCACTGCTTGATGAAGACATTATCAAATATCAAACTAGTATAGATTCAAATCTATAATCTAATCAGATGGTAGCTACTCTAAGGCCCAAATAATAGAATAATTTGGTGGTCATATTAAGATCATATTCATAAGTCTTCAACCCCGCCACATCCAAAATTATCTCAAATCTAAAATCAATAATATTATGTGTTCTTGAAAATCTTGATCATCATTTATTTCCCATCCATTATCCATTCCATGATCATCCATAATTACATCACCAAATCAAAACTATCACCCAACATTTATCCTTATTTAATATACATGACCACAATTTCCTTTGAATAGGCTACATAGATATCTTGTCTTGGAATTTGAAGGAAACAACATCAATGACCAATGAATATCATAATAACACCATTGGTATCTAAATCTACAACCATTCTTGATAGGGTAATGATTTAGATGAAGTGTGGGCTTGCAATTAACATGATTGAGTATTTTGTTTATATCATTTTTTGATCATGATGTGCATTTCCACATCAACCAAAATAATAAAATCCAAAACCACACCTAGGACAAACACATCCAACCTAATAACTAATATTCAACAAAACACAAACATGTATCATACAATTTCATTTAGCATTCCTTTAACCATTATCATATCCCTAACCAGTCACCTTACCACTTGGGGGAAAACCTCCTATCATTTTATTCAATCATCCTATCATTCTATTCTATAGACCATGCATTTTTTGATCCATCCTATCCTAGCCTGTTTGACCTTAGTTCATCCTTTAATTTCATTATTTCATCACAAAGAATTAGATTAGTTTCAATAATTATTTCAAGCATTCTAGATAGAGGTAGTATTTTGGAGTAGTATGATAGAAGTTTGGTATTTACATCCTTTATTTATTATTTTTCCTAATCCTAATTATTTATATGAGCCTGATTATATCTATCTCTATGGGCAAATTAGTGTCTCACTGATCTTGCTACTAATTATAACCTCTTATGGGAAAACTAGTATTATTGATCTGATATATTATATCCTAGTTATAACTATCTATGGGCAACATTTGTTTATTTTGCCTTGACATAACAACTTTCCCTTCCTATGTTGTACTATGCCATCATATCGATTTTGCCAATTTTATTTGAATTAGATATTACACTAGTTATATTCCTCTATTTTAAGGTGGAACTACTATGACCTTAGACCATTTTTGGACTATGTGGGTCATAATTTATTCATATTGAGGTTAGATCAGTTCCCCTTTACCATCACACTCTCACCATTTTATGATCATCCTTTCAAGTTTTCCATGCTCTCACCATTTGGTGAGTTTGAACCATTTAGTATGTCATTATTCTAGATCAAGTTGAGATGCTCAAACTTCTAAAAACATTCATAAAATTTCAAAATCCAAACAATACTTATCTTTTCTAAGCC
This sequence comes from Torreya grandis, assembly GCA_037957365.1. Lineage (NCBI taxonomy): Eukaryota > Viridiplantae > Streptophyta > Pinopsida > Cupressales > Taxaceae > Torreya > Torreya grandis. Next base: position 681,429 of record JARHVA010005687.1, on the reverse strand, counting down.
TAGTTAGTTATCCTCGATCCTCCCTACTATGGAAATCCATTTTAGGATGCTTTTGATTAGTTTTTTAGTTTTTTTCCTATTTTTTTATTTGTCTACACTCCTATTTGTTTTATTTTAAAACTATTTTATCAACTCAGTTTATATGCATTCATTGGGTGATTCTTTGTACATTATTATTGAGTTCATCCATATTCAAACATTAATATTATGATCAGGGATTTTATTTGGTGTATAATTTTCAATAGAGTATTAGATCGAGAGTCAGTCCTTATGCATATTTTGGCCAAGACCTCATGGTATTTTACATAATGAGGCATAATGACATGTGTTATAGTAAAAATTAGCTTAGGAGGTCATACAAGTAATGGATATGAATAAGTTTCTCCCTGGTACCTTGGTAAATAATTCCACCCATCTTGATAAAATCAACACATTGACCACTCTAGTTGTATAAATTCTAATAAGGATGAGCATATACACATTAGTAGGTATAATGAATCATTTCCAATGATCAATCTTATTAATCCATTCATCTCTTTCATCACTTTTCATCCTCATATGCTTAGTTATTTATGGCTTATTTAGTCATTAGACCATCACATTTATATTTACACTCACTTGTATTTAATTTGTGTAACAAGTTATATCCTTGAGTCATGCTTACTAATCCACCCTATTGGGCAAAACCATATCAATCAATCATCTTTATCCAATCTAGGTCATCTTAATGATTATAACAAACTATGGGAAAATCATTATTTTGACTTTTATTCCTAATTATAACCACATTTTGGAAAATCTATACCTTTCTAAATCAATACATGCAAGTATTTTCTCATTTGGAGTAAAACCACTCATGGGTTACTTCCACCTTTATTTTTTCTTCTTTTCGAGGGACCATCCATCAACCAATCTAATGTCTACTCCCTCAAGAGGGCATCATCCTAGGCTTCCCAAACATTATTAGTAGGATTTTTTTCTTGAACCATCATCTTCTTTTTAGCATACATACCTTTTCTCATTCTCTGAGAAGACATTGGTGTGCCTATGATTTGCAACATATTCCCAAACAAAGAAAAATTGTAGACACTTAGCCATCAATGGCTTCATATCCAACTTTAGAGAAATTATTATCAACCATTGAAAATATAACCTAAGAATTCCTAATAGTCTCAAATTTGGATTCATAACCATGAAAGTAAATCAATTTGACCCATAAATCAATTAAATGGACCAAATTCACACATCAATTAATTCAAAATCATTCAAAAATGTCAAAAATACTAAAAAGGATTAATTACCATGTTAAATCAAATAAAATCCTAATCAAGTTATATTTGAATTCACCCATGAGAAATTAAATGAATTATCAAAAATAAAATTAAAAAACCAAAAGAATATCCTAGGAAGTAATCATTACCTTTTTACAAATTGTCCAAAATCCAAAATATCCCATCCATGCCTATTTATTAAAAATCATGAGTGCTTGACAAATCATAACTCTACTAGAATTACTTTTGACTCACCTAGCTCAAGTTTGAACCCATTCCAAGCCCTAATTACCCTATAACTATAAATACAATCCTAGAGCTCTTTATTTGGGGAGCTTCAAACATAATAGAGTTATAATTCTGGAGTTGATACGTATAACAAATGGATAGTGTTATAATGCCAAAATCAGTCCAATCTAAGCCAAGCATGGTCCAAGAGGAGATGGAGATAGCCAAGCCCCATTGATGAATACATTTTGAGCATAATCTATACAAGCTAATGAATAAATCATTTCAATCTCTCAAAGAAGTTAAAGATTGTAGTTCTTTGCATTTTAATTGTGTTTTCAATTTTTATTTGTTCATTAAGCTCCCCCTAAGATATAGGCTTAGATATTTTAGTATGTTACTATGTTCATTTCATGATTTTATGGACTAACACTTGATCTAACCTCATGTCTTTGTTAAATTACTATGATCACATTATGTTTACTAACCCCTCATTTGTGCCACAAACTTTAGTGTGTACTAGAGTAGACTTTACTTTACTTGTTAATTACTTTTGTGAATATGAAAACATAGGACCTAGTTAGGGTTATTAAATAGTTTTGCTTTAATGGAGGCTTTGGAACCCTCCCTAGTGATATTATTATGGTAAAATATCCCTTGCCTAGGTCTAGTAGATCCATCTTGATCATGACCCTAAATATCTAATGTATAAATAGTCAAAAGTGTAATTAGGATTTATATTCTCTGATCTAGGATTGATTAAATAAATTAGTTACATTCCCTTTGCATACAATATCTATCTTGAATATTTGAGAATATTTTGAAGTAAAGAAATTTGATATCACATTTTAAACCATTGTATATCTAACTATTTCAAGCTAATGAACTTTAAATTACAAATGTGATGAGATTACAAGTTTATCTTTATAATTTTTATAACTTCTTTCATTTAATTTGTTTTTTTAATATTTTTCAAGAGGTTTCAGGATTTAGAAATCAAATTTTCATGAAAATATAGGGTTTAATAAGTTACACAGCGAAAATAATAATTGTAAATGTTTTATTGAATAGTTTAGAACATGTTATTATCTTCCAAAACAATTAATAACTCCTCAAAACCATTTTATAAACCTCTTATAATGTTCTAATTTCATGCATGTAATGAGAAACCATTTCAAATTTATCAAAACAACCTATAAATTATGAAAAAAACAACTTAAAATTGTTTAAAAGGATGTTTTCTTGAGAAAAGAGATACCAGTTGAGAATAACGGGTTTAAGATGTTATTTTTGAATGTAAAATGACCATTTGAAGGCTGCATATTATAATAATGGGATGAAATATCCACATAAATAAATAAATACACATTGAATATTATCAAAATCACCTTTGTTATAAAGTTTCTGAAGATCTTTGTGGATTTTAAAATGATTATTTGCATGAAAAATAAATTTGGGAAATATGTAAGTTGAAAAATAATGATATTAAATTTTCATAATGAATATATAAACTATTTTCCACTATTGAATTGCACCAAACATATTTTAAAACTACATTTTATTTGTTGAAAAATACCTTAGAACTTCTAACTCTTTGAGACATTTTTCAAGAAAAATGCATTTTTGGCAGGCGAGAGGAATATTATTTTCATATAAAATACTTGGTATAAACTTGAAACATATAAAATATGGTTCTAAAAACCACAACAAATGATTTAAAACTAAAACTTGTTAACAAAACCATTTTCAAATCACCTAAAATTACTTTAGGCTATTTTAAATGCCATGTGGAGAGTAAACAACCATTTAAAAATTCATTGCAGAGCTATCAAACTTGGGAAAGGATTTTTTCATGAATAAGGAGTTTTAAAATTTTTCACTCTATATTTTGGACTTGAGAAATCCACACAGTCAAAAATATTCAAAACTTGCCATGTAGAAGAGTTTAAAAAGACTATATGGGAACTATAACCAATAATGTGGGATTTTGGTGTGATATTTCCAAAAAATAAATGAGCCTTTTAAAACCACAATTTGAAATTTTAACTTAAGAAAGTTGCATGTATTACCTTAGAAATAATATGTAGAAGTAAGAAATGGTGGCAAGCTTGAGATATGAATGATGCATGTAAAACAAATATTTTGATAGAATTAAGAGGATTTAAGTGGTCATCAAAATGTTTTTTATAGTATTTAAATATTAATAATCATATTTATTGACCTATAACCATCTTATCAACATGGGTGTGAGTTAAGAAACCAGAAAAATCACTTTGAAAACTACTAGAATAAAATGTATATAGATTATTAACATAAAATAGACATAGTGATCATAACAAGAATGTTTGATGACACAGAAAAGGAAACTCGATAGACACTTTTTTTGAAATTCAACTTTTTCATTTTTGGTTACAACAACTGGCTCCAACTAGGAGCTTTAAATTTTAAGTCATGAAGGGTAACTCTAGACTCCAATATTTTAGACAAGTGTTTAACTCATTGGGAAATAAATTCAACTTATATTTTATGCCTACAATAATTCATTGTCTTTGTCTTTATAATAGCTTCAATTTAATATAAGAGAATAAGAAGGAGAGATCTAAAATATTTTTGTGAATAGTTCCTTTATTTATATGGATTATTGAGAATAGTGTGTATTATACATTTACATGTCTTGATCTGACCAATTAATATCCAATTTACCATTCCTAATCATATGATAAATTAACACACACTATCAGGATAGATCACTATTTTGAAAATTATTTTCATCTAATTCCTAAGGAAAAAACATACACATCAACATTTTCATGAAAATAATGCCATCTCTTCAATATAATGTCAAATATTCCATGTTGGGGAGCCATTTAACTACAATGCTTTAAGGCCATTTTGTGCATGTCATTCCAACAAATGAAGAAGACTTACACTGTTGAATTGGTATAGGGTTAGAGATGTCCTTCTCATTTGTATTAAAATAATGTGTCCAAAGGAATATATATGTGAACACTAAACCATATAAAAATGATTATATATATCCAAAAATGTAATATTTTCATCTAATCTAACGTAATGATTATTTTGACCTACTTATGCAAATCATATGATTATTTACTAAGAGTTTATATGTAAAAAACAAAGCTACATAAATGTTTGGATAAAAATACCAACACATTGAAATGGAAATAATGAACAAGATGTTACATCTATTGAAAAAAAACACATGCCCACCAAACTGAATACATGAAAGGAAACCAAGCTAAAATAGGGAAAGCATAACTATTTATAAATAGCATATGAAAAGAAAAATACTATAAAAAACCATTAACAAGTTGGGATAAATACATGCATTTTAAATAATGGATTTGATTCATGAGTCCTAAATATATTAAATAATAATGACCAAATAGGTGGAATGAGGATGAAATTACGATAATCATGAATGGAAAAATCAACATCTTATTGTTTTTAAATTATATCATTGCAAGTTATCCATTCTTATATGAGCATAATTAAGTAGTACTAGATTTATTCAATGTATTCTTGAGAATATTTGAATGCATTTGTGTTAGATACATGTTCTAAATCAAATAGAAGTGTGTTGTATTTCTATTTTTGAGCTATAACAAAAATAGGAATATATTTTGGAATGAACTAAGTGTAGATATTATTTAATAAAATACTTTATATGATAGATCCAAACTCATCATTGAATAAATAATCATCATCAAATTCTTCTACCTTGACACTTTCCATTTCACATGAAATGAATATTGGGCACCAATCTTTATGCTCCATCTTCACATCTTCGTTGATTTAAACCTTGGTATGACTATGATTAATTGCATTGGATTTAAATGTTGTAAAGAGATTTAATAGAGGAACATGAAAGTGAAACATCGACAAAAAAATTCACCTTTAACCATTAAATCATGTCTTATGAGACAATTAAAATATTCTTATTTATAGATAACTATTTCAATGTTATCCTCTTTTTCAAAAAGAAAAACTTCACATTCTACATTATTATTCCTTTATGTTTGTGATTAGGTTAGTTATTCTTTAGATAAATCATTTTCTCTTAGGACTGTGAGGTTTGAGAAATTTTGTGAAACATAAATAACCATCTCTTATTTTCCAAGGAGGAATTTGAAATCTTTGTTTTTTATAATAAATCACCTATTCTTCCAACTATATACTATGTTTCATGATTTTGAAAATGAAACAATCAAACATGATAAAAAGTAAATTCTCTTTTTCTTTATTTAATTTTTGACATGATTAATTAGGGATTTTATTTTGGAATGTCTATTATTAATGTTGATGGATCTCAATTATATCATATTTTTCATTTATTCATCTCTTAAGGTAATTCTAACATGTTTTAAAAATAATTTATTCAACATTTGAGATAAAATCATGTCATATTCAATATCAACATATTCTTGTTATGGAGTTTTTATGTCATTTAATTTGTTCCTCATCAAGATTAATTTGATTTATATATGTAGATATCCAGTAAATACATAAATATGTTTATTGAGACTTGGTTTATCACCTTGAGGAATTAGTCTCAATAATTTGTTTAAGCATGCAATAAACTCTCTCATTTGATATTCTTATTTATTTGGAATTTGGAGGAAATGTGATAATAATGCACATACATCCATAACTTGTTTGAATATATATAATAAATTTCTCATCTTGAGTCCCAATTCACAATGCATCCATCTTCTAGGTTCCAAAACCATTCAACAATAAGTATAATAAAAGTTTCAAAATAATGTCTTACAAAAATGTCTTCATGTGTAACTCCAAAGATGATATAGGACACCATGAAAGAAATGATATGATTTCTACATATTTTAATTTTTCTCCTCAAATTTTTAAAATATCTTACTTGAGCCTGATGGTAACTCACTCTATTAGGCCAAGGCCAAAAATACAAAATTTTCCCCATGGGACATGGATAAGATTGAGATTGGGGTAAACCAATGCAATTCATTCTATCACAAATATGTAGGAACTAGTTACTTTTCATAAATAGATTCATAAACCTCCATTCTAGGGGAGGTTCTTTGATATGTCTATAAATCAAGTGCACAAGGCACCATGATCCCCAACAAAGTCACAAAAAAAATTTGGCAAGATTTTATGTTTTATTCCTTAATATAATTATGATATAAACCTTGAAACATAAGATAAATTATGAGATTAACAATGATTTTATTATGTGCTTGGGAGGGGTGGGTCCATCGTATGATGGGTTTTTTAAGTTTTTGGTACTTTTTAACAAGAAAATACAAAAGCTAATAAAAATGGAAAAATAGGGATGGGGAGAAAATATAATGAAATGTATAAGAGAATGGGAAAAATATAATGGATTAAACACAAAAATAAATTTAGACTACTAGGATTAATGAAGTGAGTTGGATAGTTCAAAAAAAGAAACCTTTATCCATAGAAAGGGCAAGAAAGCCATACTTCACATAGAGGAATGAAGAGATGACTAGAGAGGTTTTGAGACATAAATTTATATGGAACACTTCTATATTTTAGTTTAGAAATTAATTCAAACTCTTCCTTTCCTCCTTTTTGACAAGGTTTCATTTGGCATCAAATAGTTCATGTTGAAATATTCCTATCAACATGTAAATGACACCATAAAATAACAAAATAGAGAGAATAAATATTATGTAGTATCTCAAAGTCTTCCTTAAAAATAGATTAGGTATATGAAACAAAAATTATCTAGGGTTTCCATCAAAAAATTTCCAAAGTCAAAGCTTTAAATTTAATCAATAAAATGTAGTTTTATTGTATTTCTTTATTCATAAACTACATTATGGATGTCAAAAACAAATAAATAGTTAAAACTAATAAATTAAGTGATTCATATTATATATTTATTTGCATTGTATTCATGAGATTCATTAAAAATGAATAACTTGGTATAAATAAATAACTATCCTTTCCCATGAGCCAAAATGAATAAATTATGAACTATTTTATAGTGACAATCATCCTATTTATAGGCAATGAGGGTGTAACTACCTCATAACCACTTTATAACCACATTTTTAGTAAAAAAAAATTATTTCATAGTTAATTTTCCTTTATCACATAAAAAGGTAAAATATGACCTTTTTATGTGGTTAAAAAAAATGAAATGAAGAAATAGAAAGTTAGAGAAATAAAATGTGATTTTGAGTGGTTATCGAGAAGAAAAAGACTCTTTTTGCTAAGAAGGACCCTGTTCAATCACTATAACTATATTTTAGCATGTTCACTCTAAATATATGAAAAAAAATCATCATTTATCTAAACAATTTGAGTCACCCATTTTGGCATTCTGATTCAGTCATCTAACAACCAATTCACCTATTTTCAATCATATGAGAAATCAACACATACTGTCATCTAGATCACTTAATATGAATACTCTACACATTTGTCTATTTTCTTGAGGGAATACATGATAATATTTTCCTATCCATCTAGTTCCTTCAAGATGCCTTGGATTTATAAAATAATTTGAAATGGATACTAGGAAATTGTGAGGATTTGAATCCATGAAAATGACATTTTATCTCAAAATGAGCTTCACCAAGTTTTAACGAGATTTACATTTAATTTCAATAATTTTTGGATGATTTCATATTTTACCTTATTTGACACATAAATTCAATGTATTCTCTACATTATTTGGTATTTCATAGTTTTTTAACAAGTTTATTGTTAGGTTGTTTTAGACCATTTGCAGTTATCAATTATTATAACTCTAATATGAGAAGAAAACAAATGTGAAAGAGATATCACTATATTACAGATCAAATGGTGTTCTAAATACCTTTACATGAATGAAAATAAATAAATATGATATCAATTTTGAAACAACTATATATTTTACTGTTTCAAACTAATGACCCTGATATTGAAAATGCCATGAGATAGTAAATTTCACTTTATTTATTTCATAACTTATTGCATGTGAAGTTCTTGTTTGATATTTTGAAAAATAAAAAATTCATACAAAAATAGGATTTTACAAGATACATGGTGAAAATAATAATTTCAAATGTTGTATTAAATATTTTAGAACCTATTATTGTCTTCCAAAACCCCTATGAACTCATCAAACCTATTTTGAAAACTTCTTGAAACATTATACTTTCATGCATGTACCGATAAACCTATTAAAATTTATTAAAACAACATCTAAATCACATAAAACTACCTCAGATATATTTTAAAGGATGTTTGCTTGAGAACAAAATTTAATAAATGAGAATAACATGTTCAAGCTATTATTTTTGCATGTAAAATGAGCACTTGAAGGCTGAAAATTACAATAATGGGATTGAATATCTAAAGAACTGTATAAATCCACATTGAATATTATCAAAACCACCTTTTTTGTAATGTGAAACTGTGTGGAACACTTAAATATTCATAGCTTATTGGAAATGTTTTTTAAGAACTTGGTGGATTTTAGAATAATTATTTGCATGCAAAACAAGAATGAGAAATCTACATGTTTTAAAGGAAGGCTATAAAATCCATAAAATAGAGATATAAATTATTTTACATCATTGAATGCCACCAAACATCTTCCAAAGCCATGTTTTATTTATTCAAAATACCTTAAAAATATTTCTAACTTTTGAGATGTTTTGTAAGAAAACCACATTTTGACACACTTGCAAAAGATTATTTACATACAAAATAATTTTTATAAACCCACAATATACAAAATATGGTTGTAAAATCCATAATGAAATATTTGAAACTAAAAATTACTACCAAAACTATGTTTGAAATCACCTAAAACTACTTGAGGATTATTTGAAATGTCATGTGGAGATTAAACATCAGTTTAAATGTTTATTAGAGGGTTAACATACTTGGGAAAGGATTTTTACATGCACAATGAATTTAAAAAGGTCGCACCATGTAATTTGGAATCTATAAATCTTTAAAAAAATTACTCCAAACTTGTTGTGTATAAGAGTTGAAGAAGATTATTTGAGAACTATAATAACTAATGAGGGCTTTTTCCCCTAAAGCAATTTCTTCTGCGGGGGGAGGAGCTACCACAGCCTTGCATTTTGCTAATGGACCCCATTCTCCTGGTTCAGGCTATGGATCTGGGGGAAGAACTTTTGCGGATGTGTCGACCTTCGAAGCAGGTCTACATGATGCTTTACCTCATGCATCATTTGGGCCAACCCGTGTATCGCTTGTAAGTGATTTAAAACCTATTAGGGTAACTCTAGATCCTGAATCAGTGGAAAATATCTTCCAATTGGAAGAATAGTTTTCCTCTTGTGCTACTATTTTTCATTTCCATGGTTTCTGGCCCTCTCTTGTAGATCTAAATAACTAGATTTCCAAGACCTAGATGCCACTTTTGGAAAATGATGCTCAAATCCTTCCTTGTGCCAAGGGTTTTTTTATAGTAGTGTTTCATTGCTCTGAAGATAGGAAGATTATATTGTGTCACAATAATTTTTCTTGGAAGGGTAGATTTCCTCTCATGGCCAAACCTTGGCATAAGGATTTTAATCCTTTCTCAGAATCCTTTAACAAGCTCCCTATATGGGTGCGGCTCCCTTATCTCCCGATACACCTATGGCATGAGGTGTTTTTAAAAACCATTGGAAATGTTATAGGGGATTTTTTATTTGTGAAAGAACGCAGTAAAAATTTTCACCACTCAACTTGCGCATGATTTTTGGTAGATCTAGATGTTTCTAAGGGCCTTCCTGAGGCGATTTGCCTGGAATCCCCAAGGGGTACCTGGACACAAATATTGGATTATGAAGGGATCCCTTTTCGATGCAGGAAGTGCCACCTGATGGACCATATTGCTGTGCATTGTGTTGCTGGGAAATCCAATTCTAGACGTCCACCTTCTTGGTGGCCAGAGACTTCCTTTGAACATAACATTGACAAAAAACCTATGGAAGCTATGACTGACTCCGAGTCTGAGACTGAGGAAAGTATGCAATCTGAACCAGAGGATGAAGAGGAATCTTTGGTGAAACATTCTAACGAAGCCCCCATGGAGGCCATGGTTAGTAATCTAGCTGAGCCAGGGGTGGAGGTGGTGGTCTCTTCCCCTATTTTAGAGGATCCTTCTAAGAGCTAGATTGTGTCTGATTCTCACAAGGATTTTGTGCCCATAGGAATACAAAGATCATTGTCTTCTGAGGCATGGGTTGCTGAGGTAGCTAAGGTAGAGGACGATTGGATAGCAGTTAAGATAAAGAAGTCTAAGCCTTTGGTCCCCCCTCTAGATATGAATCTTCGGTCTTGTAATAAAAAAAAAACCTTAATTCAAAAAGCTCATCTAAAGATCCCTTTTGCTGATTGGTTTTTTTTTGGGGTCAGTAAACTGGTCGCTTTTCTGGTTTACTGGTTACTGGTCTGGGAGGTTGTTCAGGTTGCTGATCAAGTCGTTTAACTTTTAGATCAGTGTTTTGACAGCTATTTTTTCTGGTCATATATGTTGGTAATAGGTCCCTATAAACCCTGGTTTTGGTACTTTACTGTAATCAGGTTCTCTTGTAAACCTAGTTGTGCTTTATGGTTTATCTTTCTCCTTGTTGTGTAGGGTTTTGGGGTCCCTTCAAAACCTATTTTTACCTTAATCTAAAACTAATGATGGTTTTTAGAGTGTTATTTACAAGAAACAAAAGCCTTTTAAACCCTCAATTTGTAAATTTAACTTAATAAAGTTGCATTTATTACCTTATTAATGCTACATGGAAGTTAAAAAAGGTGGTGATCTTGATATACGAATGATGCATGAAACCCAAATATTTTTAAAGGATTAATAAAATTTAGATTGCTATCAAAATGGTTTTCAAAATATCATCAATAACCACATTTATTGACCTAGAACCATATTATCAACATGACTACAAT
>JARHVA010005687.1:602500-665000 GCA_037957365.1 Torreya grandis | reverse complement strand
ATATATATTATATAGAATCATCCACACACCCATTAATGTCTATCTATATATATTTAAATCCTTCCTATGGGTCAACCCTTACCTTTCACATGTAAGTCTAGAGGAAAATTTTCCAAAGAGTGAACTGTATTTAACAAGCTAATATAATCATATTCATAACTACTAATTTTAAATATAACATCTATTATTTAGTTTAATATTGAGAGAAACTAACCTAAACATTTTAAATTTGAAACCCCTCAAAAGATTAAGCCTTAATCCAAGTTTTAATACCATTGCAAGTTCAAAATTAGAGGTTGTCAAGTGTTGAAATCTATTTTACCCTAGTTTTTTATAAAAAAATAAATGTGTTATAACTCATAGGTACAAAACTAAATATATATCTTGATACTAAATTATAATATTAAACTAATTTGATTTTATAAATGATGAATACAAAAAACTATTATTTTTTGAAAAAACTAAGAAGAAATGTACTTATTTCAAACCTAGATTATTTTTTAATATTTTAGATATATGAAAGTGGAAATAAATAAAAAATATGACTATGCATGTTTAGGATTAGACATAAAATATAAAAATATTTTTAGACATGTCTTCTTTTTATAGATGACAACATAGTTTGTTTGTGTCCATTAACCACAAAATTGTCCTAGATGATTTTGACAAATAACTAACAAGAAATAATAAATAATATAGAACTATGATAATGAAATATTATAATAATAATCTTAAAATATTCCTAGATAATAATATTTTATTTGGATAGGAGCATAAGCCACTCATGTACATTTACTAAAAAAATATATATGTTGAATATGATGAAGAAATAACTAGTTCACCATGTTTAGCTATATTAATAAGGGGTTTTGACTTTTTTTTAGATCCAAAATATCATGTGAAATAATTAAAATATAAAAGTCTAGTTTCCTATGCATAAACCAAATTGATATCAAATAAGGGGTGTAAGTAAAAAGGTATTGAGTTGGACTAACCTTGGTCAGTCCCTGTTGAGTAGATAAATGCTACACTAACTATATAATACTTCAAAGAGGGATTATACTTGAATATATTTATCCCACTTATGTGTATATGTGAAATTATGAATGAAACATTACATTATCTTTCTCCATTTTTACCCTTAAAATAATCATGAAGATGTGAATTTAAGCATTAAAAACATTGAATGTAGATTAAAAAACTTATATATAGAATATAAAAATATTTAAATAGTATTTTAAGAGTTAGGAGAGTTGTCCTTAATGTCATAGAGTATCCTTATATTTATATAGGTTTTGGTTTTGACTTAGGGTACCTATTGGAGCACAAAATCCCACAAAATTAAGGTTCAATAGGAAAAAGGAAGATTCAAATGAAATGTGACTTGAAATAAGTTCTTAAAATTATGATTGGATAAGTTTACATTACATGGATAGGCCTATAATCATGCTCTTGTCTAGAAACAATGAACTTGTCCAAAAATATAAAGGATCAAAATTGGGGATCCCTGTCACAAAATGGAAATATGAATAAAAATTAGATGAACAAATGAATTATAATAGATAATACCTCAAAAATGTTCTAATAGATACATTATTAATTATCAATGGTTTATATGTGTAAAATTGCATAAAATGACATTAAATATGTGCTTGTACCAAAATTGGGTGTCTACATTCCCCTCCCCTTTATTATAGTAATTAAATTCCTAGAGTAAAGGAAACAAATAAGACCTAAGTGTCTATGAAACACTTTATATTTTTAATTGAAATATTGTTTGTAAAATATACTTAATGGCTAAACATGTATTTATGTAGTATTATGTCACATGTGGAAAATTCCTGGTTGTTCAAAGTTGAGAAAGGATTCCTAATTATTTTTAAGGTGTCCAAGTTTCCTAGTTGACTTCCAAACATCTAATAAGTTAGATTCCCTATCAAGACTGTCAATCTCATTTCAAACTTTTAGGTTATCTAACTGAAGATCAAGTAATCAATTAAAAATGGGGAGGTTGGTACTTGTACGACCCATAAGGGAGGTTGACACATGGGAGAAGGTCATGTAACATATCTATAGCTTCCTTAGGTTAAATTCCACATTTTAAATTCTTTATGTGTCATTTTTGAGATAAAACCATTATGATCCTTCTTTGCCTTTCTAGACACATAGAAGTGGTCAAAAAGTTTGTATTTGGTATGAAAGTTGAAGAGGTTTTAGGTCAAATGATTTTGGGAGGTGGTAGTACACTCATATAGCTCCATTTCCATAAAAATATTTTTAATATTGGTTAACCATTATTTATTAACCATCTCTAACAAGTTGACCATGTTCTTTTGCTCACTATTTCTTACACCCTATAGGTTTTGGTCTATTTTAGATAGGTCCATATAATACAATTGGTGATATTGGATCCATAGGATTTTTTTCTCTATTATTAGATTATCTACATGCTTGGTTTCATGTTTCATGGTGTTTTGATGAACATGTTATCTCATGTTGCATGAAGGTGTCACCATTGTGAATCTTCAGTCAAGTCCATCCTTAATTTAGAATGTTGGTCTTCTATAGAGGTCTCATGTTAATATAATATGGTGTTTCATATGTATGAAATCCATATTATCACCTCTTATTTTCATTTTCATCTCACCATGCTTTGAGGAACATTCAATCTTATCATTCCTCATAGTCAACTCTTCACTCAATCCCACTTGTAATCACATTTTTAGAGATTGTATAACTTATTAATGGAACTATAATGAAGGTGTATTAATTTTAAAATTAATTATAATCTTGAGAGAGTTCATTTGGATGTTTTTGGAAAGTGTAATATTGGTTACAAGCTCATTCATCATACCAAACAATCCCTTGATATACTTGTATTCTCTATTCCAGATGTTTGTAAGAGGTTTTCACGTTGGAATAAATGTTATGGATCTTGTATTAGTATATACTTGATGAAATTAATGTATTTTAATGATTTAAAATATTTTTTAGTGGTTCATGGGTCTATTCATCTATACATATTTCTCCATTCCATACTCACTACCTGCATACAACCCATACTCACCTACAACAACTTCCTTGATGATGTCATGGTGAGAGGTGGAAAGTTGGATAGGTGTTTGAATATTTTAATACTTACAATAATGAATTGATCCATTTGGTGAAAGCATATAATTGATAATAAACCTATCCATCTTACATACTACCAAAAATTTTATGCTCACTACCTATCTATGCAAATGCCCACCTACATGTGGTACCTTAGAGCTATGAAGGTATTTAAATGGGGAATTTAGAGAATGGTAAGGTAATTTTAAAATAATATCATGTGATAAATCACAAATTAGACCTATTTTAAACATTAAATGGTAAATTTAAGGTGTAATTACCTTTAGGCAAAAGATGACTGAGTTCTGGGAAACTTTGCCAAAAAGGTGAAAACAGAGATCCAAGGCATTTTTTTGGTCATATAACATGGTTGAAATGAATTTTGAAAAAAATAAATAGATAAAAATTGTAGCCTCTAATTTAAAATATATATTCCAAATATTGAGGTTATAAAGTTAGTATAAGATAGAATTTGAAGGCCTCAAAGATGCCTTTAAAAGCACTAAAATCCTGCATTCATATCTACATGTTTTGAGTTTTGAATGACCTTTGACATCATAAAGAGAAAAAAAACACACTTTCATGTTGGCATGGTAATATTTATTTAGTATTATTAAAAATATCATGAAGGTCATTCGTATCCTATTGATGTATGGTATTTTAAGTTTCATGGACACCTACAGGTGTCCCTCTATAAGAAAATGAACACCTACAACTGAGTAGGCAGACAATAGGCTAAAATTGTTGTCTAGGTGAATAAAAGTATGAGAAGATTCTAGGTGGATTTAAATATTCAAGGAGGGTCTTCTAACATCATGACCAAAGTCTAATTAAGTAAATATACACCTACATGAATCAAAGAGAAGGGTATCATAGTCAAGAGAAGGAGAACTCATTTTGGTGAGCTCAAGGTGCATATAAATTGTAAAATTAAATTTAAAATGATTAAATTAACATATTAACACCTTAATTAAGATAAATATGACTTTCATGATCTTTTTACTATGTAATATAAGCTTAAATAGACCTCTTAAGGCCTTATATGTACCTATAGCTAAGTGTGCAGTCTTGATGAAGGTTAAGAGATCACTATGCTTAAGAAGAGAAGGAAGGTTTGATAAAAATTTGAAATTTTTAATGAGTTATTAATAAATTTTTTTAATAATATCCAAGACTCATTTCAAGTTGGCCATCTAATCTTCCTATTAGCCCAAAGGTAGCAATCCATATAGATTTACTAAGGGACTCTTTGCTCAATGGCTAAGGATGAAGAATTTAAGGGAGAATAATGGTTATGGATGAATTAAAAGATTATTTAGAATGAATTTAATATTTTAAAAAAATTAATAAACCTAATACTATTGGAATTAGCCTTGAGAGATCATTCTTAGGTGGAAGTGAAAAATGCAAGAAAATAATCCTTTTAGAGGCCTTTTTTAGACAAATTGAGTTGGTTAGGTACCTAAATGGATGAATATAACTTATACATTTGGTAAAATTATTAATTATTACCTAATAAAAAATATAAAACTTTAATTTTTCCTTTAAATTTAGGGATATATCTCACTATTTTATCTCAGAGGTTAGTTAGTCAAGAAAATTAGGGTTTTGGCAAGACAAGCAAATGAAGCCAAAGAGGGTGATAAAATTGATATAGATATTTGGGAATTTTCAGAAAAATATTGTGATATTTATGAAATATTAATATTTTATATGAAACACTGACTCAATCTCATACCTCTCAAGATGATCAAAACACTCTTGAACATAGTTCAACTAGACAAGCTCCAATTAGGCCTAGCTGGAGAATGAGATAAAGAAATGAAAATGAGTGATTTGAAAGTTATGTGATGAATTTTTTAGATTTACTTAAGTATTAAAAATAATGGGACACCAGCCCGCCCATGAGATATCAGTCCAAATAGCCAAAACTAGCAGGATGCATGTTAAGACTATTAGGCTTTGAAGTAACCTAGAGCCAATTAGGGGTCAAAATTCACTTCTAGAACTTGGTGAGTGTTATATTTTTTTGTAACATGTTCATGAGATTTATTTATAAATTTTTAATCTTTTTTTATGCATAAAACTCCATAGAAAATATAATTTTAGCTTAGAGATAGTCCAAATATATAATAATTATAAAAATATGATTGATAAGGTGGTTTAAAATGATCACATATTTCATGGGTATTTGCATGGAGATTATGTAATTTTATATGGATTAAAAGGGGTCATAAAATATTATCTAATAATTTTTTTTTTAAACTTTAATATCAAGACTTTATGAACAAAGCTTAAGAGTGGAAACTGCCTAAAACCCTGACAGACCCTTAGTTAAAACCTGATGAAGGAAATGAAGTTGGAAATATTTTAAAATGGAATATTTCACCTAAAATTATGATTTTAAGATGTATAGGACTCATTTATCCTCCATAAAATTAGGATTAGTTGTACAAAACTATATAGATGGAGTAAAAAATAGGGTATTTTTTACTATTTTTTACATTATGTAGGTTCTAGGAACATTCAAGAGATGAAATAAAGTTTTGAAGGAATATAGAGACTTATTATAACTAAATATGTCCATTTTATTCCTTGAAAAAACTCCCAATTTTTAAAACAATAGCTATCATGTTAGTTAATCAAAACTAGCATAATGAACATGATGTTGAGAAGTGTGAAAAATTCAAGTGGATGTCCTTTTAAGGTGCACCTAATTTATTTAAGGACATTTAAGGTTTTTCAAAGTTTCATAAACTCCCTCCCATTTATTTTCATGAAAAATTTAATCCAATTTTGAGTCCAAGTGTGAGGGGTGACTAAAAGAGGAGTTTTCTTGGACTGCAGGTAGTCATGGCTCATTTCCAAAAGTTTCCAAGTGACCAAGACTAAAAACAATGCATGGATAGGCATGTATAAAATAATTGTCTATCATTACAATCATCAGACCTATCCCTAGTTAGTTTTGGGATGTTTAAATAGAGCTAGATAATGGAGGTAGTTTTCTAAGCCAACACCAAGAATTTCATGCCACTTTTCATGAGTTTAATGACTTGTATGGACACTTTTACTTCCTAAAATTTCATGGTTAATTTCACATCTCCTTATAATGCATATTTAACCTATTTTATTAGCTTTAGAAGTGTCCAAGTAACCTTTGGACTTCCCTCATTTTGTTCCTCTCCTAAATTCTCTAAGTAGTGACTCTTTTGGCTCTTCTGAGTTCCATCCATTATTATTGGTGAAACCCTAGCCAATTTTTTATTTGAATATCTCTTTAAGAAATAAAAAACTAAATTTTCCTACTTAAATACTGCATAATTTAGTTTTATTTCAAATCTTGTTGATCTTATCTAGTAAAAGATAGTCTTTTCTACCATGTTGTCTTTGATATTCCACCAAGTATGAAAAAGAGTAATTATTATAGGTATTTTTAGTGCTATTTATCGGTTTATTAGAGTTTTATAAGTGGTTTATGACTTTATTCTCCAAAGGAACATTGATTATCCCTCCTAAGCATCCACATACCTCTTGAACCTAACATATGAAACATTGATGTAACAATCTATGTTGAGTTGTGAGTTATGTGTGAAAGGAAATTTGATTTTCTCTAAGTAGTATAAATTTAGACAATAAGAGGAAATTAAATATTGATTCATCACCTTTTATCTTTCTAAGTTTTTCTTAATAACCCTTTTTATGAAAAGTTGATAAGAGAGTGCACCAATGGAACTAACCCTTCTAGAGATTCATATCACCAAATTGATTACCCATAGAAAGTGAGATGTTTCCATTACACCACTTGGATGAGGAGAGCTGAGACATCTCCTCAATAGGTGAAAATCTAATTTAAAACAATTTTGGCACACCTAGTGGGACTCTAAGTCCTAGAAAATTGTCCAAGATTGTGTTGGTCTTGACATATTTGAAACTACAATAACATATACATTCGATACCTAGTGACACCAATACATTTTCAACACTTTGGTTGCTAATCAATCCTTAATTTCCATGTCAAAGGCATCTTTAAGGTATAATATTAAATGTATACCATTTAATTTTATGTAATTGCATTTGTATTATGTCAAAATATTCATATTTGTTAATACTCATCCTTATTCAGGGGAGTTGTGTTCAAAAAGTGCAAGTTTATACTTAGTTTAACCCCTAATATACATAGTCTACATTCAAATATGGTTAGAAACCTTCCTTTTGTATCTTCTATTAGATTATGTCCTTTGAATCTTGCCCAATATGACCAAATTCCTAGAGCATCCCTTAAGAGTGTTCCATATTTTAGTGGAGAAGGTCTTACTTCTACCATTGAACATATTAGAAACATGGAAAAAAAATTCAACATCCATAATATCACTCAAGAGAATGTTTTTATTAGGCTATTGGCATTGTCTTTCAAAAGTAAATCTTTATATTTCTATGGAACTCTACCTCATGATTCCATTACTTCATGAGATGAAGTAGGGAATCTATTATCTAAGAGGTTTGAAGAAAAGAGTGATTATCTATCACTACTTGAGCAATTTACTAATATCAAGAGGGCTCCTTAAGATTTTATGAAAGATTTTAGCTCTATATTTCAAAATATATGGGATAGGATCCTAGCCCTTGTGAGACCTACTCCAAATTATGCCTTCTTGTATTACCTAAAAGCATTGAATAGTGATATAGCCATGATGATCTAATCCATGATTGGGAATACATTACCTATTGCCTATGAGATATATATTAATGCTAATAATTGTCTTATTTAAGTAGGAAATATTATTCCTATACCACCAATGCTATTGTTCCCTAATTTGTAGCCTCTTAGTCAAGTTGCATTACCTACCTTGGCTCCTTTGCCTAATAGTTAAGAAAAGTCTGCCCTTTCCCCTACTACTGAGATTCCTGAAGTCAAAAATTTGGTTTAAAGTTTTACTAATGAATTAGTTAATATAAAAATATAATAAGCTCAAAATTATAGGCCTTATCAATCATACAATCAGTTTGGATAAGCAAATAAGCCTCCTTTTCAAGGAAATGCTCAAGGACAAGGACAAATAATTCAAGTTAGACCTTACCAAAGTTTTAATCCCAATGCCATATCATCTTATAAAGCTCTTTTTCCCACTCAAAACAATTTTTTTTAAGAACATCCATCTTATCCTTCCTATGACCAAAATCAAGGCCAAGCTACATATGCCAATGAAATGCCTAATTAAGCCATGACAATTCAAGGTAGTCCAACACCTCAAGTTTCCACTTTTGGGGTGTCAATGTGAAATGGAATAGAAAATGGACAAGCATAATTTTATTATACTCTTATGAATCACTTAGAGGGGGAATTTTGTGCCATGAATCATTTTGGAAGTTTAAATAATGTGAATGCTAGTGTGTCTTCTAACACTAGATCTAAGAAGAGGGTTGTTGAAGAGACATAAGGGGAAACTCAAAATCACCTCTGATAGTAGGTGGGTCTAACTCAGCTCCTAAGGTGTAAGAAAATTAGAAGTTTCAAAATGTAAGGCCAGCTCCTACACACCCATCTTCACATACTACACCACAAGGTATTAGTGCTTCCAAAGAGAAATTCAAGATGAAAAATCCTTATATAAATGTTTTGGATCAAATTAATAAGTTACACATTAATATTTCATTATGGGATTCATTGACAATACCAAGACAAAATTATATGCTCCAAAATGAATTGTTTGGACTAGGTAAACAAGTTGGATCAACTAGGATTGAAAATGTTTTTTTGTTGAATGAAACTCAACCCATTGATGGACAATTGAATAAAATTGATAAGACTCCTTTTTATCTATCCTTGATCATTGCTGATTTATTAGTTCACAATTGTATCATAGATAATGGGTCTAGTATTTTAGTTATGCCCAGGTCAATCGTAGATATATTAGGCCTCAAATATGAACCAATGGCTAAAGGAGTTCTATAATTGGATGGGTTACCTACAAATACATTTGGAGTAGTAAAGGATTTGAATTTTATTTTACATTCTTGTCCTACTTTTTCCATCCCTCATGATGTGGTGGTTGTATATTTACCTCCATACTTTGCTCTTTATTTTTCAAGAGAGTTTATAGCCAAGATATGTGGATACTAGGCAACCAATTAGTCATATATGATTTTTGGAACAAAGTATGGTACCAAGGTGAATATTGAATTATAACCTATTCATAAAAATAATTTAGAGCCTTACATGCATAAAGTTACAAATGTCAATTATATTATTATTGATGATGAAGAGATTAACATGGATTAATCTCCAACTTCTTCTCTTGAAGGACTTGTTGATACACATCTAGATGAATGGGGAACTGAGAACTATGAACATGATCCTTACAAATTTATAAGGGAAGTTAGTATTGGAGTGTATTGCCTTCATGAGGATTACTCTTTCATGCCAATTTTAATGAAGACAAATGAGACTATAGATGGCTTATGGAAACTATTTTTTGATGGATTAAGAAGCAAGGTTGGATTAGGTGGTTGAGAAATGTTAGTTTCTCCATCCAAGGAAAGGTATTGCTCTACTTTCATATTTCACTTCATTTGTACTTGTAATGTGGTAGAATATGAGGCCCTCATTAATGGCCTTAAGTAGGCTAGAAAGAGAGGTGTGAAAGAGTTACAAGTTTATGGTGAGAGTGAGTTGGTTGTGAATCAAGTGAGAGGTAAAAATATGACTTAAAACTCCTTGCTTAATTCATATAAGCATATATTGTGGGATCTTGTGGAATATTTCCAATCCTTAAACATTCAATATATACCAAGACAGGATAACTAACATGATAATAGGTTGGTAGCAATTAAAGCTTAGTTTGATGCTCCAAAGGGGATAAGAAAGGATAAGAACTATCCCCATCTAAAAGTTATTGTAAGGCCATCTATACCTGATAATGTAACTAATTGTAAAGTGCTTGATAGTTACCACCATATAGCTATTTTTATACAAGAGAAGGCTAAGCTTTCCTCAAAGAATTAGTCCAAACTATAGCATCAATATGGAGGGAATATTGTACAATTGAAGAAAAACAAGATCCCTAAGGGTTTATTCACACTTAAATGTATCTTCAATCATGATGATTAGTTTAAAAAGGAAAAGTTAAGCATGTATATTAAGCAAGAAAACTATGAGAGAGTAAAAATCTTCAAAGATAAGTTTCTTGCTCTTGGGAAGGTATGTACTAGATAAAAAAGGCATGCTTTCATTAAATTATGTGAGGAATTTTCTAATGTCTTTGCATGGGAATATAGTTATTTAAAAGGATTTGATCCAAAATTAGCTCAACATACCATAGAGCTAGATGAGAATGATAATCCTATCAATCAAAGGCAAAGGCTAATCAATCCTAAGATTGAATCTCTCACGAGAAAGAAGCCTACAAAGTTGATTGAGTCCAAGATCATTTTTCCTATTAAGCATTCATCTTGGCTGGAAAACTTAGTCTTGGTAAGGAAGAAGAATAGGGAAATAAAGTTATGTGTTGAATTTAGATATTTAAATAGAGTTTCCTTAAAAAATCACTATCCTCTTCCTTCCATGGACCATATTTTACAAGTTGTGGTAGGTAGTGAAAAGTTCTCACTCTTTAATGGATATTTTGGGTATAATAAGATTTTGGTAAAGGAAGGAGATCAATAAAAGATAGCCTTTACTAATAAATGGGGAACATATTATTATAGTAAAATTCATTTTAGTTTATATAATGTTGGTACAACCTTTCAACGTGTAATGGATATGGATTTTCAAGGTCTACTATATGATATTATGTTGTTGTATCTTGATGATATCATAGTTTTCTCTAAGGATGAAAAGGATCACTTGACTCATATTAAGAATATTTTTGAGATATGTAGAGAGTTTGGAATATATCTTAAACCAAAGATGTTTTTGTTTCTTTTCCATGAAGGAAAACTCTTGGGACACATTATTTCAAAGAAAGTTCTAATCGTAAATCCTGAAAGTGTGAGTGCAATCTTATCTTTGACTTTGCCCAAACACAAAGAAAGATTTGAAAAGTTTATTTGGAAAAATAAATTTCATAATGAGGTTTATTCCTAATTTTTATAACTCAGTCAATAATCTAACCTCTATGATAAGGAAAGATGAAGTGTTTACTTGGATAAGAAAAAGGAATGAGAGTTTTGAAGAGATCAACCAAGCTATTGCTCAAGATCCAACTCTTATAAGTCCTAATTTATCAAAGGACTTAAAATATTATACCTTTATAAATGAGGAAGTAATATCTACCTTTCTCAATCAATAAAATGAAGAAAACTTGGAGTAGCCTATTTCCTTCTTTAGTCAAGGATTGGAAGGCTATGAGGTAAGATATACTTATGTAGAAAATCAAGTACTTTTAGTTGTTATAAGTATCAATAAGTTTAAAAAAATGTTGTATAATAGTAAGATTCATATATTGGTACCTCATCCTAATGTCAATGACTTCCTTTTGAGAAGAGATTTGAATGAAAAAAGGGTTGGTTGGATTACAAAAGTAATGGAGTATGATGTAAAAATCAACACAACCAAGATAGTGAAAGGGAAAGGATTATGTGAGAACCTTTCCTTAGATTTGAAGGAACAAAAAAACATTATTTTATCCCTTCATGATGATCCTATGATAGTTGAATATTCATCAATGAGGAGTTGGACATAAGAAATGATCCATTTTCTTCAAACTAGTGAGTTTCCATAAGGCCTAGATAGAGACAAAATAAGGTACATCAGGTTACAATATATTCTTTATGTACTTATTGATGGATTGTTTTTTAGGAAATATTTATTAGGTGTACTATTGATATGTGTTGAATTAGACCAAGTTGAGAAGATATTTTTTTATTTTCATGATGGACCAATTGATGGTCACGTTGATCCAAGAACCAAAACTGCTAAGATTATGAGAGCTGGATATTTTTGGCCTTATTTGTTTAAGTATAATCATGATTTGGTAATGAAATGTTAGAAATTGGCTCTCTTTGATGGTAAAAAAAAACTTTTAGCATTTCCTCTTCATCAAATACAAGTAAACCAACCCTTTATGCAATGAGGCCTAGATTCATAGGCTTAATCAACCCACCTTCTAGAGCTGGTCACAAATGGGTGTTGACTACAAAAAATTAATTTAAAATATGGGTAGAGGATATATCTCTTAAGGAAGAAAATGAAAGTTCAGTTTTAGACTTACCTGAAGTCATAGTGATAATATTTGGGGCTTCTTCAACAATAATTTCAAATAATGCATTGGCTTTCGTTGGAATGAAGACAAGTGAGTAGGCTTTGAAACATGGTATTTACATTAGTATTTCCTCCAAATATTATCCCCAAGGGAATGGAATCATTGATTCCACTAATAAGAATCTTATCAAGATTATCAAGAAGATAATGGAGGACAACCAAGAAATTTGGCATTTCAAGTTGAAGACAACTATTTTGGATGATAAAATCACCCCCAAAAGAGCCATTAGAAACTCAAAATATACACTTTTTTATGAGAGAGAAGATATAATACCTATTTCACTTGAGTTATCAGCCTTGGATCTCACGTACTAGTTGGAGTTGATGGAAAATGAAAACATAGAGGTTAGGTTGTGTGAGTTGATGGAGGTTGAAGAAACAAGGGATCAAGTTATGCAAACTATGAGAGCTCACCAAGATTAAACAAAGAGATACTTTGACAAGAAATCCATGGGTATAAAATTTTAAGAGGGGTCCATTGTGCTAAAGTGGGATGAAGATAGGGATAAGCTTGGAAAACACACAAATTTTGATGCTTTGTGGAGTGGATATTATGTCATCAATCAATACATGTAGCGTAATGCTTTCCAACTCTCAAATTTAGATGGAGAGGAGATTCATATCCTACTAAATGGGATATATCTCAAACATTGATACTAAGTTTCTCCTCTCTCCTTGTAGATAATTTATGATTTCCTTGTTTTCTTGTTAGTGATTATGCACATGTGAGAGTCTTAATGGTGTCTTGCTTTGTTTTATCTTTGCTTGGTGTGTTGTGGTTGTTTTGTGTGTGTTTTAGGAAATTAATTTCTAGTTGTCTTAAAGAATTCATTGATTCCCTTGGCCCTTGTATTGATAAGGCTATTGGTATTTAGTATAGAAGGCATACTACCCCTATGAGTCACCAATTTGTTGATCAAATTTGACGCCAAGGTCAAATTTGGACCCCTGTCGGTAAAAATCTTGGTTTTTAGATGTTTTAGGGGTATAATACTTTTTCATATGGTATTTTGTAGTCTATTTGATGTTATTTAATGCCTTTTATCCTTAGTCATGGTTTAATAAATTTATTTGTCATTTTGGGTCACTTAGTGGGTTTTTAAGGGTCATATATGTAAGTGGCATAGTTTTAAAGGTATAAAAGTGTCCTAATTTCCTTAAAAACATATAATAAGCCATATTACCTATTAGTAATGTTAGTCTCATCTAAAAATTGTAGGTTATCTAACTAAAGATCAATTAATCAACTTAAAAAGGGGAGTTTGGAACTTCTACAACCCATGGGGGAGGTTGACACATGGGATAAGGTCATGTAACATATCTTAAACTTATTTATGTTCAATTACATATTTTAAATTCTCTAGAAGTATCATTTTTGAGATAAAACCATTCTACTCCTTTGCCTTTCTAGACATATAGAAGTGGCCAATAGTTTGTGCTTGGTATGAGCAATTAAAGAGGTTTAAGGTCAAATGATTTTGGGATTTTTTATTAAACTCAAATATATCCATTTAAATAATAAGAGTTTGAATATTGGTTAACCATGCTTTATGAACAATCTCTAACAAGTTGACTATGTTTTTTTGCTCACTATTTCCTGCACCCTATAGGTTTTGTTCTATTTTGGATAGGTACTTACAATCCAATTGGTGATTTTGGCTCTAGAGGATGTTATATCTCTTTTTATATTATCTTCATTCTTGGTTTCATATTTCATGTTGTTTTGGTGAGTATGTTGTCTCATGTTGTAGGAAGGTGTCACCATTGTGAAGCTTCAGTCAAGTTTTTCCTTATTTCATAATGTTGGTATTCTATATAGGTCTCATGTGAATATAATATGGTATTGAAAATGTCTCAAATACATATAATCACATACTTCTAGGTTTTTTTTCATCTCACCATGCTTTGATCAACTTTCAATCTTATCATTCCTCAAAGTTAACTCTTCACTCAATCCCACTTACAGTCACATGTTTAGAGATTGTCTAACTTTTTCATGGAGATGTAATGAAGGTATATCAATTATAAAATTCATTATGATATATATAAATTTCATTTGGATGTTTACGGATAGTAAAATATTGGTTATAAGCTCATTCATCACACAAAACAGTCATTAATTATACATGTATACTTTGTTCCAAATGTTTGCTATAGGTTTTGATGTTGGAATAGATGTTATGGAGCTTGTTTTAAGATATAATTGATTAAATTAATGAATTTTAAGTATTTATAATAATTTTTAGTGGTTCATGGGACCATTCATACATACATATTACTTCATTCTATGCCCATTACTTGCATACAAGCCATACACACCTATAATAGCCTCCTTGATGATGTCATGCTAAGAGGTGGAAAGTTGGATAGTTGTTTCAATATTTTAAGATTTAAAATAATGAATTGAGACATTTTTTTAAATCACATAAGTTATAATAGACTGATCCATCTTACATACTACCCAAAATTACATGATCACTACTTGTGTATGCAAATCCACACCTACAGGTGGTACGTCAAAGCTATGAAGGTCTTTGAATGGGGAATTTGGATAATTTTAATGTCATTTTAAAATCCCATCATGTGATAAATCCCAAAATATACCTATTTTAAACATCAAATGGGAAATTTAAGTGAAACTACCTTTAAGCACAATATGATTGAGTTCAGGGAAACTTTCGCAAAAAGGTGAAAATACAGATCCAAGAAATTTTGGTGGAGGTTATATAACATGGTTGAAATGAATTTTGAAACATATAAATAGGTAAAATTTTTATCATATATCATGGATAAGATATATTCCAAATATGGAGGTCATAAACATAGTAGAAGATAGAAGTTGAATGCCTCAAAGATTCCTTTACAAGCACTAAAATCTTGCATTAATATCTACAAGTTTTGAGTTTTGAATGACCTTTGACATCCTAAAGAGAAAAAAAAACACAATCCCATGTTGGTATGTTAATATTTATTGAATTTTATACAAAATATCATGAAGGAAACTAGTATGATATTGATGTATCGTATTTCATGTTTTATGGACACCTACATGTGTCCCTCTATAAGAAAATGAACACCTACCGCTAAGCAGGAAAATAGTAGGTTGGCATTGGTGTCTAGGTGGTGTTTTAGACATATAAGGTGAATAAAAGTATGATCAGATAATATTTGGCTTTAAATATTCAAGGAATGTATTCAAAAATCATGACCAAAGTATAATTAAGTAAATATACACCTATATGAATCAAAGAGTAGGGTATCATAGTCAAGAGAGGGAGAACTCAATTTGGTGAAATAAAGGTGCATATAAAGCATAAAAAATAAATTTTAAATGATTAAATTAACCTATGAACACATTAATTAATATCATTATAACTTTAATGAGATTTTGATTATGTAATATAAGCCTACATAGACCTCTTAAGGCCCTATATGCATCAACAACTAAGTGTGCAATCTTGATGAAGGTAAATAAATGACTATGATTATGAGGAGAAGGAAATTTTGATAAAAAATTTAAATTTTTCATGATTTATTAATAATTTTTTTTCAAAATCTCCAAGACTCCTTTAAATTTGACCATTTACTCTTCCTATTAGCCCAAAGGTAGCAGTCTGTATAGTTGCATTAAGGGACTCTTTGCTCAATGGGTAAGGATGAAGAATTTAAGGGAGAAGATTCGTTTTAGGTGAATTAAAATATTATTTAAGGTTAATTAATTTTTAAATAAAAATAATCATATTTTAGTTAGCTTTGAGAGGTCATTCTTAGGTGGAAGTGAAAAATGAAAGAAAACCATCCTTTTGGAGGCCTTTTTTGGACAAATTGAGTTGGTTAGGTTCCAAAATGGATGAATCTAAATTATAAATTTTTTAATAAGATTAATTATGACATAATATAATTCATAAAACCTTAAATTTTCCTTTAAATGGAGGGATATATCTCAATATTTTGTCTTAGAGGTCAGTCAGTTAGGAAAATCAAGGTTTTGGCAAGATAAGAAAATGAAGCCAAAGAGGGTAAGAAACTTTATATAAATATTTTTGAACCATAAGGAACATATTTTGAGTTATATATAAGGTGAATATGTGATATGAAACACTAAATCAAGCTCAGACCTCTCAAAATGATCAAAAATCTCTTGCACATAGTTTAACTAGACAAGCTCCATTTAAGCCTATTGATGTAATAATCTATCTTGAGTTATGAGTTATGTGTAAAAGGATCTTTGATTTTATATAAGTAGTATAAATTTAGTCAATTGGAGGAAACTCAATATTGGTGCATCACCTTTTGTATTTATAATTTTTTCTTCTTAACCCTTTTCATCTAAAGTTGATAAGTAAGAGATTTCTTCAAAGAGTGCATCAAGGGAACTAGCCTTTCTAGAGATTCATCTCATCAAATTGATTACCCATAGCAAGTGAGATGTTTCCATTGTGATATTTTGATGAGGATAGATAATAAATCTCCTAAAGGGGTGCAAATACAAGTGAAAACAATTAGGTGAAAATAAAGCTGTTGACCATATTTAATCAAGTAAATAATCTTGCTATGGTTTTATATCCCAAGAGAAGATTTTTAGAGAAAATGTGTCCCCTTATAGAATAATTTGTAGAGAATAATTTATTATGTTGAGTCATTTATTGATTGAGAGTGATAAAGTCTCAAAATTTTAATAACTAATCAAGTATATGAGTTATAAATATTAAAATTACAACTCTAATGAATGAGGACAAGTCCCCTTTTATTAATCCCCAAGAAGGGGTAACTATGATGGGTTCAAATATAAGTGATGAAAAGGTTGTTTAGTGTCACTATAATTAAACATACATCACCCATAATATAATAAGAAACCACTCAATGGGTTCACTAGAAGTAATGCCAAGACCATTGAGTTTCACTATACTCAAATGTACATTACCTATAATGAATCAAATCACAACACTAAAATAATTTTATATTATATTTGAATGATCAAAATAGAATTAATAATATTCATTCCCCCATCATGACTAAATTACACTTGAAATTTCAACTTTAGAATTTGAAAATTTTCATGAACAAGTATCATTCCCTTTGAACTGTAACTTTTAACATTGAAAATGTGTATAAAAAAGTAATGTGCCCCTTTGAATTGTAACTTTTAACATTTAAAATGTATATATGAGCATGAAAAAGTATCATGGCCATTTTAACTATAAATTTGAAATTTTAAAATGCATAAATGATCATGAAAAGGCATCATGCCCCCTAAATCTATGTCAATGATATAGAGTTCCATGCACTTATGCGCCCAATTGTAAATGTATTTTTGAAACCTATAATTATTTTTGTAATTGTTTTACATATTCTAATTTATATGAATTTAAGTTTATATGAATATATGCATGATTATTTGATTTATAAATCATTTCAAATTTTGAATTTATATTGTGAATCTATGAAACCTATAGTCTATCATATAAAATGATTTATCATTTGTCTTTTATATGATTGAGTGAACTTTCATGGAACGTGACCATAATATTTATAGTATATAAAGAGTATATAATATCAATATCACAAATTTTTAGTGTGAGAGTGATTTGAACATTTCTAAATTTTGTGTTAAATTTTTATCTATGTCAGGTATTTTTTTGTGATAAGCCCAATGTATTCCCCCTTTTTAATGTGAGTGGTGATAATAACTAATTCATTATATCAAAAGAATAAAGGTATACATTATGAAATACATTTGAGTGATTTATAATTTTTTTGATTAAATATCCATTAAATTTTTATTATTTTATCATTCCCCATATTTTTAAAAAATGAGTATTTTGTATTTAAGATTTCCAAAGGAAATAGTTAGAGTGAAATAATTTCATGATAATAAAGAATATGTGTGAAAATCACTGTTTAAGTATGTAAGTGTTATTTTTTTAATTTTTAAAAGGTTAATTGTCATGATGTAAATATTACCATACATAATAACACATTGCATGTGTTCCAATGAAACTCAAAAAGATTTATTTTGATATATATTGCTTGAGATATCACATGTGTAATCGAGTGGAATCAATTAAAAAGTTGTATTTTTGAAAATAATTGAAACCATAAAAATAGGTTGGTTGAAAATAAAATTTTGATTCATTTTCATATTGAAAAATTAATATTTTTAAATTTTGATTCATAGACTATATATCTTGCATTTATGTGATTGGATCATGTCAAGACGGTCTTTGATTTTGAGCCTGTTCTACCCTTGGTAAGTTGAAAACCCCATTTTTTGACATTTTTTTGAAATTATCTCCATTTTTATGTATTTTAATTATATTTTCTTACTTTTTTGGTTGTGTCCCTTTTGTTATGGTTTTATCCAAACCATGCTTAAACATTTATAGGACAACCATGAACTTGTCCATAGAAAAATAGTACATTAAAAGATGTCATGAATTACATTTTAATCATTTTTTATTAGATTGGCAACTATTATTTTGTGTATTTATTATTTCAAGATGATATGTGGGCCTAAGAGTTTAAAATCAGTCACATGTTAGAGACTATACATGAATCACTAATGAAAGATGTTTAGAGGGATAAACTTGATGTGTTTAGGATTAGTTATGTTGTATTGTTATCTCAAATTACCTAAGACATGCACATGATTACAATTTTGGCTAGGCACTAGGATTTAGAAACTTAAACTTTTTAGAACCCAACATGGGAGATGACTATGACATTGGAGGATGTGTGGAGGATCTTGAAGTTGTCAGTTGTTGGTAGATGAGTGACATTATAAGGTGAAATTAGTACAAATCATACAAAATATGCACACTATTATATGACCAATTATGATTGAGGTGTTATTTATGATCTTAGAGATATGATTAATTTTTTATTAGAGACTATACAAGTAAATGTTCTACATGTTTAAAATTTATTCTATGATTTATTAGAATTTTTAATGATAGTGGAAGGGGGAGGATTATCCATTTCATACTACATGTACTAGTTTATATGGGATATAGATGTTAGAGGTACAATCACTGAGAGGGTGGGTTGAATAAGTGATCCTAAATATTTTAATTACAATTGCATCCCTTTCAAACTATTAAACAATCAACATATATCAACTTGATCAAGCAATGTTAACAAGAGAGCTCATTCATTCAATGCATACATAAGATTAAACACACAACACATAGTTCCTATGGGAAACCCACATGGGGAATAAAACCCACTCTCAAGCCTATAACACAAATGGATTATTATCAAATAAGAAATTAAAAACAAGAGACTAATCAACTCCTTTAGACCATAAAACCTTGATCATATCCTCCTGACCAAAGGTATTTAGTGAAACACCTATTTCACAAGGAGTAATTACCCCTAAGGAAGACCAAGTCCTTTATACCCTCCTTTGAACACCTCCACCTTAGAAATGGTGTCTTAAACACTTGATGATGGATATATATTTATATAACCCATGCATAAAATCTCTCTCTATCTCATATAGGCATCTCACATAAGCATGCCATAATCTCTCTCCTCTACTCAAATTGTCCTCATATGTACACTCAGACCTCTTTGTATATCCTCAAATTATAAGAGCACTATTTTGACATTAGGAACATGACCTACAGGGAATACACATAGTCAAAAAATTATTCTTTTCTTTAACTCGATGAATAGGCACACTACTTATCCTTCCTTATTTACTTTAATGCATACTAATCACACAATATTTCTCTAAAATCTCTCATACAAGTCTATAAATCATCATCTTTGATTTCATTATACACAGATCTATCATGAATTAACAATGTCACAATATTTCATATTGACCACAATACATGCATTCACCCTTAAGGCATCTGAAATGGGTCAAACTTAAGCATAATCCACTTTCAAATAGGCCTAATTCACTTTTAGGTCCTATGGAGACCCATTTAGTTCTTTGATACTTATCCAAGCAAACTAAAAACATAAGAACTCTTTCCAAATGCATATACCTATTACACATGATCTATATGTCCTCTTTAAGTGATAACATCCATCATAGTACCCTTCTATTTAAGCACAAATCACTAAAAAAACATTTTGTGCATATAGTGACCATGAACGAATACAAAGACAACTTGTAAACCTTTGTTCATATTGCATATGATTAGATAAATCTTTAAAATGCACACAAATCATCTTTATGGAGTCTAAAACATGATCTAATAGCTAGTTCATCATTAAACATTAAAAAAACATCAACATAAACTCAAAAATCCTTCTCGAGTCACTTGCAAAACATAGTCAAATATGTATTCAACTTTAAACCGTAAAAACTATTAGTAATTTGACTTGTCAAGGTCAAATTACTACCCCTATCATTCAAAACTTTCCTAAATCTTTCCAATATCCATTTGTATCAGGTCAAACCTATAAATTATGGCATAAAATAACTAATTTTGGTAAAAAATTTCAAAAATAGATTGTAAATGGGTCATTCTAATTTTAAAAGAGCATTGTCAAGTTCAAATATGCAAACAACCCATGTACAAGGAGTCAATTTTGAAGGAAATTAAGGATTCTGAGAGCTTCAAGTGGTTTAAATATCTCAAATTTTGTATAAAAGTTAATCATGACTTGAATAAATTTTTTAAAAAGTTTCATGTCCATTGGAATAATGGAGATACTCGATGTTTTGTAATAGTCCTCAACATGTTCATTGGAGATCACCATTGGAATAGACATCATTCTAGAGTACTGCAAAAGATTATAAACCTAGGTAAAAGTTTTAAAATAATGTTATGATGTTTTTAAATCATAATAAAACCTTTAAAGAGTCAAAAATATAAATTTTAAGCAAACCATGCTCATACAAGGTTTTGTAAGCAAATATGCATATAGGCCAAAAATGGGGTTTTTTACTTTTCAAGAAAAATGTGTTTTTAGAGTGTTTTGATAGCATGGTAAATACCCCATGATAATTTTTCTAGGAATTTGTTATTAGGTGAATATTTCTTTTCATTTTCATGAATTTTTCATTTTTTATGGTTCTAGACACCCTTTTAAGCATCCTATTTAGATGCTCATATCTTTCACCACATGTAGAGTTTGGATTGAAAATATTATAATATTTTTAAGACACCTATTTAATTATAATTAATGAAAAATTTATACCATTTTATGGGATTTAATTTATGAACAATCATTAAGAGCGTAGGTATCTTGAAATGCAGTCAAAACTCCATAAGTAGATTTATCTACATGATAAATTTGCATATATTTTGCATGGTAACCCAATAATTGAAAGAATTTTAGTTGGATAAGTTTAATACACATAAATGGAAATAATTTGGGATTTGGAGGGATTTACTTCATGAATCATCATTTTGAAGATTCAACTTCAAAGCTCTCCTAAACCCTCAAAACACTAGTTTTACAAAAAAATGATTTTATTTTCATCAAATCATATTGTATCAACCTAAAAACTTTTAAAATGTAAATTAAACTTATATATGATTCTGTAAATGTCAATTTTATGTATGGAATTTACAGATGAGGGAATAAATCATGTTTTTTGTGGAACAAAGCATGTAAAATGAAGTATAGAAAACTTAAATAAAATATAATAAATGCAAATAAAATAATAATAATTTTTATTAATCATAAAATTTTAATTTTTTCATAAATAATCCCATAAGCATCCCTACCAGCTCAATCAAAATGGCCAGTGTGCAAGAAAATGGAGCAAAATAGGCCTAGTCAACCCTATTGACTAAATGGCGAGTGTTTTTTCATCAAAATCAAATATATTGTAATGATAAAAGTTTTTACAGATCTATTTAATAATTTTTTTAGGTTTCATGTCATATATTTTAAGGTTTAATGGAGTCAAAATGCATGAATATAGGCTATTAGTCCTAATTAGCCCAATAGGCTTAATTAGTCAATCAAGCAAGTAAAGAATGGCATTGAAAATATATCAAATGAGTTAATATTGAAGTTAACACATGAAATATAATTTTTTTAAGTGGATATATCATTATAAATTCAATCAATAAGTTCCAATTCATGCTAGTTGAGCTCAAGTTGAGTTAACTAGTCCTTAAGGGTCAAATCTCTTGGGTTGACTAATTTGACTAGCTTCATGCATCTCCCATGCTTTTCATGCAATATAAGGAAATTAGAAAACTTAAACCCAATTTTAATATGGAATTTTATTCCAAAAATAAAGAACATGCAATTTTTGAAGACTTAGAATATTTTAAAGCCTTTATTTAATATTGTAAAAGAATTTGAATCTTATTTTAACTCAAATAAGACTAATAATTCTATTTTCCATGCCACTTTGGATTTATTTAAGGTTGTATACTTATATATTGGCTTTCTTGAAGCCATTTTTTCATAATTCTTGGAGTTGAAGAAGAAATTGTAATCTGGATCATACATAAATAAAGAAGATTTTGTTTTGCATATAAGTTTTTTTAGATAATAGAGTGTATTTTATGTGTATAAATATATAATTGATATTATATCTCCTTTTCATAGGTCTTCTCCTCACCTATTGCTTTCTATCTCACCTTCTACAAGTCATTTGAAGAGGTAAAAAAGGAATTTTGTATTTCAAAGTTCTATTTAGCCTTCATATAAAATATTTATTTGTAAGGGTAATATATGAATTTTATTTATTCACATGTGTGCATTATTTTTATCATATTCTATAGGATATAAACAATTTAGGTGTATCACCCATTTAGATAAGATTTTCATTTTAGTTTCCTTCTCTCTTTTCATCCCTAAAAATCAAAATAGTTTAGTTTTTTAAAGATAAATATTAATGGAACCAGCCCTATCTAAAGGTTATTCTCAATACAGAGTTACCCACACTTTGATAATTTCCAATTGTATCATCTATAGAGAGGGTGTGTTTTACATGTCTTCAAGCAGGGTGCTCTCTAGAGTGACAATAGTTTGTGGTATGCCCGATGGGACATCATTCAAAAAGTCAATGCAACTTTTAGACACTCAAATTTGGTTATGAACATCAAGTATCATTTAAATATTGATTACTTTTATCATTTGGTTTACTAATGGTCTCTAATGGCTTATTTTAGTATAGATCCATATGAACCTCATTATAATCAATATGACTATCCATGCTATGATCCTCACTAAGAGTTTAAGGATCTATATTAGGCATATATGCAGAAGTACTACCTAGATCCTCCATATGAATAGTCAATCCATATGAATATTTCCCCTTACCATTCTTATCATGGTCATTTTACATCTACCCAATCCATACCAACACTTTAAAAAACTTTAGTGAGCCCTGAAAAGCATGCACTAGAGTTATATTCATAGAGCTATTATGGCCAAGATACCTATACTCATCAGATTCATCATCTAAGAGAGTCATTAAAACAAATAAAAGAGCAATGGACATTTGTTGAGAGGGAAAATTAGAGAAATCTCACTCATGAAATGATGGATATAAGTGATTACATTCAAATCATTAAGGATAAACTAAAAGGCCTTAAATAATAATAGGTTACACCACAACCTTCTTATATTCCATCCATTCCTCCTCAAAATACCATTCCAAAATCCCCTTTGAGTTTTCCAAGTTTTTAATACATTTATTAGACCTTCCCTTCTTAGAGATCTATCCAAGAGAACTATCAAAGAAAGAAAGATATTGTTATAGGATAGCCTACTATTAAAACAACTAACCACTTTAAAGAGAATATATTCTAAGAGAATATTGATAAGAAAATCAAAGAGCTGGAGTTGAAGACAAAAAAAAGAGGAGGAGAACCAAAATCAAAAGTTCTACAAGGAGCCTTTATCTTTCCCATCTTGGAACCAAATCATATATTCAATCAAGAAACAGGTGTTAAAATTAGCTACAGTATGTAATGAATGTAATAGAAAGCATAAATAAGAGATAAAATAGTAATATTAATAAATAATAACTGTATATTTGAGATAATAATAAAAATGAATAAATAACTCAAATATGATTAATTACTTTGATAATTCAATATTAATCTGATATAATATACACAATTAACCATTGCTTATATAAAGAAATGTGTGCAAGATAAAGCTTAAATAAATCACATAATACATGTAGTTCAACTGACATCTAACTACAAGAATTATGGAGTGTAACTCCACACTAACAAGATAGGTGTCCAACTTGTGTAAATGATCAACATTAGTTGACTACTAGTTAATCAATCTTATCCTTTCTTACCCTGAATATTGGAGTGGAACTCCACTGTAAAAAGATGGTGACCAAGTTGACTACTAGCTAAGCAAGCTTATCCAATCTAGTGAAAATTATTAATAAACATAATAAACTAATTACAATAAGTAATTAGTGAACCAATCTAAATAATAAATACAAGTAAATGCAATAAAGAAAATAAATGCACCAATACCCCCATAATCAAAGCTTAGGTAGGGATATGTAGATAAGAGTCTCGATAATGTGTAGCCATATTAAGTACTCTATACAAATAGATGAGGAAAGGAGAAAACCTAGAGGAAAAAAACTACTCAAAATGAAGGTCTAGGATATCCCCCCTAAATAACTGATGTCCCACATCCCTCAAAGAAATCACAAGTGAAGATATTTTCTCTTAATGAAAGGTTTAGTGAAAATATCTACAATCTACTCCTCTATAAGGCAATATTGAAGATCAATGATCTCTACCTGAATTAGGTCCATGATAAAGTGCATATGTATCTCTATGTGTTTGGTTTTTTGATGATGAAATGGATTCTTTGAGATTTATATAGTGTTCTAGTTGTCATAGTAGATGACTGATGGATTTTAAGATGGAACACCAAGCTCAATGAGAATATTCTAAATCTAAATATCCTTAATAGTGGCATTAATAGCACCGTGATACTCAGCCTCTATAGATGAAAGGGAAATAACATGTTACTTCTTGCTTTACCAACAAATGGGACCAGATCTAAAGTGAAAGCTATAACCAAAAGTGGGCTTATGATCATCATAATCACTAGGCTAATCAAAATATATGTATCCCACCCTGTTTGAACCTATACCTACTATATAGTGAATCCTATATCTGATAGTGCCCTGAATGTAGCTTAAAATGTGCTTGGTAACCCTCCAATGAAGTTCAAGTGGTGTCGACATAAAACGTGAAACCATAGCAACTGCATATGAAATATTAGGCCATGTATGAGTTAGATAGATGAGGCTACCTACAAGTTGGTGATACAATGTGGCATCAACCAAGGGAGTGGAACAATGAATCTCAAGTCTAACTCCAAATAAGAAAGTAGTCGGTGTAGGCCTATAATCAACCATGTGAAACTGAGATAACTAGTCCATGGCATACTTGGGCTATGAAAGAGTAATCTTGGAAGAAGATAGTGCTATATGAATGCTAATAAAATAATGTAATAGGCCCATGTCTATCATAGAAAACCTATCATGAAGTATAGTATTAACACTATTGATGATGGATGTTGTGTTCCCTGTAATAATGAGATCATCAACACAGAGCACCAAGTACAATATTGAATCCTCCTACCATATAATGTAGACATTTATATTTGAGTGACATCTTGAGAACCCAACTGAGAGAATAAATATGTTCATCTTTTAATACCAAGCTCGAAGGGCTTGTTTTATACCATAGAGAGACTTCTGCAAGTGGCACACTAATTAAGAATATTGAATGAACCCTTGTGGCTACTCCATATATCTCCTCATGAAGATCCCATCAATAAATGCACTCTTCACATCCATTTGATGTAAAACCCAACCATGATATGCACCAATATCTAGAATAAAGTGAATGAAATTCATCTTAGCAATAGGTGCAAAGGTTTTTATATAATCAATTCCTTCTACATGGGAAAAACCATTATCTACTAAGCATGCTTTGTACTTATCAATATTTTCATCTGCTACAAATTTAGTCCAATATATCCACCTACATCATACTAATTTTCTTCTCTTAGGAAGAGGAACAAGATCCTAAGTGTTATTTTTAATCAACAAGTCATACTCTTCTTTGATCATAGAATCCCACTCAACTATCCATGTGGCTTCCTAAAAATTCTATGAATCAAAAGTCATGTCAATGTAGGAATGTGAAAGGTCATACTATGATCATGCTCCCCTTTTATCTAATGGATCCCTATCAAGAGGGTCTACATCTACTAAAGTCTATCTAACCCATAAAGGCATCAATGGGCAAGGATCTAGAGGGGGAGGAGGAGGAACATGACCTGCTAAACCTTACTGGGGAGGTATTACTTCATCATCCTTGTGAGTAGATGAAGTAGAAGTATCATCATCACTACATCTAATTTTTGTAAGGAAGAAGAATGAGAAATGTTAGAAGACAAGTATGAAGGACTTTATTCAAAGTAAACACTTTTCACTATAAGAAGCTCATGTGAATCTTGATCAATGAGCTGATTTACCTTAACACCATAATGATATCCCATAAATATGCAAGTCTAGATTTGTTGTTTTAAAGAGCGATGATTGTTTGAAGGTATGTGATCCCATGCTAGACTGCTAAAGACTCTGAAATGATGAACATCTAGCTTCCTATTGCACCAAGATTCAATATGTGTTATACCCTTTAAATATTTATGAGGAACTCTATTATTTATATATGCAACATAATTAATTACTTTTACCCAGTACTTAGGTACTAATGATTTTGCATGAATCATACAACTTTCCATCTCTTTTAAGAATGTATTCTTCCTCTCTTATACACCATTCTACTGAGGCGTGTATGTAACTGAATGCTAAAGATCAATTTATTCAAGAGCATAAAATTGTTCAAAATTATTGTTCACATATTCCCTCCCATTATCTGTGTGGAGGATATTGACATTTTTCCTAGATTATTTCTCTGCTAGAGCTTTGAACTCTATAAATATATCAAATACTTCACTCTTGAGTTTCAAAAAATAAACTCAATTATATCTGGAATAGTCATCAATAAATGTGATAACATAGCAGGTTTTACTATAAGACAAAATAGGTAATGGACCTTCTAAATCACTATGAACAAGTTTGAGGACTTGTGTAGCCCTCCAAGCCTTCCCTTTATCAAACTTATCCTCTAGATGTTTACCTAAGGCACAACCATGACATACACCGCTTGAAAATTGAATCTGTGGAATTCTTGTAACCAACTCCTATTGACTAAGCTATTGTAAATAGTGGTAGTTCAGATGACCAAACTGCTCATGCCATAACTTGCTCATTGAATTAGTGTGTGAGAGAAAATTTGTAGATGAAGACTAAGGCACAAAGTGGCATAATAAATAAAATTGATTATGATTTTCAACTTTTCCCACTACAACTAAAGTACTAACTTCCAATTTTTTGATTGAAATAGAATCGAGTGATTTGGTAGATAGAGAGAATGTTAGTTGATAATTTTGGCACATAGAGGACATATTAAAACACACCACTATCAACATCAACTATACCTTTTCCTATGGCATCTACCTTGGAATAATCACCTATGAGAATATGAGGCAAGGAACTTGGTTCTAATTTAGAAAATTATTCTTGATCAGAACCCATATGGTGCGAAGCACTTGAGTCAAGTACCCATGACTTGGGAGAATTTTCCAATGCAAATAATGTCATAGCTTTGCCTTTCCTTAAATTTGAAGGAGTGGAAGAATCCTTTGATTGATTAATGTTATTATTTTTAATAAGATCCTTAAGGTCATCAATCTCTTTCTTCAAAAAATCTTGTTCACTATGAAACCCATTTTTGCAATAAGGGAAATGAGTGTCAGTCCTTTTTTTTGAATCCCCTTTATTATTAGTGGATTTATAATCTCCTTATGAGGAAGATTATTTCCCCTTATTCTTATCTTTTTTATACTTATTCTATTTGTTCTTCTTCTTTTTACTTGAACCTATATTTGATACTGATGTTGAAACTTGTTTATGATGAGGTTGACTTGCAACTAGAGCTTGAGATTTGGATGACTTGATTAGACCCATAGCTATTAAATTTTCTTCTCCAGCCATTAAAATCTTAGAGAATACCTCAAAGGTTGGAATTTGATAAGATGTGCCCAATGTAAGCCAATGAGTCTAAAAGATAGAGATAAAGGATGAATATTCAAGACCTAATTTGTGTAAGGCACTAAAAATCAACTGAATATCATTTTTATCAATTTTACATTTAGAAAGTTGTGCTCTAAAATTTGACTTTAGTGATGTAGTATTCTATTGTATTATAATTTTTAGGATCCAAACCAATGATTTATTTATCAATTTGATAACCATGAACCTCATCTATTTATTTAAACAATGATGTTAATTTATCCCAAGATTTTTTTGGAGTTGTAAGTTTGTCAAGATGGAAATTCAAATCTAAATACATGTAATACTGAATGCATCTAATTACCTTAGTAGTTTCAAAGAGAAAGTGTTGTAACTATTCTCGATAAGTAGGTGGGTAAGAAGAGTTGCTATGTAAGACATATATCCTAGAATAATTAATGCATTCCAAGCATTATGTTTCCAAGTGTTATAGTTGTATGTTGTTAATAGTGGGAACTTAGGATTCCCCATGATGTAATTGGAAATAAATCATCAAAAAGTAGAAATAAAAATACACAACATGCCACAAAACCCCTCTAAATTACTTAGTTTTATTCCACCTAGCAAGTATTTTTGGTATTTTATAATTCAGTGTAGTTACAAGGTTGGATTATAACTTTTCTATTTTACTAAAAGCTCAATTAGGCCCTCTAGTCTAAAAGTACAAAGAATATGCACTTTATTACAAATTTTTTTACATCAATGCATTGTGCTTGAAAAATATTAATATTCAAAAAAATGGGACCTTAATACAAGGTTGTAAGTAAAAGTTATGAGCCTATGGAGTTACAAAAATGAGGATGGGTAAGAGTTGTAGAAAAACTTGAATTATGGAAAAATATAGACAAATCTAGAAAAACTTGAAAGTACAAAAATAAAGAGCATGAAATTTTAAGCTACTTAAAAAAATCACTCAAAAATACCTCCAAATGTTTAAATGGTGGGATTCTAAAGTTTCCCTTTAAAATCTACCTGCTAATCAATGAGGCCTACCTAATTTTTTATTTTTTTTGCCTGCACAGTCCGTACAATCCATATAGCCATACCCAGGAGCAAAAAACAATTGCCTTTTGGGTGACTATGTCCAAATTGGATAAATTTTATATGGATCTATATGTTTTGACATCTTATGAACACAACCATGAGGTCTATTTTACTCAAAAATGATTTAATTTTTAGGTCTTACCATATTTAGGCATGGTTCTTCTAAATAAAACC
The DNA here is from genome assembly GCA_037957365.1 of Torreya grandis. Taxonomy (NCBI): domain Eukaryota; kingdom Viridiplantae; phylum Streptophyta; class Pinopsida; order Cupressales; family Taxaceae; genus Torreya; species Torreya grandis. Next base: position 635,292 of record JARHVA010005687.1, on the reverse strand, counting down.
CTTGCTAATTTATCCTCTTGTTTCTAATTTAGATAAAATTATAGATAATTTGTACTATCTTGGGCACTCTAAACTCAATGGTGAGCTCAAAAATTCTCTACAAAGCTCCAATTTGTGCATGTATACAAAATTAAAAAAAATGATCCTATATCTAGATATTTTTCTCTTGAATATTTATCAATATAAAGATTCAAAATAGATCTAGTACCATGTTATAATTAGCTACAAGATCTAATGAATCTAATATAAAACATAAATAAGAGATACAATAGTAATAATAATAAACAATAACTATATATTTGAGACAATAATAGAAATGAATAAATAACTCAAATATGATGAATTGCTCTGATAATTCAATATTATTATGATATAGAATATAAAAATAATTATTTCTTATATAGATCAAGGTGTGTAAGATAAATATTAAGGAACTCACATAACACGTGTAGTTCAACTGATATCTGACTACAAGAATAGTGGAGTGCAACTTTACACTAACAAGATAGGTGTCTAACTTGTGTAAATGATCAACACAAGTTAACTACTAGTTAATCAATCTTATCCTATCTTACCATGAATAGTGGAGTGAAACTCCACTGTAACAAGATAGGTGTCCAAGTTGACTACTAGTTAAGCAAGCTTATCCTATCTAGTGCAAATTATTAATAAACATAATAAACTAATTACAATAAGTAATTAGTGCACCCATATAAATAATAAATACAATTAAATGCAATAAATAAAATAAATACACCATAAAAGGAACAATCAATAATCATTCAGGATGTTGAATTCAAGCAAGAGATCATTCAGCCTTCATCCCTTCCTCGAAATCCTAAATTCTTTATTTCATGGAAAGTTATTCAAGAAAAAGTGCAATAGAGAGATGAGGTGAAGGTGATCCAAGAAGAGAAGCCTCATGATCAAAATTAGGTATCTATGGCTATTTATGTATAGTTTCACATCTTATTGAATACTTTCAAGGATCTACCATGTCACTTTTGGAGCAAGAGTCTCTTCTTTATGAGGCAAGTGAAGAAGATGCAGTTAAAGAGATAAATAATGATTTGATATTTCATAATGCCAAATAAGAGGAGTTATAAGAGGTTTCTTGAGAGCTTGTAGCAACTAATATAGATAAGGTACAAACAATTTTTTTTTCAAAAGGCAGTCATGAAGACAACTCACATAGAGCCAATGCTGAGATGGAGAATTTTCCTGACAAAGATGAGACAAGTGCAACAAATCAATAAATTTCATTTGATTTCATTCAAAATGTATAAATATGTGATAAACATGATTAAAATGGTAAGAATACTAATGAATTTCATGTCTTTTCAATTGATCATGATGAAGAGCCTTTTGGGATGATTTGGAGAATTTTTGTGCAAAGTTTGATAGTCCATCTCCACCCCAAGTAGAGATTAATGAATGTCTTGTAAAGAGTACTATTGTATCTACTCATTAAGAATAAATTAATGTCATATTACATCCATTTTTAGATACTTATCAAGGATATAAATAATTTGAAAAAATACCACTTCAAATGGAGTTAAATGAAGACATCAATCCAAGTATACTAGTTGAATTGCCAATATAATTATTGAATGAGAATGTGTCAAATCATGATCAACCTATGAATGAGGCAAAAATAGTAGTCTTTATGCAACAAAGAATAATATGGGATGAGGGTGATTGGATCTTAGATCCATATCTTTAATCCATACACTTAATAATGGAAGTTGGAGGCCTAGCTGCATCATCCAGAACACATGAACATATAAGTGCTCCCATTTACAAAAGAAAGGAAGAAAATACATTTCAAAGTTCCATGGTGCATCAAATAACTTTCATTTTTATCTAGGAGGACAAAAAAGGTGGAGGTTAGTTTGTTGTTTTATCTAAGTGAATATTCACACATGCTTTCATTTGTTGTTTTTTCCCTTTTTGGTTGTTGTTGTCCATTATTCTAAGTGCACACATGCACATGTTTTTTGTTGTTTATGTCAGTTGTCTTGTTTGTGTCTTTTCTCACAAAAAATATTATAATATTTAGTGTATATCCAATTTTTTCATAGTCCATGTTTTTGATTTCTTTGATCATCAGGCTAGTCAACCCCTAAAAGTCACCAAAATTGTTAGTACTTTGACCTGTCAAGGTCAAATTACTACCCCTATCATTCAAAACTTTCCTAAATCTTTCCAATATCCCTTTATAATAAGTCAAAATAATTAATTATGACTAAAATCACTAATTATAGTAAAAAATGTCAAAAATGTATTGTAAATGGGTCATTGTAATTTCAAAAGAGCATTGTCAAGTTTAAATATGCAAACAGTCCATGCATGGGGGGTTCAATTTTGAAATAAATTGAGGATTCTAAGAGCTTTAGGGGGTTTTAAGACCTATTTTTTTTAAAGGTCATCATGGCTTGAGTAACCTTTTGAAAAAGTTTTATGTCCATTAGATGAGTAGATTTACTCGTAGTTTTGTAACAGTCCTCAACATGTTCATTAGAGATCACCATTGGAGTAGACATCATTCTGGAGTGATATATAAGATTGTAAGTCAGATAAAAGTTTTTAAAATGTGGTGTGATGTTTTTAAATCATAATCAAATACTTAAAGAGTGTAAAAACTCCAAATTTTAAGCAAACCATGCTCATACAAAGGTTTTGCTAGCAAACAAGCATATAGGCCAAAAAGGGTTTTTTTTAAAATTTTAAGAAAATTTTGATTTCAAAATGTTTTAATAACATGGTATATAATCCATGATGATTTTTTTAGGTATTGAGAGGTAGGTGAATATTTCTTTTCATTTTGCTGAATTTTTTTTTTTTTGCAATTCTAGACACCCTTCCAAGCCTCCTATTTAGATGCTCATATCTTTTACCACATGTAGAGTTTGGTGGAACACTCTTATTATATTTTTATGAACCATATTTAATTATAATTAATGAAAAATTAAGACTATTTCAATGTATTTTATTTATGAACAACCATTAAGAGTGTAGGTAGCATAGAATGCAGTCAAAACCTCACAGATAAATTTCTCCACATGATAACTTTTCATATATTTTACATGGAAAAAAAATAATCTTAGAGATTTTATGGGGGTCAGTGTGACAAAAATAAATGTAAATATTTTGGTATTTTGAGTTCTGTACTTCATCAACCATCATTTTGAAGATTCATATTCAAAGCTCTCCTAAACCCTTAAAAAACTAGTTTTACAAAAAGTTGATTTTATTGACATCGAATCATCTTGGATTAACTTTAAAATTTTTAAAATGTAAATTAAACTTATATAGGATTCCATAAATTTCAATTTTATTCATGGAATTGTACATATGAGGGAATAAATCATGGTTTTTGTGAAAAAAAATATGTAAAACTAAGTACATGACACTTAAATGAAATATAATCAATAGAGATAAAATAATAAGGCTTTTTATTCATACTAAAAAATTAATTTTTTCATAAATCATCCCATAAGTGTCCCAACCAACTCAATCAAACTGGTAAGTCTATAGAAAAATGGAGAAAAATAGGCCTAGTCAACCCTATTATCTGAATGGCAAGTGTTTTCTAATCAAAATCAAATATATTGTGATGAAAAAAGGTTTTAAAAGTATATTTAATTATTTTTTAATGTTTCATGACATATTTTTGTATATTTAATGGAGTCTAAATGCAAGAAGATATTAGGCCTAATTGACCTAATAGGCTTAATTAGTCAATCAAGCAAGTAGAGAATGACATTGAAAATATATCAAATGAATTAATTTTGGAGTTAACACATGAAATTTATGATTTTTAAGTGGATATATCATTCTAAATTCAATCCATAAGTTAAAATTCATGCAAGTTGAGCTCAATTTGAGTTAACTAGTCCTTAAGGGTCAAATCTCTTCAGTTGACTAGTTTGACTAGTTTCATGCATTTCCCATGCTTTTCATGAAAGATAAGGAAATTAAAGAACTTAAAACCAATTTTAATATGGATTTATCTTACAATTTATTTCATTATTTTCATGAAAATAATATTGAAAAGTCAACATGGGCGCACCATTTCTCAATTCTATGCCAAAAATAAAGAACATGCAATTTTTAAAGACTTGAAAGATTTTAAAGCCTTTATTTAATATTGTAAAAGGATTTTTGTCTTATTTTAACTCAAATAAGACTAATACTTCTATTTTACATGCCAATTTGGATTTACTTAAGGTTTTAGACTTATATATTGGATTTTTTTGAAGCCATTTTTTCATAATTCTTAGAGCAGAAGAAGAAATTGTTATCTAGACCATACATCAATAAAGAAGATTTTATTTTTCATATGAATTTTGATATAGAATAGGGTGTTTTTTATTTTTTATCATCATATAAGTAATATTATATCTCCTTTTGGTAGGTTCCTTTCTCACCTATTGCTTTCTATCTCACCTTCTACAGGTCATTTGAAGAGGTAAAAAATGAATTTTGTAATTCAAAGTTCTATTTAACATTTATCTAAAATATTTATTATTAAGGTAAATATAGTAATTTTATTTATTCACATGTGTGAATTAGTTTTAGTATCTTCCAAAGGATATAAACAATTCAGGTGCATCACCCATTTAGACATGATTGTTCATTTTAGTTTTCCCTTTCTCTTTTCACCCCAAAATCATAGTAGTTTATATTTAATTGAAAATTATTAAGGGAACTAGCCCTATCTGGAGGTTCTTCTCAGTATAGAGTCACCCACACTCTGAGAAGTTCTAATTGTATCAGATGGAGTGAGGCTGTGTTTTACACAGTTTCAAGTAGGGTGCATTCCAAATTGATAAAAATAACTTTGAATTTAATAATAATTAGACCTTAAAAATAATATTTATTGATTATCCTTGGAGTCATCTACCATTTTTATTTTTACACCATGAGAAAATTCATTTTAGATCAAAATATATAGCCAAAATATAAAGCACTAATTTTTTACTTTGTAAATTTAAATATTCAAATGCAAATAATAAAAGTTAAACTTCAAAAACTAAGATCACATCTCATGTATTCTTAGCTTTATATAAATCTCACATTGTTGATTTTCTCTAAAATTTAATTCAAAATCACAAATACTTAATTATTAAACATCTAACAATTGACCTCATCTTATGCAATATGAAAACTTTGACTCAATGCATTATGTCAATATTTTATACATAGCTCCATATTTAACAAAGTTAAACAACTATAACTTTGACCTCTTGACTTTATTACACACTTTTTATCTTTATCTTTATGATCTCCTAATCACTATTGATCCTTAGAAGAAGATTGATCTTTATCTTTGCTTAGAATAAAACAAAGAACACTTACTACCATCTCACTACTTCCTAATATATTGAAGTAAAAGTGCATCATCAATCTATTTGAGAGTTTCTAAAACATTACCTTGTGAAAAATTTATAAATTATGGGGACCATTTCATTCTTTCTGAGTAACCAAGTTTAAACCTCAATAACTTTTTATATGATTAGACACATGATCTAAAATTTGGACCATATGATCTCCTCACATAGGAGAATCCATCCATGTAACAAATTTATCTTGGAACCCTCACACATGTGAGATATAAAAACATTAAAATTATTTCTCAAATTTATCTATTCATAGATCCAACTATCTCAAAAACTTTTCTGGGAGGCCAAATTGAACATGCATATCTTTTGTTGTGCTTTAGCACATGAAATGAAATTTAGTAAAAATCAACTAGGCTCAAAACTAAACAAACCAATATAATCACCTTCTTATTAAATATCTACACATGAAATATATTATACTATCAGAATTCGTACTCGACTCTTTTTTACCTCATGAAAATTTGTCTAAGTATGGGAAAACACTTTCAAAAAGCCTGGGAGCCCAACTTTGCACTTGCATATCTTTTGATGTGCTTAGGCACATTACCTAAAATTTAGTGCATATAAACTAAGGAATAATTTGATTATATACATATGAAAAAATCCCCATGACTCATCCACATGTAGAAATGGTGATGTTAGAAAACTACCTACTCAGATTTTCTATCACTAGACTCAAACTATCTAGATGAAAACTATGGACTACCAAATGAATTAAACTCATCCACACAATCTATCCAATCATAATTAACCACTAATAGTACCCATTACACATAATCAATACTTTAAACTCATCTTTGAACATTGCTAACCATACCAAAAAAAAAATCAACCAAGGCAACATCAAGCACACTAGGACAAGGACCATACACACTTTGGCATTATTACTTAGGCTAAAAAAATGATTCATCTACTCACTAGGACACCTATATGACATAATTGAGAACTCTCCATCAATCTCCCCATTTTTCATTGATGTCAATAAATATCATATAACAATATATATCTCACCTTCCTTCTCTCTCCAAGCACTCTCACAATAGGAACTTTCTCCCCCTTTGACACAATGACAAATTGGGAAAAAACTGATCTTGATGACCTAAAAATACCATCAATAGGAAATTACCATCTTAAAAAAATGATACAAAATCCCCCTTACCTTGAGACTACCTCTTCTTTCCTTGATAACTTCTTCTTGCTCCATGTCAACACTCTTCTTCAACCAAACACTACAACCAATGAAGAAAGAACACACAAATCCATATAAATATGATGGAACACATCAAGAAACATCTAATAGAAACTCCCCCTAATAACTCTAATCAATTTCACCTCCTAAGAATATTCAGATCTCCACACATCATGAAGACACACTACATAAGCTTATAAGCCTTCTTTCTCAAGCAACCACAAGAAGCATCAACAAAACTTCATGTTACACACCAAATAGGAAATATGATCTAAAAAAACCTAATAAATCACCTTGAAATACTCATGCCTTTACATTTTAGAGAAACTAAACACAAAATGCACTTCTTCACACTAGGCCTATCTAGTCTCCTTATAACCCTATCTAGAACTTGTAGAGCCCAAAAATATTGTAGACAAACATATAGGACCTAAAACTTCATATCTATATAAATTTATATTCCCCTAAAATCACATAAATTTTAAAAACCTATCTTATCTTATGCAACATACTTCCTTCACAAACCTATTACCTAATTAAGCCTCCAATTTGACAAAAATTTGAATAACTTGAGAAACACAAACCTTAAAATCTTTTTGAAGCTTGATTTGATAACCCATTTGGCCCATTAAACATATTAAGAAGCTTTAGACCATAATTCATAAATAAAACCATTTTTCTAGTAGAGCCTAAAACCCTAGTATCTCAAAAACAAATGAGGTCAACACAACACCTTCCAATCAACACACACTCATGAAACTTATTACATACGTGGATATATACATTACACACTTTTGAATCAATACTTTATCTTCCAAACCTTTGGGAATCCATACATTCTATAACCCATTTTTAGGTCTGCATACTCTTAAGCACAAACTAGGAAACTCGAGAGCAATCGAAAATATCCAATTTGACTTCAACATCCCTTCAGACCACAAAACCACCTGAAGCATGGTAGAATAAGATAAACAAACAATTATATTAAAAAATATCATATTGATGTTGCATCAATCTCATTATGCCACCTATAAATACCCATTCTGGCCTTGTAGACTAACCATATACAACTATCAACATCATGACATTATCATAACATATCTTATACCTGAATATACCTACTCCAACTAAAAAACTCATCTCTATACTTCTAGGACCTTCCGAAGAACATCACAACACTTTCTTCTCCACTGAAAGGAGTCTCTTAAGAAGAATAAATAGATATATCCCTTGCACTACAATGCTCTAAAACAAAGTGAAGCTAGGAGTGGCCCACATCTCCTCATTATCCACAAGAATCCTCTTATAGCTATAATAATCCTTGCTCTTGTTCTTAATCTTCTTAGTCTAAACTATGACAACTATTTCTTTTTATATATCACTCTCTTTTTCTTCTAAGATAGAATTGAAACCACATGGAGAAACTATGGAATCTTGACATACCTTTTCATTTGAAGAATCAACCTTGTAGCTTAAAACCTTATTATTATGCATAGACAACTAATTTAATCTATGTAAAACATTCTTATCAATAATATTATGTTCAATTGGATCCATACTTACCTTAGTACCTTAGTCTTTTCCTTTTGCTTGGTCTCTTCATTCACAACATGAGCAGACAATGAAAGCCCTTGGCACTCTTTAACTTCTATAGAATTCTCCACCATAATAAATAGATTACTTGGACTTTTAGACTCATCATATTTCATACTTAACATCTTTGGTCTCCATGATTTCATTTGAATTTTATCTTACAATCTAGGATCTTGATCAAATATATTCTGACTTAATGGTGTTTGCTTGTAGAATCTAGTAATGTGACCTCTCTATTCACAATTTTATCAAACCATACTACTTGATGTAAAATCAACTTGTCTTACCTTTTTTATACAAAAACTATCAATGTGTCTAATGTCATGATAACTAAAACAAACAATTATTTTTAAAGAAGACTTTCCTTACCTTTCCTTATGTAGACAATGCTTAGCAAAGTGTCCTTCATTAGGATAATTGAATCACTTAACCTTGTTCACTCTTTTTGACTGATGATCCTCATCATAATTCCATGTAAACTCATTTTTAACATGTATTCTAAATTTTCTAGATATATGACCAAACTAATTACAAGAATAGTAGTAATCATTAAAATTTGCATACCTCAGGGCATTTGGTTGTCCAATCTGATTTGTCCTCATTCTACCAACACCTTCATTACTTGTTTGATTATTTGTCTTCAAGGGATTATCCACCTTGCTCTTATTGACATTCATGTTTATTTGAGAAGTAAATTTAGGATCATCATTAAAAAACAATCTAGATCTATCACTAGCTAATTTTTATTCTTTAAGAGATCATCTATATCACTAGAAATTTTATCAAACTTGACAAATGATTTCACCTTGCTTGTACTTTATCTAACTCAAATCTCAATAACTCATTTTTAGTTACATACCTTGAACATTCATCTTCTTTAGATTTTAAGCTTGTAGACACATTTTCTAATTAATAACTAAGATGATTGACCATATCTTCATGTTACTTTGAATCTTTATCCTTTCTTGTCTCAAACACACTAAATTATTCCTCAAAGTCATTGATTTCAGATTTTATCTTCTTATTGATCTTCTTCTCAATATTTAGTTCTTCCTGAGCATTTGTTAATGTAGTATCATAGTCCAACTTTTTTTCAACATCATTTGAGGCACTCCAAGTAGACTCCTTTTGATGTAAACAACTACTTTCATCATCCATAAATAAGTCTTCATATTTAGTAGGACCATCATCTTCATGATCATACTATGAGTCACTAACTTCACTCTCATCTGATGAGCTACAATATTTTTTGGTATAGAGACTTTTCTTGTCCTAAAAGTACTTCTTATTATCAAACCTTTTGAATCCCTTTTTAATTTTATCAGGCCTAAATTATCTCTTGCCATCATCATGACCTTGATCATGTTATTCATCATAATCCTTCTTATAGTTATGAGGTAACTTATTATAAAAATGTCCTATCTTACCATAATTGAATATTTTGAGGGGTAGTTTACCTTTATACTTGCCTAAACCTATTCTCAATTTCCTTAAAATCAAAGCAGTTAGTTCATCTTCATCTATATAAAAAATGTCATCCTCTTTGGGTTTCTCACCTTGGAACTTATTCTTTGGCTTCATCTTGATCTTGAATGTTTCTTCCTTCTTTGGTGGTATATCATCATTCTTCCTCATCTCATAGGTAGTAAGAGTGTCATGCAATTGATCTATCTTCAATAAGTAAGATCATGACTCTATTCTATAGTAGATAATTTTGGATCAAACTTGGGAGATAAAGACCTTAATACCTTTTGAAATATAATAACTTCTTCAAGGTTCTCTTCAAGACCTCTGATTATGTTCAAAATCTTATCAACTATCTATAGAAAAGATGCCATAGAATATTCTTCATTCATCTTGAGACTTTTAAATTACCTTCTATGAGTCTACAACTTAGCAAGCTTGACCTTTTAATATACTTCTTAAATGATATGATTTTTTTTTCATATCTCTTTAGTATATTTATAATGGATAACCTTGGTGTATTTAGTCTCTAAAAGACCACAAGTGATAGCATTCATTATAATGGAATTGTTCTCAAACAACTTCTTGTCTATAATGCTAGATGGAGGAATAGTACGAGAAACATATCCATCCATAATAGATTTCCATACATCAAATCCTAGGGACATAATGTATGTCCTCATCCTCACACTCTAGAAATCATAATTGGATTCATTGAACATTGGTTCTTGATTAGTATAAAAACCTCCTTGATGACTACCTATATTGTATCTTAGATCACCTTCAAGCTGTTAAGCCTTTACCAAAGGACCCACACTGATACCAATTGTTAGAGGTATAATAAATGAGAGGAGGTGAATTAATGAGTTTAAATATTTCAATTATAATTGTATCCCTTTCAAACTATTGAACAATCAACATATATCAACTTGATTAAGAAACATTAACAAGAGAGATCATTCATTTAATGCATATAAAAGATCAAACACATAACACATAGTTCATATGGGAAACCCTCATGGGGAATAAAACCCACTCTCAAACTTGTAAAAAAAATGGATTACTATCCTATAATAAATTACAAATAAGATATTGATCAACTTCTTTAGACTATCAAACCTTAATCATATCCCCTTGACCAAAAGTATTTAGTGAAACACTTGTTCCACAAGGACCAACCACCCCTAAAGAATAATAAGTCCTTTATACCCTCATTTGAATACCTCCACCTTAAAAATTATGTCTTCAACACTTGATGATATATTTCTATTTATCTAACCCATACAAAACCTCTCTTTATATCTCATACACGCCTCTCACATAGGAATGCCACAACCTCTCTCCTTCACTCAAACTATCCTCATATGCACACTCAGACCTCTTTACACATAATCAAATTACAAGATCACTATTCAGACATTATAAACATGACCTATAGGTCATATACATGGTCAACAAATTATTTTTCTCTTTAACTCAACCAACAGGCACACTACCTATCACACAATCCTTCTCTAAAATATCTCATAAAAGTCTATAAATCATCATATTTGATTTCAATATATAAATAGATATCATGAATTAACAAGGACACAATATTTCCTATCAGCCACAATACATGCCTTCACCCTCAAGGTATCTCACATGGGTCACACTTAAACACAATCCACTTTTAAATAGGCCTGAGTCACTGTTAGTTCCTATAGAGATACATTTAGTTATTTTAAAATTATATAAGCAAACTAAAAATATAGGAAAAATTTAAGAATGAATGGACACATCCATCACAGTACCCTTTTGCTTAAGCATAAATCATTAAAATAATATTTTATGCATACAGTCACCATAGATGAATACACAATAGACTTGTAAACATTTTTTCATACTAAATATGATTATAAAAACCTTAAAAATTAACACATGTCATATTTATGGAGTCTAAAATATGATCCAATAGTTTATTAATTAGTAAACATTGAAACAACATTACATAAGCTCGAACATCCTTCTCAGGTCACTTGCAGAACACAATCAAACACATAATCAACTTATAAATTTAATAAATTTTATTTTACTAATAATTATACCTTAAAATTAATATTTTCATATTTACCTTAGACTCCTCTACCATTTTCCTTTTTGCACCATGAGAAAATTTGTCTTGGATCAAAAGATGTAGCCAAAATATAGAGCAATGGTTTTTTTCTTTGCAAATTCAAATATTAAAATGCAAATGGTCATAGTTGAACTTTGAAAAATAATATTGAATATCCTATCATCTTATATTTATATAAATTTCATACCATTAATTTTCTATTAACTTTAATGAATAGGTTCCAATGTTTAATGTTAAACATTTGACAATTAACCTCATCTCGTGGAATCTAGAAACTTTGACTCAACACACTCCATCGATATTTTGTACATATCTTAGTATTTTTTAAAGATAAACAACTATCACTTTAACATCTTAAATTTAATATCAATCATTTATCTCTATTTGCATGATCTCCCACTCATTGTTGATCCTTGGAAGAAGCTCTATCTTTATCTCTATTCAACATTAAACATAGAACACTTGCTACCATCTCGTTACTTCCTGACATCTTGAAGAAAACACACATCATTTATCTCTTCAAGAGTTTATTTAACATTACCTTGTACAAAATTGACTAAGTATGGGAACCATTTCAATCTATCTTAGTAAACTTTGAACCTCAATATCTTCTTCTGTGCTTAGATGCATGATCTAAAATTTGGACAATATGATCTCCTCACATAGGAGAATCTAAACATGTGAAAAACTATTCATGGAACCCTCACATGTGTGAGATATAGTTAAATTATAATTATTTCTCAAATTTATCTATTCACGGAGCCAACTATGTCAAAAATGTATTTAGGAGGCCAACTTTGAGCATGAATATCTTTTATTGTACTTTAACATATGACATGAAATTTAGTAAAAATCAACTAAGCTCAAAATTTAACAAACCCATATGATCACCTTATCCTATAATGTCCACATTTGTGATATCTTATACCATAAAAATTCTTACTTAGCTCTTTCTTTCCTCATGCAAATTTGGCTAAGCATGGGAAAACACTATCAAAAGCCCTGGGAGCCTAACTTTACACTTGCATATCTTTTGACGCACTTAAGTGCATGACATAATATTTATCACATATAAAATAAGTAATAATGTGATCATAAACATATCAAAAAATTCCATTTAATCATCCACACATGTCAATTATGATGTCAGCAAACTACCTACTTAAATTTTTTGCCATTAGACCCAAACTATCTAGATGAAAAATATGGACTACCAGTTGAATTCCACACATACACTCAATCTATCCAATCATCCTTGACCATTGATATACCCATTTAAAATTATAAATACTTTATACTCATCCCTAAACATCTCTAACCATGCCAAAATAAAATATCAACCAAGTCAACATCAAACACACTAAGTCCAACACATTGCACACTTTGTCATTGTTACTTAGGATAACAAAGAACTTCATCCACTCACCAAGACACCTCCATGACATGACCATGAAATAATTTACAACTCTCCAAAAATATAGGACCATGACATGATTCACTCTTGGGGCTGTACTATGTTGGCCCATTTATATAGATATTTGCATAGGGTCACTCAAGAGGGGTTTGGAGGAGGACTAGGCTCAACCACATTAATACATTACTAGGTATATAATCTTATTACTATGATATATGCTATAAGTATGTCTTGTGGTATAGTATTACATAAATATATGTATGCTAATATGTGGTTCATTATACCCATGTTTTGAGGGAGTGGGATGATGGAGTGTAGGCAAATATTAGATCGATGTTTTACCCTATTTGTAATAATATAAATACATGTTTTAATTCTAATACATGTAAAATTATAATATATCATAATTATAAATATGTGTAATAATTAAAAATTATGACTTTGATAATTTATAAATATGGAAAACTACTATTTTGTCAAAATACTAGGAAGAAATATACTTAGCTCAAGCACAAATTTATATTGTTTTTTTTTTTGGCTTTTTTATAGTGTAAATTATTAAAATAGATGACTCTATAAGCATAAGATCAAGAACATAATCTAAAAATTATTTTAGATAAGACCATTATAAATGGCCAAGTGTTCAACCTAATCATGTGCATTGGCCAAGAAATTATTCTAATTAACGATGATCAATGAATAACAAGAAAAGAAAAAAAAAAGTAGAACCCTAATGGTGGAAGATCAAAATCATAATATCAATTTGTTTTTAGATGGGATCAATGTAAGTAGAAAATATAATGGGCCACTTGAGTGTGTTAAATGATTAACTATGAAAAAAATGATTACTATATTATTTATGTTTATCTTTATTAGGGGTACTAACGCACTTTCAGATTTTGAGTATTGTGTTAAATTAAATTAATGCCAGAACCTTAGTTTACCAAAATAAATTAAATTAATATCAATAATGGGTAGTGTAATGTGAAAGGGATTGAGTTGGACTAACCTTTATCAATCCCTTTTGAGTGACCAAGCACTACACTACATCTCCAATACTCCAAAGAGGGCTCTAACTTGATTTTTGTTATCCCACTTATGTGTATGTGCAAAATTTTGAATGAAATTTTATATTATCTTTATCATATTTTACCCTTGGCAAAAGCATACAAATTTGAATTCAACCTTTAAAAAACTTGTATATATATTTAGTAAATATATAGATAAAAAATAAAAAAAATTAATAACTTTTGAGAGTAAAGAGCATTGTCCTCAATTACTTAGAGTAGTCTTGTATTTATAGATGTTTTGATTTTGAATTTGGGAACATGTTGACATGCAAATTCTGACCCAAGATAAGACCCAACATAAAAAATAGGAATTAAATGAAATTTGAATCAAAATAATTTATGTAAAATACTCATAGACAAGTTTTTTCTTGGTAGACAAGATAATGTGACTATTCTTATCCATTAACAATGAACATGGCCAAAAGGACAAGAAACTAGGGTTGGGAATCTTCCTGAAAAAATACAAAGATTACCATTAAATGGACAAATGAATGAACCAAAATAGAGAATAAAAATTAAATTTAATAAATAGATACCTTAATCACATTATTATTATATATTTTAAAAATATATATAATAAATGACATAAAATATGGGCTTGTATCAAATTTGGGTGTCTACACCCACCCCCCCCCCCCCCCCCCCCCCGGCATATTATTCTAGTAATAATGAACTATTCTATAGTAAAGGAAATAATGAAACCTAATTGTAGACAAACATTTTCTTATGAATTAGAATTTTAATTCATGGAAAATACTTGTATGAGTGTTGTATTATGTTGCCTATGGAGAATGCTTGTGTTATGTAGAGTGTAGAGTGGATTCTTTTGGTCCTGTTCATTTCCTAGATAGGAAAATGAACAATACCTCAATAAGTAATTGGATATTAATATGTCATCAGGTGTTATTATACCCATGCGTATATTAACTCAAGTAACTAAATTATTTTTGATTCCCATACCCCAAGATAAGATGTTGCAGGAAACAATACCCCTTACTGAAGAACTTGGAGAAAGTAGTTGATTATGTTGTATCATTGATGAATTAAGAGTGATTGAGTCTAAATTTTTAATAACTAATCAATATCATGAGTTGGAAAGATGCATACTCCTATTATCATGAATGGGGAATAATACATAATGTACTAATCCCTAAAAGGTGTAATTTTAATGAATTTACTAGAAGTGATTCTAAGACCATTGAATGTCACTGAACTCTAACTTACATCATTTGTAATAGAATATGGAACCACATAATATGTTAAATATAATTAATGTCATGAACATTTTATGTAGTTGAACCTAAATGCACATTACCTATAATATATTAAAATGACACCACTGTGAATAGATCTATATTCTAATTTTCATGATTGAAAGAGAATGAAATATATTAATGCTCCTATCGTGACATGATTGACTCATAGAACTTCATTGAAATTATTAATTTGAACTTGAAATTGTAAGTTTTATATTTTAAATATGTGCATGAATAAGTATCATGCCTTTTTAAACTTTGTATAATCATGAGCATGAATAAGTACCATGTATTTTTGAACTTTGTGATAAGTGATATAGAAAGCCATACATCTATATGTTCAATTGAAAATATATTTGAAACATGTAAATTTGATCTTTTAATTTTTTTGAATAAGTGTATACAAATGAATTCAGGTGTGTATAAATATGTTCTCTTTTTATTTGAAAAGTGAGCACATATGAATGTCATATGCCCCTAAAATTTATATATGCTAATATCTGGTGTGTTTTATTTCTTAATTGCTTTGAATCTTTGATAACCTACACTCTATTCTAGGATTTTTTTTATTACTTTGAATATTTTAAAACCTAAAATTTATCTAGAATATAAATTTTGCATTATGTCTCTATTTTTTTGGGTTTTACTTCTATGACATGTGCCCCTAGTATGTGTAATCTGAAAAGATTAAATAAGATCCATATCATGAATCTATAACATGTGGATGGTTTTGAAATTTTATAAATCCCACTTGATGTGCCAAAATGTTTTATTTGGTATAACTTTCCCATGGTATGACACCCATTTTGATGTAAGGAATGAGAGTATCAAGTGTGTTGTATCGAAAGAATAAGGTGTATGTTTTTCAATAGTTTGAGAAAAACAAAGTTTTTTTATTAAATACATGTTTAGTTTTTAGTGTTTTGACATAATATCATTTTGACCATTTTTATATTATATAATTTTATTATGATTATTATTATATGTTAAATATTTATGAATGTAATACTTATAATGAGGGAATTTAAAAATAATGAAGAATATGTGGGAGATTCCTCATCTAGGTAAGTAAGCATTAAATTTATTTTTTTTAAATTGGTTGGTGTTATGTAAATATTACCACATAGAATATCACATTTCATGTGTTTTAACACAATTTACGACAAATGATTTTGACATGTATAGTTTGATATGTCCAATGTTCAGGTATGTGACAAATTAGTTATAAAGATTTTAATTTTAGAAATAAAAGTCAACCCATTTTAAAATATTGGTTAAAAATAATTATAATTCATTTGTATATATATTTTTTTTGATTTTTGAGTTTTGAGAGAGAAAATTATACAGAGGAGAGAGCTTGGTACATACCACATTGGAACATTTTTATAGAGATAACACTTATTCACCTAAGTGGGGCTTGGAGGAGGAATGGGATGGAACACCTTATTGCATTATTTAGCCTACATGTACCTTATAATGTTACATATTTGGGTTTACCTTATGGTGGATCAGCTCATTAAAAAATTTATTTTTATAGGTAGGTGAATAAGACCCATGTATTAAGGAGTGGGATGATGGAGTGTCATTAAATAGGATACTGAATATCTATTGGTGATATTGTGTGGTGACCCTATAGGGAGTTTTGAGGTTGGCTAGTGGATGTGGTGAAACTCAATATATTAAGGTGATATTTTGGATACATGACCAATGGTATGATGTGTATGGTAAATTACCATTTGAGTGTGTCACATGATATTCTAGTTTTATTCAGGATGTTCCCATAACTTCTTATATGAGGAGACAATCTGTGAAAGATCCACTACCAGAGGGAGATATGGGTTAACCTAAATATATGTGTATCATGTGATATAAACACTAAATGATCATGTTGGTTTTACACCAATATATAAATGATGGTGGTCATCCCACATGTGGCCTATGTTTTTTCTAGTTGTATTACAGGATGATCCTAGTGTATAGGATGGAGGATATGTAAATGATGTAGTATTGGATAATTTATTTTTAGGGGATGATGAATACTAGATAAGTGTCATAGATATATCCCTACAAGTGTTAATGTGACATTTTCTTGGAATGATAGTTTATAGTGGACTAATTATGCATGTGCAAAACATTAGGGGTGAGCATGCCCCAATTTTGATATAGTGTCTATACATATAAAAAACTATGTTGTAGTGAAAATGAAGCATGGTTGCTTAAGATATAAGATAAATTATATAATTATTGAGTGAAACCATATTAAGGTAGAGCTTACCAAACATAATATTCCCCCACTTATGTCATTGTTAGATATAGGCCAAAATGTGGTTAATGATATGTATAATTGTAATGTGATCATGTAGTTATATACACATTAGTGGTTGTTTATGAGGATTGTGATAAGAGTATATCTCACTCATAATCATGACCATATGATAGTGGAGCCTCATCTTATCATGGTACTTTATTGGTAGAGTGAGGTGGAGATGCACAAGGTGATGAGACCATTATCAACTGACTTTATATATGTCATAATTATATTATGTTTAAACATTTGACACACACATAAACATATGTAAACTTTCATATATATATTTTATTTGGACTTATGTATTATTTTATATTTTATATCTGAAGAAATGAAAAATTAATCATTAATACACATACACACACACACACACACACACACACACACACACACACACACACACACACACACACACACACACACACACACACACACACACACACACACACACACACACACACACACACACACACACACACACACACACACACACACACACACACGCACGCACACGCACACGCACGCACACGCACACGCACACGCACACGCACACGCACACGCACACATACACACACACACACATGCACACACACACACACATGCACACACACACACACACACATGCACATGCACGCGCGCACACACACACACACACACTTGTTATTAATTTTTAATTATGTGTAATTTTACATCTTATATGTGTAGACACTCAAAATTAATCATTAAATGCCTGAAAATATTTAATCTTAACATCTTTACCTTATTTGGTATTTTCACCATTCTATTAACTTAAAATCTCTATGAGATCCCTCATTATCATACAAATTATGTTACAAATAATTATAAAATCACTTATAATTACCTAATATAGTTAAATATATTATCAGATAGATCCTAGTATTCTATCTCCTTCTAGTGTAGGACCACACTAGGTAGATAAGTCTACACTGCAACCTTGTCCACTACTATGACCTTATACCCCATGCTCTAGTGATTAAATTTTATATTCGATATGTTTCATTATAACCCATACATAAAAATTAAAAAGGTATTTTAATGAACATATTAAAAATTTTCTTATAAATAAGCACATCAATTTTATTAAAAATACATCTAGTAACCACTTGACAATTCTACTACACATTGAACAAAAGAACACTAATCTTTCTGATTCTGAAGCATTCTAATAGTGATTGGCCAAGTCTAAAATTATTTTATTTTAGGTCAAGGGAATTCATTATCAAACATTAAATTTATTATATATAGTTTAATTAATATATAAAACATCAATATTCATACACTCACTCTAGGAGGGAGAACTACATCAGCCCAAGGCCTTTTTTGGCTATATAGGCAACACTTAGGTTATGCAAGGTTTTTATAGGATATATTTAATATTAATTTTTCCCAATTACACACTTTTTATTAATTGTGTTTATTTTATAGGATATATTATTTTTGGTATTTTAGGTCTTATACATAACAAATCAAAACATATAGTCACTCAAAAAATTGTCATAGAGAGGCATAGGCACCTAGATCAAAAAATCTATAACTTAGTCAAATAGGACATGAATGTAGCCAATAAACAAATATATGTGTGACCATATCCTCCCTTTTTTTATTTTTCCCAACATAGTTTGAAATCCTAATTTTAACTGTGATATTATTCATATGTATTTTTCACCTAGTTTTCATCAACAATCAACCTACATAGTCAACATAAATTCAGTTTGGGATAGGTTTTCATATCTCTTTATCAATTTAATTTTTTATCTCATTTAAAATTTTGTAAATTATTGTATTTTTACATTCATATCAATAATTAAAAAATGTATTTGTGCTTAGAATTTCATCATTTAATAAAAAATTAGCATTAAATATTCTTGTGGATTTGTATTTTTTTTAACATTGTTTGTTGTTTGATTGATTTTATCTTAGGATTTCATGAAAATTATTGTGAATTATTTATATTGAAATAAAAAAACATTATATCTTGGATATACAATTAAAACCATGATTTAACATTCTTCAACATTAGATTTAATCTGACACTAAATAAATTATCTTGTAACATTGAAGCTCTTTCTTTCAACCTCAGGTTGAAATTGGTTGACCTCTATACACAAAAATATTTCACTATTAATTTATCTTTATTTTATATTTATATTTATAAATTGTGTTTTGGTATTTTTAAAACTACTTATTGACTATCACGATGGGCTAAGTGATGATCTATTTTATGAACACCATAGTGTAAGGGGTACTTACCCAATACTCAAGCCATTGTACAACACTACACATTGATTTTAATCTCCCCATACATCAAAAAATATTATAAACTACTAAGGTCCCTTGATTATACCATAATAATCCTCTTATATCCATTTGATTTGTGGCACACCTAAGAGGATCATATTTCCTAGGAAAGTTACTCTCACTACATCCTTAGAGATGGGATATTAGGATACATACATATTTTAGCATATATATTTAGTGCTATAAAATATTGGGATGACACTATTCTATTAATGAGAAAGTATATTTTAGATCCCAAATAATCATTCAAACACTTTCATAGATCAACCTTATTCCTTACATTTTGCTTGTATTTTTTATTCATAATGGGATCTTTATTTCATTTGGTACATAAGATCATGAAATTTATTCTTACATATTATATTTCATTTTATCATGTTATTCATTATGTTCTTATATGGATATAATGTCAAATTAATCAAGAAGCTATAATAAACAATGTTAAATCTCACAACATTCCTTTTGTAAATGCTTGTGCTACTATAAAGTCATTATTATTATTCAATAGCATTTTCTAAATTTGAAATGACTTGAGAAAAAAATGAATAATATGATATACATTGTATCAAATATACAACTTCAAAGGATATTACATTGTTTGTTACACATCCTCTTGAATGCCATATCATCGATCTCATTTTAGAACCCAATACTCTTAGGAAAAGTGTAGTCAAACTGATGAAGAAACATTTATCAATATCTTCATAAACATACATAAAACTTGAAGGTTACCATCACATCCTCATGTAATTTTAAAAAATCTACTTCAATTTAATCTCATCACTCATCCTCCATCAATGTAAGTGGACATGTCTAGACCAAAATCTAAATTTTCTTATAGCAATGCATATTTTGATTACCATCGGTATATTAGGAATCCCAAAAATAGATGTTCTAAGATTAATCATAAAAATTAAGATATCATTGATGATAATATTTTTGAAATTATCACAACTATTAAAGAAGCTAAACCATAAGTAAATGATAATTCAAAGATCAAAATGTAAAAAGATACTTTTTCCAAATCATGACATAAATAATTAGGATAATTTTGAAGTACATTATGCATATAATTATCATCTTCCTTCTTATACATATGTTAATACACTTTATAGAATCCTCTTTACATCTAAAAAATAATAAGCATCATGTATTATGATTATATTTGATGATAAAGAAATTTTTGATGATGATTCAGATAGGCATACACTCTTTATTCTAGCATATGTTGAAAAAAGTCCATACATAACATTTTAATATATAATGAATCAAGTGAAAATGCATGCACCATAATAATTCTCAAATCTCATGTTTATACAAAATAATATTTTCAATATACTTCTAGAGATGTTAAAGCATTTTATGGTCATACACTAGATACTCTTAGGTATATAGTGCTACCTTTACATTGGGGCCTCTCATAGTCTTGGGGCCTCTCATAGTCCCCACTCAAATCCTAGTTATACTAATCACATGGTCTTTGACATGTTATTAGGATTCTATTGGATAAAAAATATTAGAATCATACCTTCTAGACTACATAAATGTCTCAATATATTCATGGCAATAAATTGGTAAAAATTATAGGATTCCAATATGAATATCCTTTGGAAATAATGATATTTAATCCTAAAGAAAAATTAGTTAGCACATACATTGAGTAACACTATAGTGAAATAGTATACAAAACTATTCAATAGTATGATTTACTTATTCCAAATCATATTACAAAATTATTTCTCCATCTATTAATGAACATGAGAATATTATAGAATCAACTAAACTATCTATCAATGAGCAATAATATATTAAAATTTTGGTTTTTCTATTTGCTTATAAGCATGATACAATTACACATGAAAATAATTAGGTGGTTTCAAAGAGCAGGGTATATTATCCTAAGTATAAAGTGACATGAAAAAGAGGTATTCATCTCCTAAGGCATCACATGTTATTCAAAGAGATTTACCATAGATACAAGCAATTACATCTTCTCCTATTTCACATGAGGGTACAATTTTACATGGAAATATGAGTGGATTCAAATAGATATATCATAGCATATGACTCCTTTTTAGATTCAGATGCATCTATAGTTGGCATGTCCTCTTCACAAGAATTCATTTTTTCATATTACACCATGGGATATCCATACATGATGATCATATATATATAATTAGGTAGATACCTTAACTTTAATTTTTACATATCTTAGTTTCTTTTAATTCATTTTTACTTCTTCTATCCATTATCCAAAACTTATTCTATCCCTTTAATTTATTTTCACATTGGGCACTTATCTTCTTGATTTTTAAACCAATTGAGACAATACACAACAACTATCTTACATTGATTTAAAATTATCAATTCACTTTCTTACTATGACATATATATCATGATATAAATTCATTTGCACTTACATGATCACATTTTCCTACTTTTAAATGATCACACGTAGATTATTGCCCACTATTGGCATGACCATCCTTATCCACATGATTATGATTGAAATCCACATACAATGGGGGGAAATTACTTGCCTTTATTCTTGTGATACTATTCTTTAGCAAATTATTATATATTTTAAAATCCATCCCATTTCCTCTATTTTTTGAGCCTTGATTCTTGACACTTAAAAAATATTAAGTTCAAATATTTTAAAAATTCCAAAAAAATATATAAGTCTAAAATAAAAAAATAAAAATATTTTTCAAAAATTAAAAATTAGTATGTAAAAGATATTTTCAAATGTTTCTATCTTGATTATTTAAATATTTTATTTATTTAATATAACATAAATAACATATTTCATTTTAAAAAACATACTAATTTTCATGAGGTGTTTTAGTGTGATACATGATATGATTTTTTATGGTTATTTGATGTAGGTATTACATTTTTACCCAAAAACCTTGTTAATCTAGGTGAATATCTTCCTTAGTAGTGAACAATTCAACATGTTGCATCTATCCACAACCTCTCTACCATGTTGAAATAAATATCATACAAATGTTTTGTTAAGCATTCATACTTTACATTGTGTAACATTAACATGATATTTGGTAACAATGGAATTGCTACATATGGTTGATGTCGACAAGTCTCATTTGATTTATTCTTTAGTATTACTCTATTACATGATAGGTTAAGAATTATTTGTTTATTATGTGTGTCCCTTGGCCTAGTGTGTGAAATATGTACATGTTCTTGCTTGAATAAAATCATCATGGAATTTAAGTGTGGCCCTTGGTATTCTATGTTTATATGACATTAACATATCCATTGTATGTGAACAATGGGCTTTATGTGTGACATTAAATTAAAATTATGTGAAATTTTATGACACTTATTAATACTATGATGAATTGATTCATTTCATGCATTAATTATATTTTTAATCTTGTGCCATAATACACATCATGCTTATGTGCTTCAATGTTATATATATTATATATATATAACACATTATCATATGAAACTCAATGATATATTAAAAACTAAGATGCAATTTAATTCAAATACTCATATGCTACCACATGGTTACACTACACACACACACACACACACACACACAACACATTATATATGAAACTCAATGATATAATAAAAACTAAGATTCAATTTAATTCAAATACTTATATGCTACCACATGGTTACATATTTCACAATCTCTCTTTTAATATTAGTGGCTTGTAGGAAATGTCTATCATCTCAAAAGGTGGGAATCATAATATGATTGTATTGAAAATTCAAGTCCTCATGAGAAATAAATTTTAAATATATGACATAATTAAAACAAGGTTCAAAATTTTTATATTATGATAAAATGTACACTCATTCCTATAGTTTGATATAGATTCACATATACTTGATGCATATGCACAGGCATATGAAAAATAGCTACATTGTAAATTTTAAAAGTTACAAGTTTAAATGGAATTCAATATCAATTCAGTAATAAATGGGGAATGATATTCATTAATTTTCATGTTTATACCTATAAATTTAAAAAAACCAAAAGTTTCAAAATATGAAAAGTTTCAACTTTAATCTAGATCTTTCTGTAATGTTATGATTTGTCTCATTTTGCATGTGGGCTATGTTAGAGTATAATGACATGTAACATCTATGGTATCACTTTATTAATCCAAATTTGGTGGTTTCACTCTATAAATGATACTTTTTGATTATATAACACCACAGTCTTGTAAACTTGGCAAATATAAATGATACTTTGTGATTATATAACACCTCAATCTTGTAAACTAGGAAAAATTAGACCTAGGATATTCATCTCAAGTCTCTACCTTTCCCACTTATATAAGTCTCACATCTTCTCTAACCTTATGCCACTTGGCCTATATCTCTTAATCCTTATATTATTATATTGATGACCTAGGTATTATATATTTTATAAAATGACTTAAATGTACTTATATTCCATCCTTACAATTTTTGAACCTATACCCACTCTCCTACTCCTTGGAAATTGATGTTTGGGTTAAACAATAGCATCAATAATACGGTCTTGACCTAATGTAAGTGTCTAGTGCCCTAACATCATCTAATTTTCAAATAAAACATATCCTGATGGTAAACTTAGGTGATCTATTACTCCAAAGGTATTTATATAAATGTAATATTGACCATCATTCATTTCTCACCTAGAAAGACCAAAAATACAAAATCACTTATCAAAAACACTCAATCAAGCATTTAATTGATCAAAACTTCCCTATTTCCATACCAGCCATTAGTATAACACATCTAAAGGTCTGAAGTACTAAAGGATCAACCCAAGAACCTAATTTTATATGTTATAATCTAGGTCACTATTGTACTTAATTTTCACATATTGTATGATTGACACACAAGCCAACACATAGGATAAAACTACATTATTATGAGTCCCTCTTTGGAGTATTGGTTATCTAGGTAACATCCTTTAATAGTGAGGTCATTGGGGTTAGCTCGACACTCTATGATTACTAACCCATTTTTACCCAAGGTCATATTGAATATGGAAATATAGGTTTTTTCTATTTCACAATCATCAACTATCCATGAACTAGATCTAAATACACCACAGCAAAGGAAAATTACAACCCAAAAACATCCAGGTGATTACATCTTATTTTAGCATAAATTTTGTACATGACACTCATATTGAACCTAGATAGTAGCATCGATGTAACCATCCTAAGATGGTATCATTTTCTAGATAGCCAGAGGTATCAAATCCAGAATCTGATAACTACTCTAGAATCTACTTCTTCCTTCCTTTTAGCCTATTATAGATCTAAAAATGCATTACCATCTAGACATGATAATTAATTCACTTAGTTTTCATTTTTATATCTAACATAGTTTTAATTTCCATATTTAGACTATCTCTTTATAATAAATTTAGTGTATGGTTATATCCAAGTTTAGCAATTAGTTAGCCTACTATAGATCTGATTATCACCCTTGTACCATTTCATTTATATATACCCCTTTAATCTAAATATAAGGCTAAATCCAACACTTATATTTCATTTTATGGTTAAAAATTTGGTGAACTTGATCTTTAAATAGCAAACCCTATGTCACTTAGGGTTTTTTGATTATTGTATTTTGTTACAAATCTTAAAATTTTCATTTATGAAGCAATGGAAAATGTTAATACAAAAACTTGACATCAAATGGAAGAAAAATTGACATTGATTACTCATATCAATACTAACAAGGGATTAATAGATGCATTTTTGTATGTTATAAGAGATGAAATAAATAAACAAGATAAAACTAAGGATATCTCACTTGGTAATGGTGAATCTTTAGAAGGTACTATAACTCAACCCACACTTATCAATCCACCTACATATAGTTAGGGCATAGATTATGTGTTTAAACCTCTATTCCTTAAAGCTGCTATTGATACATTTATCACAAATACTATTTTTAATGCCTATTACTACAAAAAATATGTTTTCATCCACTTTGGTGACTACTCAACATGCTAACCTAAATCCCATTGGGCCTATCATTCAATCATTCCTTCAAGTTATAAAAATTATGGAATACAAGATTACAAACATTGAATAAAAAGATTTAAAATACCCTCATGCCATATATTTACAAGATGTGTTGCATAACCATCTTATACTTGAAATCTTTTTACACCCCTTTTCAGCTAGAGTTGTTGCACCTAAGTTCTCATTATATGATATAAAGGGTGATCCTAAATAACATATTCAAACATTTTATGAAACATGCCTTGAATATGTTTCCAATAATAAAATTTTAACCAAATTATTGCTAAAAATAATAAAGAACTATGCTTTGAGTTGGTTCTATGATCTACTTATCCAATCTATCAAAGCATTCAAACCTCCTATAGACTAGTTCTTAGCACACTTTTCCATTAACAATTTTTAAAAGTTTTCCTATGCCCAAATTATAAAAAACAAACATGGAACCAATAAACATATCAATGATTATGTCTTGAGATATAATACAATGCTATCAAAATGAACAATATTATGCTATAAAAAGAGTTGAAAGATATATTCAAGCAAAGTTTTCATGATCCTTTACATGATTCCATTATTTTTATAAATTTCAAATATTTTTATGACTTATTCCATGTTGTATGATACTATCAAATCAAGTTTATGTCATTGAATAATATCAAGTATGTTACAAACAAACTAATTGCCTCTACATTTATTACCAAGTTCAAAATTTAACCAAGATATAAGGTAAAGCCTACTAAGCCTAAATTACAAACAAGCACAATGGTTAACATATTTTCATAGTAGCATAATTGTCTTATCTTATATATGAACCAAGAAGATAATTTAAAAATTTACCTAAGTCCCCAACTTAATTACTCACATGGTTATTAGAGTGTCAGCTTATATCTCTCCCTCATGCTATTGAGGTTGATATTATTTGACCTCTACCCAAAGGATATAATGCAAATTCTTATTATGATTATCATCAAGGACTATGACATCTTGAAAATAGATATTTTACCTTGAGACATAAGATCCAATATATTATTAATGAATAAAAACTTATATTTGAGGATACTCTAAAGGAATTAGGTTCACAACCTAGTGACCACCATAAAAAATATTTTAAAATAATTTAAAATACCATTCTAATAATGAACCATAAGTCTAAATGGGATATAATGCACATCATCCACCATGACATTATGGACACCCACTAGATGGTTTTATTGGTGCTTACACGTGACATATAATTCCCATGGTTCATAAATCCTCTATTTCCTTTGATGAGACTAAAATTAAGGATGATGACTCTAATCACCATTATTTATTCATTCAATCATACCTTGAAAAATAACCCATATGCATTTTTATGATTTATAATGGTGCAAAAAAAATGTTTTCATAATGACACTAATTACACACTTGAGTTATACATATAATGATTTACACCCATATACTAGATAAATTAGACCATTCAATGGGACTTCTCAAAAGGTTATTGGAGAGATTGATTTAAATTTACAAGTTAGTGGTTAATAATTTTTTAGTTATCCCTTTCACATGATTATTTGATATGTTATTGGGAAGATCTTGGATACACACTCTTCAAGAAGTAATTTATATAGTGCATGGGTGTGTAAAAGATAGTGATGCCAATCAGGTAACTATAGTTTATGAAATTCTATATAAGCATATTATTGAACAAAATAAACTTATACCCAGACAACTAGCCATCAAGCCTACTAAGGATAATTCACCACAAAAGGGTAAAAAACAAGAACTCCCCTTTACTATGTGGCTAGTATACAAGATACCATTACATTAGAGATATATAGTGGATTCTAAGGAATCTCAATATTCTACCACACAACATGTTTAGATATCTATAGTACCTCAAAATGCACATATTACTACTATACCAAATAAATAAATAATAAATCAATGATGGGTTATAATAACTCCTACTTATGTTATTCTTGTTATTTTTTCATGAGCATATTATTTAATTTTACACACATAGAGAACCATTGACACCATAGTGACATATATGACACCTATACATACTCCTTGGTAGTGTAACCTAGGTATTAAACTAGATTCATAATAGGGAGATAGGTATGTAAATACATTATATGACATCATAGGATGATATTTCCTATTATAAAATACAAAAAATATAATAAAACAATCAAAAATATAAAAAAAACTTTTAGTGTTTACATGTTCTATTGGCTCCTTGGCATCCATGTGTTACTTCCATAGTGATGGACAACATACTCAATTACTTCTACATACACACATGTGTCACACTTATAATTGAATGTGATAAAGAATACACAACACATGATACATTCATATTTTTGATGTTATACCTTTATTCTACTCATTTCATTTGGACATTGGGGATATTCACTTCCTTGATCTTGATACACATAGATTATATGATTTAATGATCACTATACATTATCATGTTTGATATATATATAGACACACACACACACAAGATCAAACATGATAATATAGACATAAACATATATATGATTTAATGATCACTCTAAATTATCATGTTTGATCTTATATGTGTGTGTGTGTCTATATATATATATATATATATATATATATATATATATATATATATATATATATATATATATATATATATATATATAGACATAAAAACACACATACACACATGCCTATTATCCATGATTATATTTTACATATGGTAATTGATATTATATATACATTACATAATTTTAATAAAACAATAGATCCATGGGATACTATGACATGTCTATGCTGGTTTCTTATGATTTAATTTATGCACTTCCTTGAGTGTCTTTTTTTTTTTTTTTTTTGATCATTTGAATTTACTCCTTTACTTGTGGTCCCCATGCCTACATGTGACTTCATTGACATTTTCATATGTCATTGTTTATTATATATACATTTGAATTTGTCATTATTGCCTTTATGGACATTTGACTAAGTCATGTCCCTTTGATTGTGTGGAATTTGAACATGCCCCTTATTTGTAGTCTCATTGGACCATTGCCCTTTGACTTAATTTTCAATGTTCTTGTGTGTGTTATTTTTTTTATTTTTGACATTATATTGTTACTATATATATGTTTCCATGATATTTTTCATGCATATTAGGCCTAAATGTGATCACATTGGTTCTATGTGACTTAATGATGCATTTACCTAGTCATGTTTCTTTATATATTCTATATGGTTACATTTGTAGAGTATACAATTATCTTACCCTTTAGAGATGAGGTAACTCCCAATTCCTATATTTAACTCACCTTAAAGGTGGGGATATTATTGGGTTAATGTAATAGAGACATATTCTCCACACATTAAATTTTTTTATATTACAATGGGGGCATGCTTTCAAAGCATGTTCTTCGCACTAATTTAGTATATGGTACTTCTATTAGTTTTTAGATTCAGTGGGGGCATGTCATATGTACATGGATTCCACACATTCATATTTTTAATGTTATATTGGGTGAATTATTTGGAATAATGTTATCCACATTCAATCAATATGGTACTTATATTAGTTCTCAAATTCAGTGGGGGCATGCTTTATAAACATGTTCTCCACACCTATTTAGTATTCAACATCTCCAGTTTATAGTGGGGGCATGTTTTGGAAACATGTCCTCCACATTGTTAATTGTATAATTTTTCAAAATTATCCATATATAGTGGGGGAATTATTTATAAGATTTTTTTTCACACTTACACATATATGTAAATTGGTCAAAGCACATTATTGTATGATTTAGATTCACAATTGAGGTGGATTCTTATACATTGGTAATATTATATATATAGTTTAAACATGAGACATATAGAAGGGTAATAATATATGAAAAATGTGGATAATATTTAAAAATCCAAATCAAATACAAATTCTAAATCTCTTTTATGGATGCTTGCCATATCATAGACTTCTTCATATTGATACCCCATGGACTCTTGCAGACTTTTATTGAGCTAATATATTGTAGTAGTTGGTTCATATTTTGATATGGTTGAGTCGTCACTAAATATTTCCAAATTTTATCTTGGAATTGATCATATAACCTCTCTTGGTTATAATTATCATTGGGTTTCATGGTTGATTTAATTTCAATTGTCAGGTGAAAACTAAGTTTTACTCCAAAGTTGGGGGCATGTGATGTTTAATCTCTCTCTCTCTCTCTCTCTCTCTATATATATATATATATATATATATATATATATATATATATATATATATATATATATATATATATATATATATATATATATATATATATATATATCATTGGATATAATCACTTTAAATATTTATCTATATTTATCCTAATCTTAGTTTTTAGATCCTTACAATGATACATATTTTGTAAAATAACATAGTAATAGGAACAAAAATTAAATCAAGACACAAGTGTGTTCTTAAACCTTTATATTTAAATTTCAATATATTTTAATTAATTTAAACCCAAATTATATGAAATAATTTTATACAATAACATGATCTTGGTTGTAGTTCAATCACTAGTGAAGCACTCAAGTTGGGCACACACAAAGACAATGTATGCATACACACCTAGGTATGTATTATTTTCCTTTAAACTATTAATTTCATTACCAAATTAAAATGGGGTCAAATGAATATGATATTTTATGAGTATATTAACCTTAGTCTTGTATACTTGGTAAACTCAGACCTTAGCTATTCTTATTAGTTCTATACCTTTTCCAATTATGCATGTCTCACATTTTATCTATCTTTATTCCACATGGCTTATATATCTTAGTATAAATAGTATTATATTTATGACCTAGTTATTATATATTTCCAAAAATAACTAAACTATACTTATAATCCATCGCTCCAAGTTTTGAACTTATACCTACTCTGTTAATCCTTGGACACTAAAATTTGGGTCAGACACTAATGTCGATGCTACTATCCTGACTTGATGAAAGTGTCTAATGCCTTAAAAACATCCAATTTTAAAATTAAATGTTTATTAATGGTCATCCTAATTTATGTAATATGATTTCTTACTCCAAAGGTATTGATATAAATACAAAATCAACCCTCATTCATTCCTCACCTAGAAAAGACCAAAGAGAACAAGACACTTATCAAAATCACTATATCAATCATTAAATTGATTAAATATTCCATATTTACATAATATTATTTGGTATAAAATATATATAGGTCTAAATTAATAAACAAGTAGCCCAAGAAACTAATTTTCTAAGTTAAAATATAGGCCATTATTATACTTTCTTTACACATTTTGTATGATTCACACATAAACCAACACATAGGGGATAAATACATTAGTTTGAGGCCTTATTTAGAGTATTGTATATTTATTTGGAATAATTTTGTATCTGGTTCATTGAGGTCTGATCAACATTGTGTGCCCACTAACCTATTTTTCCCCAAAGTAATACTGAATATAGAAAGCTAGGGTTTTACCATTTAATAAGCAATGACTATCCATGACCTAGATTTGAATGCACCAGAGTAAAGGTGAAGCAAAAACTAGAATAATTTATGTGGTCACATATTATTTTATTATATATTTTATGCATGACACTAGCATCAAACCCATAAAGTAGCATCAATGAAATCATTCCAGGTTAATGTTATTTCCAAGAGATCTAGAAGAATAAAATATAGAATCTGAAAAGTATTCTAGAATCTAGTTCCTACCTAATTTCATCTTGTTCCAAATCTAAAACTATATTAGCATCAAAAAAATATAAGTACTTCATTTATTTAACATTTCTCTATCTGTCATAGTTTTACTTTCCATATTTAGATTATCTCAACATAATAAATTTTGGTGTATGCTTATATTTAAGTTTAGCATCTAATTCGCCTATTATAGATTTTATTATCACCATTTTTCAATTTAATTTATCTATAAACCTTTAATATAAATCTAAGGATAACTCAAAAAATTATATTTCATTTTAGGGTTAAATACACCTCTTTAATTATTTTACATAGTACTCTACATATTCAAATGAGAGTTAGAGAATACAATCTTTCCAACTCAAAGGATTTCAAATGTTCTAAAATTGAGAATTGATCACTCTCAATTCACCATAGATTTAATATTTGTCTAAATTCTTCAATAAGGTGATGCACACTTCTTTTTCAAGTTATAAGGCAATTATATTGCATACTATTTTATGTTTTGCATTAAGGTGCCTTGCATGATCAAGCTTTACATAAAAACATAAGGCATGTTTACACACTTAGGCTCACATCTCCTTTTCTCTAATAATTCCACTTAATTTCATCACTATAATAAAGTATGGGAAAATTTAGACACTCAAAATTAATCATTAAGTGCTTGACCATATTTAACCTTAACATCCTTTCCTTATTTAGTCTTGTCACCATTATGTTAAGTTACAATATCTATAAGAGACTTCACTATTATATAAAATTTCCTAAAACAATTTATATAATTTATTATACTTACCTAATCTACTTATAGACTCATATTAGCTAGATCATAATAGTCTCTATCCTTATATGATTGGACCACACTTGGTAGTTAGGGCCACACCATAACCTTTTTCCCCATACTCTGATTTTTTTTTTTAATTTGTGACATTTC